>CM070039.1:9769851-9787598 GCA_036250615.1 Ptychadena robeensis
GAACATGCGATATTCGCCGCGAACAGTTCGGCGGCGAACAGTTCGGGACATCTCTAGAAATAAATGAGACTATTAACCTCCCTAGTGCACCGCCCGTACCGCATCGTTTTTAACAGTGTGGTACGGGCAATGGCAGCAGTGTACAAGGTACACTGTCTGCCATTTCCTCCCTTCCCCCTCCCCCTGCCCTCTCCACATAGCCGGTGTCATTCATTCAGGGATGGAGAGCAGAGGTCCCTCCATTAACACGGAGGTCTATGGCACTACACAGCCCCGCCCCTTCCGCGTCACCGCGACGAGATCGGTGACGCCACATAACCCTGGAAATGCAGCGGCTGGAAGCTTTCCGGTGATATTCGGCTTTCATGGGAGCCTAGCTCATCCAGAGTTTGTTCTTCACACAAACTCTGGACGAGCTGGGCTCGGCATGAACGCTGAGGAGGTTAAGAATAACATAAAAAATATTAGTGATTAAAATCACCTTTAAATGTATTCTTATGTGTATATTGCTTTACCAAAATATGATAAGTTGAAAAGTTAAAAAAAAAGTAAAAAATTTATAAATAACTTGTACATTGACATAATAATTATGCAAGAGCTTTAGACTTCTGAGAGCTAGAGAAAGGTATATAGTTCTCAGACCTAAGAACATCTGTTCTGGATTGTCACACATAATGAAATTCAGTGACTAGTTCTCAGAATATAAGGTTACTACTATAACATGAACCTAATAAGTTGAGTAGTGGCCAGGAGTACCTGGGTCATGGATTACCTAAAGAACCAATTTTATTCTCATCTTTGTTATGTGACCTGCTCAAGCTCTTCTTTCCTATTTACCAAACTTATTTACATGTCCAACAATGGTCTGACAGTAAATGGTGGCTGTGTAGCATATTTAGTATGGCAGAGACACATCGTGGTAGGTTATTAGGAATTCCACTTCATTACAAACATGACTGAGTTCCACTTTTTTACATTTTGTAATCCCTAAACACTTTGTCAAATAAAGAAGAAATCAAATCAAAATAAAGCCAACGCACTGATATATTTTTGGGGGAATGTTTTATATATGAAGCTTTACAATACGAAGAACACTGAGGTGGGTGAATCCCTCTGCACAAAATGGCAGCCACTTCCTGCCCTCTGCCCCTGATATGTACTATGACTCTATCCTTTGACCTCTAACCCAGCCATAACCTCACCTCCTCAATGCCCTTCTGCATTCTCCGTCACATGCCACCCAGTAAAGCACCCTTGAGCCTAGCTGCAGGTGTACAGGAATGAAGGGTAAACAAGTACAAGAAAACACGATTAAGTTTTAAGTATATGTACAACAAAAACTATATTTAAGTTAGGATTAGAGCTTTTGATGGATTTGTACTAATATTTTATATTTCAAATTTCAGCCAATCTATTCTTACAGTGGCAATGTTTTCACTGCAACTGCATCAGGCCTAAAAAATTACCCTCCTCAACACCTAAACATGGTTATACCTGTATTTGTTTCAAATAAAGGATTCCTTCCTATTTAAAACTAAACATGTTTTGACTGGGCAAACACATACTGGCACATTACATTAGAAAATGTTGTGTACAGTTAAATATATTAATTATCCATTCTTTTAATTTTCAGTACAAGTATTTATTGTATTGATGGCTACAGGTCAGAATAGGATCAATTATTGTGTATAATAGATTTATATGCTGCAACAAAAAGAGACTGGAATCTTTATAAAAAGCCAAATAATTAATCACAACATCCACCAAGTCTCCCAGAATTATCCTCTTCTCTCCTGAGGAAGCCTACCGGCGAAACGCGTCGAGATCTCCTGAGGAAGCCTACCGGCGAAACGCGTCGAGATAAAGTTGTTTCTAACCATACACAAATTGACTATGTACAGTATGAACCCCTGTGTATGATATATGTTTGATACTGTTTTTACCTTATTTAAATGTCTTTGCAATGTGAAATTGTAACCGATAATATTGTATCACAATGTATAGGTCGGTTTTAACTTTAACCTTATCATGACTACAATATTTTTTGAATGATACAATGGTGCCTTTAAAGTCCCCCCTACAAGTCCCTAAACCTTCGGTTGGGGAGATTTAGAACCGATGTGAGGAACATCTGGCCCTTATCCCTCAACCTCTCTATTCAAATATTTTATGGGATGTGGCACAATACATATATATACATAACATAATAGGAAGCCAGATCTAAATTCTAAATCAGAATAGGATCAATTATTGTGTATAATAGATTTATATGCTGCAACAAAAAGAGACTGGAATCTTTATAAAAAGCCAAATAATTAATCACAACATCCACCAAGTCTCCCAGAATTATCCTCTTTGCTGTGACCTTTGCTGTAGCCGCAGTTGGCGTATACAAAGGGACAGATGCGTTATTATCCAACAATATCTTTTTTTTATTTCCATCTGAAGGGTTTAGACCTTCCATGCAATCTTTCATCTCGCTGTTACGATCTTCTTATTGAAACTGAACTGTGCTTTCCTTCTGTTTGCATATTTAATGACCCTCAACAGAAGGTAAGAAAAAGGAAAAACTGAAAGTTTTCTTTGTCCTAAGTGATAGGGAGCCTATTATTTTCTAATTCATTCCATTGACACTGACTGTATTTTCTCTGGGGAGATTGTGTTCCTTTTGTGTACACCAAGTGTACTACTTGTGAAAAGAACTTACTCAAGAGACAGCTACATAACTCACAAAGGTCTGTTAGAAAAAAAAAAGTCTGTTAACTTTTCAAACTTTGGATGTGATTACATTTTTATTGCCAAACAAGCTTCTTTATTACGGCTTAATCCATACAAACCTAACTCCCAAAACTGATGTTGGCTTTTTACCTCCTTGGGATTTCAGTGGTGACACTTCCACCCTTGAATTCTCAGATGCTCAATTATATATACACTATATGGGCAAACATATTGGTACTCACCCCTCTTAATTAAATTCAGCTGTTTGCAGACATTAGAATGGGTCATTAGAAAGAGCTCAGTGAATTGAAGGAAGCTAGTGTCATAGGACATCACATATGCAAACAATCAGTTTGGGAAATAATCACTATATAGATATTACATTTCAGATGTAAGTGGTGTCCTTGCAATGTGGAGGCAATTAGAAACAACAGAAATGTAGACTTAAAATAGAATACTAGTGTTGAGCGAGAATATTCGAAATTTGAATATATTCAACAAATATCTATCATTCGAGAATTCGCAATATTTCGCGAATGTGCGCTCGGATATTCACAATGGCGGATATTCGTCATATTATGCTTCAACATTGTTTACGGGCATACATTGTGCATATTTGTGTGCATTGCGAATGGATATGCTCAATTCACACAGTGCTCATACTGGCTAAGATCACATAATGACGAAGAGAAGCTGTAAAGCTGCATTGCGTGTTATTGCAAATCATTTCGAATGGGCGCACGCAATGGAAGGCAATAAAATACAGTCAATTTTATTAATTTAGCATTTTTCTTTGTATATTCGCGAAATTATGCAAATTCGAATATACCATATTCTGCTCAACACTATAGAATACCATATCAACTATGTCATGGGGTCACCAAGTACTAAAGCACAAGCATTTGATGGAGTATAATAGAGTACACTGCCATGGGACACTGGGGAGGCTTAATTGTGTTTTATAGATTGGTTAGCTTTGTCTGGTAAGGGGGTAAATGTCCGACTGCATTGTGACTTTTTTTTTGTCCTGCATGACAGTACCTCAGTACACAAACCAAAAGCCATTAAACATGGGTTTGATTAAGAACTTTGCTGGCCCACATAGAGCCATGACCTCAAATTTACCAAACACTTTTGGGGTGAACTAAAAAAATATTTTTTGTCCTGATTCCTGACCTTGCAAATACTCTTTGGACAAATGGCCAAAATCTTTCATGGCTATATAGGGAGGCCAATTCCATAGTAATGCCTATGGATTTGGAATTAAATTTGATAAACGTTTATGTAAGTGGAATTACAATTTGTTGTACTTATAGTATAGTCTTTCAGGTATATAGAGAGAATTTGGAGTTCAAGTGACACCCTTTATTGGCTAACTAAATCATTGATTAAGCCTGAAGAAGGGATCTGAGACATCCCAAAAGCCAGACCCAGAGCAAGGTAGAGCAACTTTCTTTGGGTAGACTCTTTTAGCAATGAGGGATAACGTATTAGTTAAGAGGTTACTACTAGTCATTGACAGGTGCATTGGTAGCTGCATGTGTATTAATGACCAGTCACTGCTCCTTCAGAAAATTATTACAGTTATACAGTAGAAATAATTTCAAGACATGTATACACTTAACAATGCATAGCACCCCTTTCTACAACCAATTAGTTTCTTTTCTGCTCGTTTCCTGCAAAGCTTTATCAAAGTATGTCTTTGGATTCCATGTATAATAAATAAGGCTTGTTTCTGGTGCTTCTATTGACACAGGAATGAAAATATTTTACGATTCATTAGACGGAGCTACAGTCAGAACTACAGTATTGATTTTTACTCTAGTTGAATCACAAGGACATCTGATAATATTTACTCTGGCTTTATAGCATCACTGACCTTAAATGTTGGAATTTCCACTTTACAGAATTTATTATCCCACCAGGAGAACTGCACATTTCCCAAGATCCATGTTCATATCTCAGAATGTAAACTTTGTAGGGCACATTCTTTTCAGCACAATGTGGTTCTAAGCGAAGCCTTTCTTTTCGGTTTCATGACAAATAGCTTTCACCAACAAACCAGTGAAAACAGCACATGATGGAGTCTGTCCCAGAAAATAACCATATTCTAGACTTGCTAATAATCTGAATAGCAGGCTTACCTAGTGTTTATAAAGTGCAGTTATATCAGAATGGTCTAAGCTTCAGCAACAGTAAAATAAATTAAGCTTCTAAAAGGAGTAAGAGGGAACATAATCCCTATGCTTCTCTTTGAGAGCTTCTTCAAATTTACTCTCTAAACTAAACTACAATGAATATTTGAGACTATATATAATCTGAAACATAGTCTGTCTGCTAAGTACTACTTTTTAAGCAGACATTGAAGTAGTGCCAAAGTCCCTCTTCAGGTCCTTTTAGTCAATAATCTAGTTATCCGGGTACTGGATGCATTTCTGGTATTTGCCTTTAGAACTCCTAATATAAATATTGCCACCAAAGCAACTATCTGACCTCTGCTAATCCATTGGAAAGAAAGTCATGAATGATTGATGGCTTGAGAGTTGATTCAAAAAGTTTAATTTAGCAAAGTCAGATTACATTTCAAAATCAGTAGTCCTTAAACTCGGGTTCAGGGACCCTAACAAGTAGTTTGGGGGGGGGGGGTGAAATTTCCACTGCCACTGGTTGCCATGTCCTGTGGAGGAATTCCAATTTAGTTCCTTTGAGATGCACCCACGCCATTCAATATATATTTAATGACTAAGTGTTTCTGGATAGGTATTTGCTTGTCAAATCATTTTTGGTAACGGTAGCCTATATGTTACTTGAAGTAATTTTAAGAGGTCATGCAAGCTATCTAAAAGTGACCACTATGCAAAAATAAATAAAAAAGTATGAGAACCCCTGTTCTAAATCCATCCTTCTGACCATGCAAGAGATAGAAAGCTATTAGGTTAAAACCAGGTTTTCATTAATTACCCCTCTCAATTAGTTGTTGAATGTACCCAGTTGATATCTTGGTATAGAGAACTATGTGACAGCTCTGGTGCTTGATGATTGCCTTGTCCGCTGTCTAATCTTTTAGCAATTATATTTAAAAGAGCAGAGGTGAAGAGAAGTTTGTCCTGCTGAAGAAAGTGGGGCTATAATAAAAATGCTACCTTCATGCAAGGTAAAGAACACGTTTACTGAGTTTACAAAACCCATTCTCAGCGCACACAGGCAAAGGCTCCACTACGGACTGACAGAAACGTTTTTGATGCAGGTTTTTTTAGACAATGAACTAAAACCTGTGACGAAGCCACTCCTGGTCCTCATCCATTGATTTCAATGGATGGGGGCATGTTTTTGAGCCACAGATTTTGGTGTGGTGTCGTGCCACCATGGTTTCTTTATATGTTAGCAGCTATAGAGAAAGTTTGTGGTTATAGCTTTTAGGGGTAGTATGTTTGCGTCTGATTCTGTGATATATTTAACTCAAACTCTAGAAATATTACTGGACTTAAGTGAACTTTTAAGGAGCTGCCAAGCTAAAAGTTTCTATGTCAGTATTGTCCAGCCATTTCTGGTTGATTTTATTCAGAGGTGACATCAACCTGGACAACCACCAGCCAATCGGAAATCTGCACAATGTGTACAATTGTGTAGCCTAACAAGCAAATTTGTGAGATTTAAATGGGTTCAGTGAGCTTCAAAGGCATAGTGTGCTAAACCTGGGCTCAGCCTCCCATCATTAGAGCTTAGCTGTTCACTCTTTGAATTTTCACATAAGTAACTTGCACTAATCTAGTGTCTGCTGCATATTTAGGATTTAAAGAATGGAAAGCTTCGCTTAAGGTTAAGGATGAACCCAGTGATTTTATTTTGCTGTGTGTAGCAAAATACTAGCAACTTAAGGAAGAGTTACACTTGTAAGTGGCAGTAAATATATAAATAACTCTTTCTTACATTTGCATTCCTTCATTCAAGTCATTTATTTTTGCATTGAGTTTGCTGCAGGACTTGAGATTTTGAAACATTGTCATCTGCTTTATGACAAAATGTTGCTTTGTGAATGTTGATCATAAACTCCACCATGACAGGCCTAATTCACCAAAAATCTGCTTGCTACTCTCATGGTCAACTGCCTAACCTTTTGTAAATCACTGAGCCAGAATAAGTACTGTATTTTACGGACTATTAGGCGCATTCCCCCCCCCCCCAGAAATCGGGGGGAAAAGTGCCTGCGTCTTATGGTCCAAATATGAGACTCCCCGCCAGCTCTCCCGGCAAGGAGATTAGCCGGGGAGCTGGAGAAGCTGTCAGATGAGAGATCCACCCACAGTCCGACCTCACATCTGAACTGTATTGCTTATGCCAACAGAGCCCTGCTGGTATAAGCAAAGAAGAGAGAGATAGATAAACTCCTATCTATCTCTCTCTCCGTGTCTGTGGGAGCTGCCATCACTCTGCAGCTTCTACTGACACAGCCAGAGAGGGAGAGCAGACTATGCAGCCGTTACCCCTGCAGCCCCCCTCCTCCTGATCAGAAGATGAGGTGTGTGCCATGATAGTATTGCTGCTAGCCATCTAGTGGCAGAAGGTTGGTATTGCATTAATTTGATTCATAGCATTGATCTAATTCACGTGAACACTTCACATTTTTTTTCTTGTTTCCCTGCTCTAAAAACTGGGTGTGTTTTATGGTCCGGTGCGTCTTATAGTCCAAAAAACACAGTATGTAGCTGAATTGTTTTGCTAATCTTGGTGCAATTTCTCCCAAAGTATGTTTGTTTCAGGTATGTGTCTGAAACTATTGAAGCCATAATTTCAGTATAACATCCAGATAGTTAGCATTCTTTCGAATGCCTGGTTGATTACTTAACCATATATCATCCACAATATCACGCTGCCTCTATGGCATGCTTTCAGAATATCCTGGTGATATTTATTCTGCAGGTTGACATCATACAAACACTTGGCCATCCTCATGACCTTAAAGAAAATGTAATTCATCAGACCAGTCCTCTTTTATATATTTCTCTCATTGTCTCGTTCTGCCACTTGTTCAGTAGATGTTTGCGATACAATACCTTTTCAATAAATACCAGACTAAGCCCTGAGCCCATGATCCTGTCACCAGTTTACCATATGTCCTTGTTTTGGTCACTTTTGGTTCTAAGTAATTCATGCCAGAAACAAACTACAAAAGCTGCCCTTTTGGAGAAGCTTTGACCCAAATTGCAGATCTTAGACAACATTATCCCTATCAAACTTGCTCTACATCAGTGGTTCCCAAACTTTCCTTGCAGGGCCCCCCTTTCGATCATTTTCAAGCTCCCCTCCCCATTGTAACACAGGTTCAGAATGAGGGCCCACACCCCCCAGTTTGGGAACCACTGCCCTACATTCTCAGTTTCCAATGGCTTAAACATATTACAAGAACAAATTGCACTTCTTTCTTACTATATCCCACCATATCCGTAGAACTAATAGAAGAAGAAAGGAAGCTAATATACCGATATTCAAATAGCATTCATTATCGTTATGTATTTATCATTCCCTTATGAAGTATTTCAGTTATGCACTCTGCTATCTTTTGGTAGATGTGTTTATAATCTGGCGGAATATACAACATTATCACTGAAATTGAAAATTCAAACTAGATTTCAGTTACTCATGTAGCCAGTTTTGTCAACATTTATTTGTTGGTAATTTATTTTCTTGGCCAGCCACAAGGATCTAGATTGTGACAGGCTAATAAATGTTTATATGATCTGCAGATAATGATAACGAAAAACAATAAAGAAGGACAGCCTTGTAGCATATCTCATATAAACCTGGTTTTCGCCTACAGATGTTATCTATCTGTTTCATAAGCTGACCATAGACGTCTTGATTTCCCCCCAGATCAATCTTTTAAATGATCGGGCATGGGATTGAGTCTTCGACCGTAAGTCAAACATCGAAAAGGGTACCATTTTCGGGATCCGATTAATCGACGATTATTTATGAAATTATGGAAATTATGGAAGTGGGATTAAGCCTACATGGGTCAATTTTTGCAACGTCACATCAGGGGTTGCAAATCTAAAGAGGTTAAAAACCACTATTTTTGAGCAACCTTTTTTCTTTTTTTTTACAATGTTCCCACATCCCTTCTCACAAAAAATTTGTCCAAATAAAAGTCGACCATCTCTAATAGGGATATTATTTTTGTTTTGAATATTATGTAAACACCAACTTATTACATAGCACTTAACAACAAACAAGTGGTGCAGAAGACAGACCAGCATACTTTTAAATACAAATACCTATTCTTATTTACTGGTGTTATGTCATATTAAGTTTTAATACTGTTTACCTTCTACCACATTTGAAGGCACTTAAGTTGGCCAGCGGCCTCACAAGTAAAAACTTAATTGGATGAAAAGTTGTTAGTATCTATGTTGTTTCAGTGATCATGTTACATCCAACCAATACGTTCTGTTCTGCTATTCAAACATAGAGTAATCCACCTGAGTGTCAGCCATATTTAAATGTTAATGTGGCACCTTCCTGAATTCTAATAATGACCTAACCCCACACAGCTAACATGTTTGGGAAACATTGTCATCTGCTGTTAAGGGAATCTTACACTTCAACCCCAGGAGACTTACACACAGCACTGTTTGTATTGCATGGTTTCTGTTACATCGGCTCGGAGAGCATAGTGACATGAGGCATGGTGGGCTCTTTCCATCATCTCATCATTAATAGAAAAGCATAGTTTCTGGAGCTCTCCAAATTTCAGAGAAATTTTATTCTGCTGCTTAGACATCAGTTTCTTTATGTGGACCTTTAGAAGTGGTTCAGGTGCTCAAGACAAACTTCTTTCATTCTAGTTTAAGGTGAGCCTTCACTCATATATGAGTTCTTCTATGTTTGTCCATCCAGTACTGTTTTTTTTTAACTATTTCTGGGTACATATGTACGTATGTATATGATTGTGTATTAGAATATTGCTCACACATGCATTAGATGTACAGAAGCTATATTTGAGGTTTTTATATTAAGTTCTTAGTTCTATGCATATGGCTAAATGCCCACAGGCTGAAGTAGTTGATATTATTTCATGTAATTAGCTCATGTAAAGGCATTTGTAGAGATTTTACATCTTTTTTTGTCTATAAAATACAAAATTAATGCAAGCAAGATAGATTGTTAACCATTTTTTCTATTTTATTCAAAACAAGAAACAAAGATTAATTTTTAGGTTTCTGTTAATACCATACTATCAATGCCAGTCAGAAGTTACTATGTATTTAGGAAGCCTTAAAAGTTGTCTAAGCATGGTCTACGTGTTCACATTATGATTGCAATATGGATTCTAATGATTTTTATTTTAAAATCTATGTTTTTTTCTGTATGTTGACTTAAAAATTGCAAATGTAAGTTTTGTTGTTGTTGAATGCATCCAATCATGTGGAGACACACGTTTTTGTTTTTTTCATTTGAACTTAGCATTTATTTGAACTTGTGCATTGATTCAGTGTTTAAAGTCAATTTAACTTCACTGGCACTGCTACTGCTATCCCAAAAATAGTGTTATTGCCAAGAGTATTACCAAAATATTGGCCAGTCGCTAAAAATCAGGTATTTATTGTGAGGTTATGTATGATCTGGAATGATCAAAAACATTTTAAGCATTTGCTACATAAAAGTGGAATAGCTCACAGCTACAGATCAGTCCTCCAGTCTTGACAGGTGAAATCTGAAAAGTTTTATTGATGGCTGTGGGCAGTTTGTAGAAGTAGCATTTCATTGAATGAGGCTGGCACTAATCTGCAGTGAGGCGTAAGTACTTTAAAAATTATAACATTTTTGCCTTCCCTGGTTCTTCCTTCTTCCCAACCACCTTCCTGAACATACTGGGATCCAATTCATAAAAAGGGTGGGTCAAGGTCAGTCAATCTGTAGAGCTGATAGATAGAGGTCGGACGTCCACTAGCCAGGAAGCCAGGAATTTTTTTATGTTGTGCATTATTTTTAGAAAATCATTTGAAAATATTGACTAACTACTAATATGTCCTTATTGGTCCAAAAAGTAATTTTAAAATACAGAATATTATAAGAGATTTATTAAAATAAGTATATATTTTTTTTATTATATTTGCTGCCTCTTGCTTCTCTCATCCTGTGTATCTGGTAGCTGCCAGATAGCACATGAGTTACTTTCTTTAAGTAAATCAGACAAACAGGAAGTGAGAATATTTTCCAATGTGACTCTGACATTACTAAATATTTTCTTCTAGATTGTCAATTTAGTTTTTTTTACATTTCAGTGCTACATGAGAGAGATTCCAATTGCATTCCACATACATTATTTTAAATGAAACATTTTTAAATTGTCTGTACTCCATCCATAACTAAAAAATGTGAGTGTCTAACAATTTGTACCAGAATTAAATGATATAACATTATTTAAATACATACAGGAACACACTTTTGGGATTGATGACAAAACTAGCACAGTTATGGAATTAGTAGATCAGTCCTTTGGAATGCTGTGCCAATGAAAACATTGTGTAAACAATTGAAGGTAACCATAGACAGCAATGGACAGACATAACCCCTCCCCCAACCATTCTTACTACACATATTAGAAATGATGAAACAGGCCAGGCAAAAATGAAACTTGGTTATGAGAAGTTTAATCCATGGCTTAACAGATTCAAAGTGCAACCAATTGCAGATTGACTAAAAATTATATATATGTATGGTTAGAATTTGAACATTTTGTAAGGTGTGGTATATGATATGCTCTTATTAATTAAATTTTTAATCTTAGATGGACCCAGTGCAAAAAGCTGTGATCAACCATACTTTTGGCGTTTCCATTCCACCAAAGAAGAAGCAAGTTATATCTTGTAACGTCTGCCAGCTCCGATTCAATTCCGATGTAAGTATTCATGATAATTGTAATTTCTGTGAAGGTTCCCATTCATGTCACAGTCCATCAGCAGTAGTAAGTTGAAGTGTTCTTGTAGATTTCCACTGGTCATTAGACTGGCAGCAGAAGAATTCTTCAAGTTGCCTTGGTTTACTATTTGAGGGATAATTGTGATATATGTAAAGAGGAAAGGGTCCGACAAATATTGTTGTGGTGGGCAATAACAAGCCTTCTGACTGATTCCAAATTAACCATTAGATATCAACCATGCAGCATGGACAGAGAAGCAACACAGACACTGTCCTGAGTCTATGAAAGTACTTCTGCTCTTAAATGCAATCTGTGCATACAGATATACATGAAATCAGTCACTACGAAAGAGAGGGAGGGGTTGCTGGGTTAGAACATTGTTTGTAAAGTCTATCCTTGGGTTAAAATGTTGTTTTCTTCAGACTCCTGTCTCTCCAAGGAGACCTTGGATTGTGGCCATGAAGCTGCTGTTTTCATGTTCTACTGGAAGCCAGCTGTGGTCGTATCTGAGATATGATTTTAGGAAATATACAGGCAGATGAGTATATGGGTATATAACATTTATATATCACAACAACTGAAGTAAAAGACATAAAGGAATAAAGAATGTTATCCAATACTAGTTACCCAGTTGCAATTGGCCCCACATCAATATCACACCAGAATTCAAGCTGGAAGACACAATTTTGTTCTTTAAGGCAATACTGATTTTCATTGAATAAAAAAGTGGAAAACACAGACAACAAATGTCTAAATCAGATTTTCCCAGAAAGAAAACTTATATCAAAATATATCTTTGTTTTGGAAGTTGGAAGGCCTTAAAAAAGCTAAAGTAATTACTCATCACGGGTTGTATTATGAATTAGGCCAACACACTATGTATGAATTATAAAGAATTACAAATTCCAAAACTTTTTGTGTGAAGTTGCCAGCATTAATTAAGCATATTCTGTTATGGACCTTTTGAAGTTTATTTTCCCCATAACTGAAGATTTTTTAATTACATGGTTTATGTAGTTTTCATTGCTTAACATGCTCACAGTGTATTAGAAAGTAATGTTGTCTACTCATACTTGTCTACGCCTAGATTATTCTTCATATGGTAGTTACTTTAGCACAACTTCTTTTATGTATGTTGGCTTTTCCAATTGTTTTGCTATGGCTACTCACTTTTTGTATTGGTATTAAGAGCCATACATAGACACAAGTTATAGGCAACAAGAACTTATATAAGCACCTACAAAAAATATTGTGTGTTTCTGACATAACTTGTAGTTCCCATTACTGGTTGTATGAGAGTTGTATGGGCCTACTTGGTTCCTTGTAGCTGGTAAGTTTGACACCCATGGAGTTTTCTCTTTCTTTTTAAGCCATCAACCAATATGTTTTTTTCGCAGTTGTAGAGTGTTGTACTGGGTTAAGCTGGGAATAGACGGTACGATTTACCGTCTAGTCCTTATCCGATTCTCTGCACTTTGGGGCAGCTTGATGACGTCATCACGCCCGCCCGCTAGTGCCGATAATCAGACGGCACTATTTATGTGCAGCTCATTAGTTTGGCTGGGGGCAGCTGTCCCCAGCTAAACTAATGGGATCAGGTTAAAATTTACCATCCTGACGGATAACTGTGCGATCTGACAGGACGGCTGATTTTAGTCCAATCCTCGTTCGTTGCTGCATCCAATGACTGCATGACCCGATTCTTAAGGGACGCGGGAGTGCGCACGGCATCGGATTGGGGATCGGATCGTTCAGGAATTGTAACGTGTATGCCCAGCTTTAGCCATCGATGAATGCAGAGTTTGAGTTCATGAGAGTTTGGAGTTCAAGTGATACCCTTTATTGGATAACTGATGTAACTGAAAAGGTAGCCTTCGAAATGTCTCAGATTAAGCCTGCTTTTTAAATGACTTTAGCCAATAAAAGAATAGTTAGCCAATAAAAGGTCCTCTTTCCAAATCCTGTGCTAGAGCCTAATACTAACTTTAAATCAGATTTCTAGTTCAATGACTGCTAAATCAGTCCAGTTACAACCAAGTCCTTCTTTGGTATTGCAACTATGTTCAGACAGTTGTGTCAATGAATGTAGTGTTTGGCAAGCAGAGTGGGTGCATTAGGCCTGGTTTATCAGCTGTTTATACTAATGCCAGTTTATAGGTGCGCCACTTTGACTATGCCAATATTTATCCTGTCAGCTCTACCAAATGACCGTAGATCTAATAAGGATTATTCTTAATGGGATAAGTAATCTGTGTTTCCATTGTCACAGATACTCCATGCTCATGCACATACTATTCCATTTAAAATTCAATTTTGTTTTTTTGGTTTAGGAAAATAGGCAGGATATTTTTATGAAAGGTAGAAGAAGCAATATGCAACATATTGTTTGTAAAGTGTACTAGTCATTTTGACATGCAGCCAAGCTGCCTGTCCATTAGGTATTCAGAGGAAATCAAAATGGATTGAAAGATGTTTTAGTCTTCAAGCATCCTTAATTAAATCTAATTTACATATTCATGCATTTACTTCTTGAAGAGTATGCCCCCAAAGACAATTTGTATTGAGTGATCTACCGCCACAGATCTGTAGGTTGCAAAATTTCATAAACCATGTGTTTAACCCTTTGTGACCACATGTTCTTCGTGTCTAGAAGCTCAGAGTAAATTTTGAAGTGTTGTTTCAACTAACATACTTTTGTAGCTAATACCTCTACCTAACAAATTGATACAAATATGCAGGGCTTTTTTTCTCAGAGAAAAGGTGGTGGTACTCACCCCCCCCCCTCCCCTGGCCACGCCCCTACCAACCCCTAGGACCACCCCCTAAAATCGCTCCATAAATAGCTCCCCATCGGGGGAACGGGGGCACGTGCACCAGCCAGCACAGGCAGGCGTGCGCCCCCACACCCCCGTACAGGGCTGCCTAGAACTTCAGTCCACACTGAAGAGAAAGATCTCTCCAGCATAGATAGGGTAGGAGACGCCCCGTCACAGGGCCACCGCCCATAACCAATGGGAAGGTGCCGCCCCTCCCTCGCTGCACATTGCGAGGGAGGGGAAGAAGGGAGGCACAAAATCGCCCACCCGTAGTGCGCCTGTAACCTGCGCTAAATGGCCAACACTCCCCCCCCCCCCCCCCCCCCCACTAAACCACACACACGGGGCACCCCCTGGCGGGCCACCCACGACTGAAAATAGGTGGCGGAACTCCGTTCCGGTGCGTTCCCCCCCAAAAAAAGCCCTGCAAATATGGCTGTATAGCGCTATTATTTAATATATCCCCTGATCAGATTTTTTTATTTATGTTAAAGCTGACATAAACTCTAAAAATAAATAAAGAATAAAAAAACACTTACTTACTTACTAAGCATAACTCACCTATAGCCCGTCTTTGTCCAGGGACAGTGACCCCTACAAACTTACCTTTCCTACCTGCTCACTCCTATCTTCCAGGCAGCAAGATGGAGCAGCGAGGCTCTTCCGGTCTTGCTCCCTCCACCAATCCGGATCTGAATGCAGAGAAGCTTTGCTTCTCCAGCATCAGTGGATTCAGATGTGTGCTTCCATGCACAAGGGGGCTTTGGCGGAGCATCGATGAATTGTTGCAATTTTACCCAGGAAAGTTTTTCTTTTTTTTGACCTCTGATTTGCCCTATTATCTCACCAGAAAAGGCAGATTCGGAAGTGTTAAGTCCTCTTTGAGTATTTGGTCAAAATATAAAGCCCTTTCGCATCCCTCTATGTAACAAATGTAAGGGAGGCTTGCATTGACATTAGCAGATGCTAGCACATAGTGGAGCACTAGCCTAAATGTGATAACAATGTACTAATGGCTCTTTTTAAAACACAAATATTCCAGTTTTGGGATTCCAGGGTACCTTTACAAACATTAGGTTGCAGAATACATTAAATATGTGCAATTAAAGTCATATAGTGAAGTTTATGTATGATTCCAGTGTGTGGGTACTAAACACCCATTTCTGTCATAAATATTTTACCGTTTTATAGAGCTCAGAAAATGGGCTTAACTGTCAATTACGACAAATGACACTGTTACATTATGCATCAGAAGCTATAGGTAATATAGGTTGCCTATCACCAAGGATGGGGGAATATCTTAATCCAATGAAGTAGGATTGACTCATAGAAAAAAATCGTCATTCCGCCTCAATGTGTCATCGTGAATGAATCACCTTGGAAGTTTGTATTCATTATAAATCTGAACCTTTAAATTATTCATTAGCATGAATGCAATGATTCCAGTTCATCTGATGACCCTTTCTAACACATTTATTACATTTTACATAAAGCCCAGGGTCTATGACACCCATAATGGCTTTCTGAGATGATTTTAAGTTAGCTTGAACAAAGAACGGAAACACAGTAAAGCCAATTACGACAATGATTGCTGCAGACAGAGCTTTCTGTATGGCTCTCAGAGGGAATCTGGTGATTTATGTATATGAGTTTTAGAAGTTTGCTATAATAAATATGTCACTTTTGAGTTGTCCCCGGTCGTGCCTAAGAGTTATAGATTTTAAAAAAACAAAACTGGAAATGCTTTTTTTAATAATCGTATTTGAATGTATTTTTAAGAACTTACAACATTTAAACCCCATACCATATCACTGGTGAGCCCCAGCCCCATCCAAACCTGCAATTTGACGATCCTTAGGCTCACATACCTGATTTTAAGCTGTCCCCCTGTGAGGTTTAAAAATGAAGACACTTTCGCTGAAAATAAGGGCCATCTGAGCAAGTTCACTTACCGTATCTAAGTAAGCTGAAATTTTCAGCACTGCATTTCACGGTTGGCCCCTGAACTTGGTATTTTTACCAAATTTGCTGGATATGTAGAGAAGGGTTGCAGGAACATGTTGAAAAAAATTTTGCTCTAGCACATGTAGGTTTAGAATAAACTATTAAGTTGACTTTTATTTGAACCTAATTTATGCAAAAACTCAATAAGCTAGAGCAATACCTTCTTTCTTTACAATGTTCCCAAAACCCTTCACTACATCTCTAGCAATTTTGGTGATTACATCATGTTCAGGAGCTTTGCAGTTAACATAAAAAACAGCTAGTTGAAAATAATACCCTCTCAAAACAATAGCGCATTTGCAGCTGCTGTAAAATAAGATACCTTATATTTGAGTCAGCTTTTACTCAAGTATATGGTACTGAATACATTAAAACTATGTTTACATTGAATACCAATCATGTGCAAGCATATTTTATTTGTTTGCTAAAACATAAAAACATAAATCCCCCTTATATGCTTGGAGGTGCCGACATCCCAATTTTTACAATAGAAAAACACAACAAAGGACGAGGAAGAAAGGGGGTAGAGGCGCATATCTTGCATACCCACCATTCTCCTATATGGAATGGAGTCTAAACTCCGGGACTTTAAAGGCACATATCTTAACCCAAGATCTTAGTAAAGCATAACATATTTTTTATTAAAAGAGTACATCCATGACTATATGAAATATCCAGACATTAATATATAGCGAAATGCGTCGAAGAGGTCTACCAGTGACACTAAACATATGTTTATGTAAACCGTGTAATTGTCACTAAAGTGTGATATGTAAATGGTTATGTATATAAATGGTAGCAATTATGTCTGGATATTTCATATGATCATGGATGTACTCTTTTAATAAAAAATATGTTATGCTTTACTAAGATATTGGGTTAAGTTATGTGCCTTTAAAGTCCCGGAGTTTAAACTCCATTCCATATAGGAGAATGGTGGGTATGCGAGATATGCGCCTCTACCTGCTTTCTTCCTCGTCCTTTGTTGTGTTTTTTTTTTTTTTTATATTTTATTTGTTTGCTAATTAGGACACCCTTGAAAACCATTTCCTACCCTTTATTTTGTCTCAGATATTTACACTTTGAGAAAAAACCTGCATTGAAGGTAGGGTGGTGTCATTAGTATTTTCATTAATAGTTAAATAGAAACTTAAACAGCTGCAGTTTATGGGGTGTTGTCAGCAGTGACCACTTGACTAGAAACCTCCTGTGTAGTTGCAACTAATAGACTGTTACGCCTGGGCTAGGGGGACGTGACGGGCTAAGCCCATTCGCCGGAGGTAGGG
>CM070039.1:9801407-9834443 GCA_036250615.1 Ptychadena robeensis
CCTCCCCGTTTGGACGGTTCTTGCCAGTTTACACCCGTTTCCCAGGACGAGGCTTACACTCCCTTGTAACTAGTATGTTTATTACCGTATTTTCTGGCGTATAAGACGACACCCAACTTTTCCAGTAATACTTACCTCTCTGCTAGAGACACAGAGCGCTGAGTCTTGGAGAAAGGGAGAGCTGACCAATCCAAGCAGGCTCTGCCTCTGAGTGGCAGAGTTCTGTACAGCACATCCCCACCCTATGCGGAGATCTCTCCTTGTCTGCAAGACTCAGCTCTCCATGTCTCCAAGACTCACCTCTCTGCTTGAGACACGGAGAGCTGAGTCTTGGAGAAAGGGGAGCTGACCAATCCAAGCAGGCTCTGCCTCTGAGTGGCAGAGTTCCGTACAGCACCGCCCTTGGTTTCATACTGCGGCCGCAGCCATTTTGAGCTCCCTGCGCAACCCCACCAGCGACTGCAGATTCTCCAGTCCGGCTTGCAAGGTCAGTACCCGTCGTATAAGACGACCCCCACTTATCTGAAGATTTTAATGGGTTAAAAAGTCGTCTTATATGCAGGAATATACGGTATACTTTTTTTTAATCAATGTGTACATTATCCACCCAGGCTAGGAGGACTTGGGATCAGGGTGACCCTTATAAGTTTATTGTCCAGCCCCTCTGTCAAATGCACTAGATCATGCGTACTGCACGGTAACACCACAATCTGCAAGTCCGTGTTGAATTTGAACAACTAGTCAACGTGACTTCAACTTTATTAATGGATTCCTCTGCTTAGCAAAATCTTATGTCATTATTTCCCTAATTTCAACTAGCCAATTCGGAAGCTTATTACGAATCTTCTGGGCAAGCCATCATCACCAAATTTGCTGTACATGTAGAGACCGGTAGTGATAATATTTTAAAGGAAATAATATTCCCCTGGCTTATGCAGTTTTGGCAAGGTTAAGATCAAATTTAAGTCGACTTAAAAAAATTGGCTTGACCTTGAACTTTGTTTATGTAAGAACTACATGTGCTAGAACAATAATTATTGATATTATTAGTTTGAATATATAAATGCATAACATCACAGAAGGATCCTTCTGTGCTACCCAAGAGCAGAGAACCTAATATGTTGAATTTGTAAGCTCATCTATAGCCAGAACTAGATGGTTGTGTTTCGGAGACCTCACCCCCCAAACTCAACCCCCTCTAGCCACCGCATATTAGTAAAGAGAGCCTCTGTTCTCCTTTCTACAATATTACTTATTCAACCAGTAATAGAATCTTACAGTGTCCTCCATGCTATATCTGGAACATTGAGTCACCCAATTCAAAGCATTTTTTGTAGTCAAGTTAAGGGGGCTTCTCTTTAACAGTTTATGAAGACTAAACAAGGTAAACTAATGAAATGCTCTGTTTAGATAAAATAAACAAGCCAAAGAATGTCATATGGCACATAAGTTGCAGGTCATGTGAGCTGGCATTTCAGTTTACATTATCTGCAGAAATGTGACATTGTGGATGTCAGCATGGTCTGCATTTTCTTTTGCTATGGTTGGCATTAAGGCCTCCCAGTATGTATCTACAGCTCTACCATATCTGATCCAGATTCTACACTTTGAGGCAATTGATGGCTTTTTTACCTCTACACTGCCTTTCTAATTCTTAAAAAGTTCTTAAAGTCTGGTTTTATTGGGCCAGGCATGAAAATAAAAACTACTGATAATCTATTAAGAATGAACTTTGTGCTTTGTTGCTTATATATACTACTAAGGTAGACCTTGCCATAGTAATACATGTAATACAGGTGCACTGCTAGAGATTCTGTTTCTTTTTTTTGGTTTGTGATGTTTTTGCTGTTCCCCATTAAATTCATTGCCCCATTGTTTTGTATTAAAACAGAAGTAAGCCTGATTTGTTCTCCTTTGTAGAGCCAAGCCGAAGCACACTACAAAGGCAGTAAACATGCCAAGAAGCTGAAAGCACTAGAGTCAACGAAAAATAAGCAAAAAACCGTCTCGCACAAGGACAGCGCCAAGGCTATTACAAGTGCAACAGCCAACCACAAATCAGGTTAATAAAACTGTTTTTTTTTCTATATTTTTTCTGCCTTATCTTAAATTTATATGTGTGATACTTGTAAGAATGTGTGTGTGCATGTGTGTACAAAGCCAATAAATGACCACAGTATTATGTTGTTAAACATTTATATAAATTAGAGATGGTTCCATTTAATTGTTTTTAGATTTTGACTAGCTGATTTGCTAGCTAATTGCAAAGCCCCTATTGAGAAGGGTTGTGAAAACAACAAAATTTACACTTAACTTTTATTTATTTAATGGAAAAACTACATATGTTAGAGCAAAACTTTTCTTGGTGATGATTTGCAACTAACTCCCAATTACACTAGTCAAAGTTTTGGGACCATCTGTAATATAAATGTAATTTTTCTAGTTGATGGGTTGGAAGTTTTTTTTTTATTGATGTAACCCATATAGAAATATTAATTCTAATAATTTGTATTTTAATCAGAATGGGGATATAGGGTAATTCTTGTAGTTTCTATACTTGTTGTCACTTTGAAAAGTTTTCCTCATTTCCTGTCGTGCCTACAAGAAAGGAAGTAAGAAAAAGCCTCTCCAGTGGGACACAGACAGTAAAAATGTCGAGGAGAATATGGTAACTTTAATTCAAATGCTTATGACATTGGCAAACACGGCAAAGTGCCTGCAAGGGAATCCCCCTAACTGAAACCTTTTATGGTTATTTATGTATGGCCGAACTTTGGCCATATCCGTCCGCAAACAGGCGGATCGGACTTTTAAAAAAGTTCAAATTCCCCGTCTCTATTGGTATGCTAACCAACTGGGGTTGCGAGCCGGTTTTCCACTGAAAGACCGGGTTCCCTACCCGGTCTTCAGTGAAAACATTCTTCCTCCGGCGGGATCTCGCTGCTTCTGATCCCACCGGAGGAAGAATAGAGGGCTCCTTCTCGCCGGCGGACAGGGCGGGTCGAACACCCATACTGTCCGCTGGCAAGAAGGAGGGCGAACATGCTTGTTCGCGGCCAAACTGTCCGCCTTGCGGGCAGTTCGCCCATCACTAGTGGTTATCCAAGTGACATACATTTTTAACAATAAAACTGAAAGAATTTTGGCAATCCAAAAATTTTACTTTTTATACATGATACATGAAGGTTGTTTAATGTGTTTGAGCTGCAATACCAGTTTCAGTTTCACTGGGGCCACAGGCTCTAGTGAGCACATCGGCTTCCTCTCACACATTGAGGAGGGAGAAAGGGACAGGAAGACTTCTCCAGCGGTGGACCTTTTTGAGCTCCCCCCACCATATGCAGGACCACAGATTGTTCCATTCAAGCTTGGAAGTTTCAGCACCCAGCGTATAAAACGACTCCTGACTTTTAAGAAGATTTTCCTAGGTTTTAAAGTCGTCTTATATGCCGGAAAATACTGTATGTTGAAATCAGAAGTAACTAAATTTAGTCTTTCATACACAAGGCCTAGTTGTTACCGTCCCAGGTACAGGTATTACATGCAGGTTAGAAGCTACATTGATTAATTTAAGCCTTCAGCTTGCAGAATACAACATTGCAACATACAAAATGGTCAGCACTAGTATCCTCACTGGAGTCCTAGCTAAAGTCATTGGCTAATTACAATTATGTATATAGTTCTTAAACCTTAAGCAGGCTGTTTTAACACTTAACAATTAATAATAAAGCAGATCTGTGATGTATGCCATACACCACAAGTTTTTAAGTTTAGAAGCCAATTTGTTTTCAGGGACCAACAGTTCTTTTTCATTCGGGGGCAACTACTGGTCATGAAAAAACTTTTTGCGCATAGAACTCTTGCGCACAGAGATCTGTCCTTCTGTGTGACTACCTGTTTACCTATCTATACACAATACACCACTGCACAAAATCAAAACCTCTTTGCAAATAATGTCCAAAATATCCTGACATTTTATGTTTAAAACATTATCTACAAATTACAGTTCTCAAAACACTTAGCTGTTTTTAAAATGTCTAAAACTAGTCATTTCAGGATTCATGCTGAGAAAAAACAAATGTACTCATGCAACTCACACACAGATTTTGTACTACTTTCACTGGAGAAATAATGTTCAACTAATATTTTTGGGGGTCAGAGCCATAAACAGCAGTTATTTATGTAAATAATGGTTCACTTTTTTTTTCTTTCTACTAATGTCTGGTCTGTATGTGGCCATTGAGGACTGGAGTTGGACAACTGCGCTAGAATAAAATGTGTCTAATTTGAAAGAAACTGAAAAAAAATACTGTCTGCAAAACAGGAATGGGAGGGTCTAAAGCTAAAGCAGTCAAGTAGCATCTTAAAGGCTCCTGCGGGCAGTCTTGAAGTAAATTGCTATGTGATGCATATAATAAGTCTATACCTCTTCTGGGCCAGCCAAACTCTTCTCATTCTTTTTTATGTTTAACTGTTTAATATGTGCTCCCTCCTAGGCACTGCAACTCACAGTGGGAGAGATTCAGCATCAGTCCTGACAATTCAGAAAATAATAGGCATTGGGAAAGACTAGGTATGGCAACATCATTTTTCTATGTTAGGCAGGACTGATAGTACCACACAAACCACTGTTGATATCTAACAGAGGTAAATTGAGTATGCATGGTTTGTACAAATGGTTTTCTAGAATAAAGTAATCAGATTACTTTATTTTAATCACTTCTACTGTTCCAGGAAGCCGTTATCTTCCTTTCTCATTCAGTCCCCTAGTGTCGGTTAAGAGACTAATGCCTGGCATATACATGCCGATAAGCAGCCAATTTTTCACCTGACCAGCGGGCGTGCGCATTCGCCCCACCGCTCGGCCGGCCAGAGAACGGACATGTCCTATAATCTCTGGCCGATGGAAGCCGATGGCATTAGCTTCAATGAAGACCGGCGTCTTCATTGAAGCTAATGGCCGGCACACAAAGGGTGCCGGCCGACTGAAGGGGCCCCATAATGCACCAGGGTCATCACGTTTGCATTCCAGTGCATATCGGAGCTGGTCTGTCTGCACCCGTCGGGGTGTGTATGGCAGGCATTAAACAGACTTTAGTGATCCAGACAAATGATTGGCAGTAGTCTCCTCCTAGTCAATAAGCCATTACATTTTTTTAATCAATAACGTCCCATGACCGGTAATGCAGCATTTTGTTGTCTACAACTAGTGATGAGCGAGCATCAAAGTGTTCGCTACTAGGTCCGAACGTATCGATATTCGTATGTTCCCAAGCCTAATGTAAGTCAATGGGAGACAACCAGACACCCCCTGCTCGGAAGAGGGGAGGGTGTCTGGTCCATTGGAAAAGTGACAGAAACGCCACCCAAATGGACCGGGAACACCATGGGGAACATGTGTGGATGCATCTTGGACTCCCAAGTCGC
This sequence comes from Ptychadena robeensis, assembly GCA_036250615.1. Lineage (NCBI taxonomy): Eukaryota > Metazoa > Chordata > Amphibia > Anura > Ptychadenidae > Ptychadena > Ptychadena robeensis. The sequence goes on from CM070039.1 coordinate 9,806,835, forward strand.
TGCTGGGAACCAGTTTGTACCAGTTTTATGCAACGGCTCAAAGGAAAACCCAGAAAAAAATACACTCCAAAACATTATACAGCAGTGCCAGAAGTTGAGCAGATGCTTTAAAACATTATACGGCTGTGCCAGAAGTTGAGCTGGTGCTCTAAAACATTATACGGCAGTGCTTGCAGTTGAGCTGACACTCTAAAACATTATATGTTTTAGAGTATATTTATAAGGCCCTCAACTTATATTATGTTTATATATAAGTTGAGGGCCTACAATTAAGCTGACCATCATTTCAGAACTTTCGCCACCTTTAACCCTCCTGCCGCTCCTGACGGGTTCGTCAGGCAGAGATCGGAGCCATAGGAGCGCAAACTTACTGATCCATGTGGCTCTGTTCTAATGAAGAGGCAGCTGTAGAGAATGGATCACTAGCCCCCCCCCCCAACTAAAACTCTATTTGCCATTGAAAAATATTACCCAGACAGAATGTCAGCTGGATTTATAAAAAAAAAGAGAAACTTTCCGGTCTAAATGTATGGATTTTGCAAGATTTTGCAACAAAGTTTGTAGAAAAACAACTGTCCCTTCCTATTCACCGCCTGTCCCTGACTGAATGTGAGCCGAACGCGTGATCGCCTGCAATATAAAGCAGGCGATCACGTGTTCCGGCCATCCAGTGACTGCAATGCCAGCAGCTAAGATGGCTGCCGGCATTACAGTGAGGGCAGCAAGTAGCTGCCATTCGATTGGATGTCTCCTAAGTGCCATGAGCAGGAGAATCTTGAGCCGAATAGCTGTTCGGCCAAGCATGCTAACTCATCTCTATCTACAATGTTTTATTTGTCATGTATATGCAAATTTATTTTGTTTGGACCCCAAAAAACTTTCTAAGTGAGCACAAAGTGTGCTGGTGACAACTATATTTACTGATGTTTGAAAGATGACCCAAGTATCATACATTACAGTACTAAGTTGCACAAGGTTTCGCCCATTTAGAGTCAGACATATTTTTGTAGATAGTTAGCAATGGGGTAGCTGCCTCATGGAAAGTTTATATTTGCGACAAAGTCCACCCCCAAATCATGGGCAAAAATTGTATTGTGTCTGCATCTTTTTCTCTGTGTTGGAATCACGTCCAATGCAGGGGAAAAGATGGAGTGGAAAACGAGCCCTAATAAAGACATAGCAAAGCAAAAGATGGCAAGAATGAACACCAAAATATGGTATCAACATTGCACCTACCATGTTGCTAAAGCTAGCCATACACGGTTCGCCTTTTCCACGATTGATCGATAGATTCAATCATCTTGTGCTATTTAAATATCGATCGCCAGTCTACCATCAATCGATTGTAACCCCACACATTGTGATTGATTTAAAACTAATCGATTCCTTTACTAAAGCCCCCCATACACCTTAAGATCGATCCATACAATCTCCATTAGATCTACCAACAACTATGTAGTATAGAGTCTTTCCTGATAGAATACATAGTGATTGGAAGGTATATATCACTGCTATGTAGTGCCGGGTCCTCCCTGATAGAATACATAGTGATTGGAAGGTATATATCACTGCTATGTAGTGCCGGGTCCTCCCTGATACAATACATAGTGATTGGAAGGATTAGAAAGCTCCTCATATTACATGGTTTTGGTAGAACAAAATGTGATTGTACAGAAATTGTATGGAAAGATTGTAAGGTGTATAGGGGCCTTTAGATCGGTGCACATGCTTTATACTACCATTGCATACAGATTGAAATACCTAGAAAACCCGCCAGATACTTGTACGATTAACTGAAATTTACCAACATGTCCGATCACTGCTCCATCGATTTCATGTCGGATTTAGATCTTTTAGTTGATCGCAACAGGCATGTGGAAATTGATTTTCATTAGATCAACTTTAAATTATTGATTTTTTTATGAATTGAATGGTTAAGCCCCCCATACACCTTTAGATTCCTCCATACAATTTCCATCAGATCTACCAACAACCATGTAGTGCCGGGTCCTCCCTGATAGAATACATAGTGATTGGAAGGTATATATCACTGCTATGTAGTGCCGGGTCCTCCCTGATAGAATACATAGTGATTGGAAGGTATATATCACTGCTATGTAGTGCCGAGTCCTCCCTGATAGAATACATAGTGATTGGAAGGTATATGTCACTGCTATGTAGTGCCGGGTCCTCCCTGATAGAATACATAGTAATTGGAAGGTGTAGAAAGGTCCTCCTGTTACATGGTTTTGGTAGAAGAAAAGTTGATTGTACACAAATTGTATGGTAAGATTGTAAGGTGTATGGGGGGCTTTATATGTATGACTACCCAAACGTGTAGGTGTTAGGTTTTTTTTGTTTAGTATTATTATTCTGTCATATTATAATATTTTTCAAGCAGTGTGCTGCGGTCCCTTAAAGAACTCTTTGAGATTTGCAACACAAAGTGAAATTGTCACACCAATGCTAACAAAAGTTTCTCTTTCTTTTATAAATCCAGATGACATGCTGTCGGTGTAATATTTTTTAATGGCAAATACTACTCCAAAAACCCAAAGTGTTTATTTTTTGTCTGATAAAAGTAATGAATCCTTTGGAAGGAAGAGAGATGTACATTCTTCTCAAGTAAAGCCAATCAACAAAATATATTTCCTATTGTGCGCTGAGAAAGAGAAGAGTAATCATTCATTACTCACTAGGTGTCCCATTAGGCGTAAAGGCATGACAGTAAAATGTATGTCAAGTCTGACCATTTCCTTGGAAACAGAGAGAGCACAATCATCTGTATTAAATCTGTCCACAAAGGAAGTGTAGATTTCCATTATGTCGGCACACGCAGAATGAAAGGAGAAAATAGCTAGACGATTTCTACCAGCGTCCTGCTCTCCAATGCTGCAATGTCAATACACAATAGTACTCTACTCAACATACTGTTATTCATCGCCTTTCCTCACCAAGAGGAAAATCATATTTTTACAGCTTTCTACAACTTCATAATAATAATATTGAAAGTCTCTATCTCACATTGAAGTGGTGGCCGGCATCCCAAAATGAATTATACAAAGAAATGACTGGGGGTGGGATGTAAGCATCACCATCCACAGTCCAAAAGGTCCTCTGAGGGCACAGAGGCTAGGGGACTTTAAAGGCCACAAGGTGCATTAAGGTATAAATAACGTAGATTGGCTTGTTTTGGATAAAATAGCAGTTTTAATAGTCCCTAGCATCAGAAAGCATCATAAAAGGTCTTTTACACATCCATGTCTTCATAAATGGTTATCATACATCGCTGCAAGTTCAAATCATCCATGAAAAGTTTTCATCAATTTCCCAGATAATTGAAAGACCAAACAGCCTGAGTTTTGTGGAGTTACCCCAACGTACATTTTGTCTTAATTTTGACTTCATCAGGGGGTATGTGGTCAGGGGAGGCAGAACTACATGGAGTGTTGTAGCGGCAGTGAGAATATGGACTAGATGTAGGTAACGTCAGCATTGTTCAGGAAAGAATGGTAGAACAAAACACATGACACAACTTCCTGTATCATGTGTTTTGACTTAAAAGAAATTGTTAGAAATGTTTTTCATGTTGTGTGCCTCTGAATTTTTTTTTTATGTGATACATCCGCGCCCATTCTTTTCAATGGGCCTGTCTCCTGTCCGCGGAATCGCGCGGACGGCCGCCTAAAAACTCGGCCGCCCAGCGCTGACCGCGGCCATAGGGGCGAATGGCCGCCGCTAAAAACCGCATGAGATGCGGTTCTTAGCGGCGGCGGTTCTTAGCGGCGCCAGCTTCCACACAAGTGGAAACTAAGCCTTATAGTTATTCACCCTTTATGTACAGCAAATGAGCTGTAAAAAAAGTTAAACTTTGTAGCTGCAGGTATTGTGGAATAATGCAGAATATAATTTAACTGTAGGACTGTACAATTTTTGAGCAGCTCAGCTCCTCCTGCTTACCTTTCCCAAAACTCCTGTTCTATTAGAATGAGGCCACACCTTGGAGGCTAATTACCCTATGACAAATTTAGACAGTATCTCACAAAGGTGGGTACACCCCTGACATTGCTATAAATAGTTTATAATATCTTTTTATGGGGAGCCGGTGTATTAAATTTGGCGTTAAGCCGGCCATACACTGCTCGATCCCCCAATCACAACAGGGTGATGCAAGAATAACAGAACGAACGCACAACAATCATTCAAGGAATCAATGTGCACTACCTCGGGTAATGAATCACTGGTCGATACTATGGATGGGAACCCTTGTCCCTATCCAAAGAAATGACGATGAAACAAGGAAATAGCGACATGTCGGATCCTTGTTCAATAAAAATTTTCTTGGAGCACGGTTGAGCGCTCCAGATGGGCTGTGTTTGATTCCAAACGAAAACGCACGCGGCAAACAATTGTTCAGCAATCGAATGAAAGATTGAGTGGTGTATGGCCGGCTATTGTTCTCACTTTTTGAAACTGGTTAATAGTAGAGTGTTGTACCATGTTAGCCATCGATAAATACAGCAAGTTTGGAGTTCAAGTTATACCGTTCATTGGCTAACTGAAGTCATTAGAGAAGCAAGCTTTTGGGATGGTTAATGAAAGATTAGCATGGCACCTCATGGCAAAGAACTCTCTGAGGATCGGAGCAAAAGAGTGCTAGAAAATAATGGTGGCCGTAAAAAAATATTGACCATTTGGCACAGTTTGGCCATTTTTTCACTTTTGTTGCCAGAGGTTTAGACATCAATAACTGTGTGGAGTTATTTTGAGGAAACAAAAGATTTACGCTAGCCATACACTCTGCGATAAAAATTACGATCTAATAAAACCGACAATGTAAGCAGTTTATTGGCATGAAATCTGCGCATGTCCACATGGCACGACAGATTAAATACGTTTCTAATTGCCGTTTATTTCGATTGTAAAGTCATCGGACAAGTTGAAATTTTTTTATTGGTCTGGAAACATCGGGCAAGTTCGTAGTGTTTCACCGACCAATTAGTACCGATGCTGCTTATTAGCATATTAAGATTTCCTGCACCAGCATGTTGCTGACGCTGACATGGTGGCTATTCAGCAAAAGTTTGCTTCTTGCTTTTGTTGTCGCAATGGTGATTTTTCACCTAAACCAATACAATGCATTGCCTACGCCTATTTTTACTGTTTCCAATAAGCTCGTTACAATACACCCCTACATCACTTCCCCTTTAAAAATCACATTGTCCCATATAAACGGCGATTAATTTCGATCACATTTTCGATAAAAAAAAATTAAATCGATGCAAAATTGGATTTTTTTACCGAAAATTACGATCTAAAACGACTCAGACGTCGGGATACATTGGTCGGTTTTAATAGATCGTAATTTTTATCGCAGAGTGTATGGCTAGCGTAAAATCTATACTGCAAATGGGGGGTGGCAGAGTGCTGAAAATGCTTCCTAAACTAGACGGACAGGCCGAGCAGCTGGTCTAGTGAGTGGAGAATGTGGCAAGTTAATGATGATCTTCTTATCTGTGCCCCCTAAGCACAAACAATAACCATTCCTGTGGGTCACCTATGGCAGGGGTTTTATAAAAACTTTGCTGGTTCCAGTAAAAGTTAGGCTTTAGTTTTCTTGTTACAAAAAAAAGTCTACTGCACAAACACATAGCCACCTGGTGCCCTGTAAACAATACAGCAGAAAAAATATGATCAATACCTAGATATTTAGATAAACATTAGTGGACACCTATTTGAGCCTTTCCAAAACCTTGTGATTAATATGGAGCTGTCCTCACATATGACTTTGAAATATGCTTGTATGAATTTGTTTATTTTCTTGGTTAATCCAATTATAGATGTTGGACACTAATGCTGGCCATACACATGCCGATAAACGGCCGGATTTTAATCTGACGACTGGCGTGCGCGCTCTCGCCGTCGGTCAGGTTAAAATCCGGCCGTTTATCGGCATGTGACCACATGGGGCGACAGATCCCTGTCGCCCCACTTCTCGGCCGGCCAGAGATCCGACATGTCGGAAAATCTCTGGCCGATGGGAGCCGATGCCATAAGCAGCAATGAAGACGGCGTCTCCATCGCTGCTTATGGCCGGCACACAAAGGGTGCCTGGCCGATTGTGGGGCCCCAGAATGCAATGGGAGGCTAACGTGATGACGTCATCACGTTAGCCTCCCGGAGCGATATCGGAGGGCGATATCGCTCCAGCTCGGCATGTGTATGGCCGGCATAAGCCCTAGCTGCATTATATCTGAATATCATAAGAAATCAGTTGACAGTCTGCAATTGTAGCTTGTAAATGGAACCAGCACAGGAAGACTTTTTTTCTTTCTCTGCTGGACTCATTAGATTATGTCATTTATCAGAACTTGACAGTGGAATCGAGTTATAAAATATTTCCTGCGCTAGATCTGTGTAGATCAGAGGTCAGCTGCTTTGTTATCAGATCTACTGCAATCTAACATGTAAAGTAACATGCGTTGCCAGCCCGCATTCTGACCCATATGCTGGACAAACCATGTTTGCATTATGTTTCAATCTAAACCTCTAAGGCAGTGGTTCCCAAACTTTCTTTGCAGGGCCCCACTTTTCTATTTAGGAAAATTTTCGAGCCCCCCCTCTCCATTGAAACACAGGTTCAGAATGAGGGCCCGCACCCCCCTGGAATGCCTTAACGCCGCCCCAGGGGGGCCCGCCCCCCAGTTTGGGAACCACTGCTCTATCAATATGCAAGTTTTCCTTATTACAGGCCTTTGATGGACTAGCATATATTTTCAGAATGCAGATATAATGGTTGTGTATCTCAAGAACAGGGGGTGAACAAGCAAATTTCATAGAAGATTAAATCTGATCTTTCTTCTTTTTACGTTGATAGAAACTCGATAATAGCTTCTCAATTACCGACCTATAATGGAATACCTAAACCAATGACTTGAAAAAATCTAACAATTACAAACATCTCTCTGACTTGCATACAGAGCACATCATTTAGTTTGTGTGTGTCATCACACTTAGTACTAAAACATATACTTTATACTACACCCGCTCCGTCTTCCATTAACAGATGCTCATAAGACAAACTTATTATACACACGCTTACATTATAGATGTAAAAATCAGGCTACTGTTCCGAAGATGGTGATATACAAAAAAGGAGCTGTCACTCAAATGACACTGAAAATGATGTGGTGTGAACCTCATGACATTGAAAACAGTGAATTTTCAGAAAAAATAACATTTGTGTTCTTTATGAGCATAATTTTCTGCAATCCAAAAGCCATTAAATGCAATTGGAAACAGTTTGCTTCAAACAAGAAAAAACAAATTACACCATGTCATGTGTGACTCCAGAGTCCTCATTTCTACATCTTCACTTGAAAACTGATCAATCTGTGCAAAAGTCTTGTGGCTGTTAAACTATGTATAAGTATCTCTGCCTTACTTCTAGACCAGACAATATATGTATGTTTTACTGGCCAGTGGACCTAAGCTGCCTGTATTGTAAAGGAAATACATTACACATTACAGCCACAAACATGACTCAATTTTATTGGAATTCCACGTGAAAGACCAATACAAAGTGGTGTACAAGTGAGAAGTGGAAGGAAAATCATACACGATTCCAATTTTGTTTTACAAATAAATAACTTCAAAGTGGGGTGTGCGTAATTATTCAGCCCCCTGAGTCAATACTTTGTAGAAGCACCTTTTGCTGCAATTCCAGCTGCCAGTCTTTTAGGGAATGTCTCCACCAGCTTTGCACATCTAGAGACTGAAATCCTCGCCCATTATTCTTTGCAAAACAGCTCCAGCTCAGTCAGATTAGATGGACAGCGTTTGTGAACAGCAGTTTTCAGATCTTGCCACAGATTCTCGATTGGATTTAGATCTGGACTTCGGATCGCACAGTGATCCGACATGACGGATAAATCAGATCCGATCCCATTAATTAATATGTAATGGCCTGCACACAAAGGGGGCAGCCGTGCGTGATGACGTCACCATGCCCGCTAGGTCGGCTCGGCAGTCGACAGAAAATCGTCCCATCTATGCCCAGCTTAAGCCATTTGTATCTAATACAGCATAAGAATAATATAAAGAGCCAATTAGCCTACACAACAAGGAGAATATACAAACTCCTAGTAGATAGTGCCCAGTCCAAGAATCAAACCTGTGACCTGCATGGCCAAAGTGCCAACCACTATACTGCCCCATAATATTCATAATGTTATGCAGTTCGAAAGTCTTAATTATTAATTAACTCAAAAAACAATTCCAAATTGAAATCTTGTACAACATTTACATGATATGAATGGCAAGTCTTCCCAGAAACAGTTTCCTGCAATATAACTTGTGGAGAAGGACGTGATCAATATCATCAGATGATGGGGCTAAAACAGGATTAGCCACTAGTACTAATTATTCAGCTGATCAAATTGGCCATGTGCTTCTCTGTGATTTCTTTTGCAGGAAAACTTTAACTCAGCTTGTTTGTTGGAAGTCAATAGATTAAAAATTTTAATAAATAGATTGAACTTCCAGAATTATTGGAGATCTGCTGGATTTTTAAACCTATGTAAGTGTATATGGATTGATAATTAATGATAGGCATACACATATGTATTCCCGATAGATCATTGAACAACCAATGCTAACATGCTAAAGTCACTGCAACGGATGACTGCCAATGTGCATCAATCGGTCATCAAATCGATGCACCTCACCTTTTGAAAACGATTCCTCATTGAATCTTGTCAACAATCGGCTAAGGCAACACCAACCACGTACTTGGATACCTGATCGGTCGACCCCGAAAAAATTGGCCAAGGTGGGCAGCCCCCTATTTTTGTGTACGATCAATCATTGTGAACGCCCACACTGATCGATCATCTGCAAAATCAATCTTTTGAGCGACTGGCTGCAGCGGAATTACATAATCATGCTACAATCACATGTCATATAATCGGGCAGGGATCAGCCCTGCTATGGCTAGCTTAAAAATCCTTAGCTAAGATTGCTAAGATGGCCAGATGCCTAAATTTACACATTGGTGTACAAATGCATGCAAATGATATGCAGACTGAACATCAAGCACAGAAGTGATTGAACTTGATTGGATAATTTTCAATTTGCATATCATTTGCATGCTAACATAAAACTGTTGGTAATAGCTCTGAAGAGTACATGGCCCAGACTTTCATTCTATCACATATCCTTTTGTAGATTCTCTATCGTATTAAGGGAGAGTGGAGTGTTGAAATGCTAAATACATTTAATAAAAAAACAGAATAGATATTGGCTGATAAAACAGTTTGATAAGTGCAGGGAAAATATGAAATGTGTCTAAAAGAATATTAAGAGGAAATAAGATTGTGTTGGTGGTTTGTGTGTGTGTGTGTGTGTGTGTGTGTGTGTGTGTGTGTGTGTGTATAATAAATATATAACCAGGTCATAAAAGCCTAAGGCCAGATACTGTATGGTGCTAGGTTTGTTCTATTATTAGAATTCATTTCTTTGATTTCCTCTTGTTCCTTGTTTTATCATGATACATTTTTTAGTGTTCCATAAAACCTTTTTGATCAAATCATTTACATTAGCAGCCCTGGAAAAAAAGAGGCTGGTATGTCATTTGTACATTTTCTGAGCTATGAACATCCTTAAATTATAGCATTAAAAGTAAAAAACATACATTTGGCAGTTCTATAAATACTGCCGCTGCTGCACATCTAATTTGAGCTTCGTATTAGCACATGTTCTGAAATGATTTTAGATATGTACTGATTCTGTGAAAGAGATTGCATATGAATGATCTAATCTAAAAATGTCAAAATATAGGTATATTATTGCATATTATGTTATTGTGGGGAGAGATACATTCCTACCCACAGGCTGTGGGTGATATATTTACCATAATGGCACTTGTGCTACTAAGTATTAACGAGTTGCAGCATCTTGAGGTTTTTTTTCAAGAAAATTAAAGTTGATTTTAAAAAAGTGTACAAACAAAGACCAAGTGGTGTCATGCAATGAAACAAAGTATTACAGCCAGGGCTTTTTTTCTGGGGGAACGCACAGGAACGGAGTTCCGCCACCTATTTTTAGCCTGGCCCCGAAATAAGGGCACTGCAGTGCGCCGTGGGTGGCCCGCCAGGGGGGGGGGGTCGCCGTGTGTGTGGTTTAGTAGGGGGGAGTAATGGCCATTTAGCGCGGGTTAAGGGCGCTTTTGTGCCTCCCCACCCAATGTGCAGCGAGGGAGGGGCGGTACCTTCCCATTGGTTATGGGTGGTGGCCCTCATCCATGCCAGAGAGTTCTTTCTCTTCAGCGTGGACTGGAGTTCTAGGCAGACCTGTACGGGGGTGTGGGGGTGACATTCCCCCAAAGGGTAGCTATTTATGGAGCGGTTTTGGGGGGCGGTCCTAGGGGTGGGTAGAGGCATGGCCAGGGGAGGGGGGCTGAGAACCACCACCTTTTCTCTGAGAAAAAAAGCCCTGATTACAGCACAGTGAAATATGCACTTAAAAGAAAAGGGTAAACAGAGTTAAAAGTGCTCCAAATTAGGTAAGGAAAAGAAAACCCCACATATAACATTGCAATGAGTAAAATCAGAAAAGTGAGGTATGAGCAAAATAAGAGAAAGGGTCAAAACATCACTGGTATGGAATTATAGGTAGAAATTGAATGCAAGCTACTTGTTCCCTAAAGGAACCCACATAGAAACACAGATAAAAAGGGGAGACAGGAGGAAGTGAATAGTTAGAGGGGGAGAAAAGGAATGAGGGGCAGGTACAGGCAAACATGCAATGGGTCAACATCCTACCCAAGTCATAACATATTAACACAAACCATATAGAGCATATTCATAGCTGGACAAAACAGATGGCTTGAGCCATGGCGTCCAGTTTCTCTCAAATCTGGGCATGAAGTAATTTAGTGTAGCATACTTTTTAAATTAATGGAAAACTATGAGGCCTTTGCTTTAGCCTGTGCCAAGGTAAATGGAACCAGACCACCAAGTGAAAAAAAAACAAGTAGAACTGTCTATTGGTACAGCCCGCCAGTTTCAATTGTAGAAGACCTTCAAATACTTCAAATATCAATTATTTTACCCAATAACGTATGAACTAGCTGGCATACTCCTGCCCAATATCTCTTTATTCTCTTTTGGGGCAGTCCCACCAGATGTGTCTCAGGGTACCGTCAAAGTCACAAACCTGAAAAAAATTGTGGGGGCTCAATTCATCTGACCTTGTAGGAAACAAGCATCTTGTCTAAAATTTCCAACACCTCTAGACCTCTAGCTTATCTAAACTCAAGAAAAGTAATGTAATTTACTGCAGCATCTGTCCTTACCTCTGGTGGCTGAACCTCCCTTTTACCTAATGCATTGTTTGTTTGTGGGGGGGGTTTACATAAGATTTTTTGAACAAATGTACAGATAAATACATAATGCTCCTGATATTTTTAAGAAGGCAAACTGGTTGTTTAATAGACATATTCCCTGTTTAGAGGATAGTCTTTATTGTCTAAACGATATCAACCATATCATATTTTTTGCTTCTTTACAAGCAAATAAATCCAGCAGGAAACGTACTTCTTCTATTTTCTTTGCTGCTTGGTTTTCCTTTCATCTGAAACCTTTATAGGCATATCATTCTATCATATTCATATTTTAATTGCATTGCATTGTACCTTTGTTTTTCTAGTTGTTTTAACTGGCACCATTTTCCTTAATATTCAGAAACTAGCAGGATAAGCACTGTCTGCTCGTCTGTCTCATAATAGTTACATATCATGTTTGCTTAAGTTAATGTTTATAATAAATGCAGCTGACACTTGGTTTAGACATAAAAATTTTGCATATTCTCCACTTTTTCATCCAATGAATTAATAGAGTTACAAGCAAATTAAAATAACAATGTATTGTTTTGACAGGTTTGGTGAGATTCCTATACAAAGTGTCTAGAATAACTAAGGGTGGCAGAGGACAAAGTAAAGATTTGATGGTGGCTGTATGGGGCTTGACATTTGCACAATTGTTTGCCGATCTGATCGTCTTGTGTGATTTAAATATCGACTGTTAATCTAACATTGATCAATTATAACTACACAGTGTGATCAATTCACAACCAATCGATTCCTTTAATGAGTTCTGTGCGCACACTCCATAGTACCATCAGATACAAATTGATCGAAATACCTAGAAAACCCACAGATCGATTTTATGGTAGATGGACCGAAAATATCAAACTGTATATGGCTTCTTTAAGGCTTTTTTTATGCATTCAATGCTCAAAAGATGTGCTTACCATGCTTTAAAAAAGTCCCAAAAACACATTGGGAAATAGAACCTTAATTATTTACTTTGTATCTGTTCAACTGGTACTTTACTTTACATACGGAAAGTTTTACCTGCAAAAGCTTACACCTCAAGGAGTGCCAGTAGATTCAAGAAAAATGATCACAATCTGGCTATGGAAATATAGACTTTACTATATACTATTTGCAGTTGAAAAACATTAGCACAATTCTCTGTAGAAGAAGTCATCTAACATCTGGAAAGCAATGTCTCTAATTGAAAAGAAAAGCAATCAATTCTAAGTGTATCCATTAAATTTGAGATTACATGGCTCATCTGAGGTTCTTGTTGGGTTGACTATCCATCCTTATCTGCCAACAGCAAGTTCACAAGCTGTGAGCTCTCACTTTGACATTGCTTCTATGTTAATCATTGACTTGCTTTATTAAGTTTGGCATCATTAGTAGTTTCATTTAGTTTTTTCAGATTATAACATTTTCACTTTCGTATACTTAAACCTTATTGACACTAGAACTGACAAGTCTGGCTTTTTCTGGCTTTAATTCGGTTGAGTCGCCAATCTCTAAAATCCCAATGTAACAGGATAGCTCAGGCTGTCCTAGGCAGTGTTTGCCTGGCTGTGCCTTTAGAAACCTCAACCTGTTTAATTGTTTGGGGCATTTCAATTGTGCTTGCATGACAAGAACCAGTGGAAAAATTGCAGGACCACCAATTTTGGTAGTTGTTCAGCTGGGCATACACGTCTCGATTTTCTGTTCAATTTTAGTGCGATCCTTTAACAAAATCGATCGCACGATCGAATTGGATAAAAATTAATGCATGCCAAAAGTGTCTGATCGATCGATTTTGCCAAAAATCGGACAGAAAAAGGATCGTGCATGGATCCGTTCTGATTGAAAATTGTATTAAAAAGCACATGAATCGAGTGCTGTTAGTTGTCTCATGCGATGGTTTTAAGCGATCCATCTATGATTCTTTTGGAAATGACCTTTGTTTGTGTGTTGTTGGTCACTGGCCAGTTCTTCAGCTAACACTACTCCAAACCCATGTGTGCGTGCAAGACATATTGAGACTTTCAGGATAGAATCGTCCAGGAATTAAAGGCATCATATGTTGCAGTCTGCGATCGATTTTGCAAATGAAATAGATTCCGGAATCGGATGGTCGATCGGTTTAACAATCGAGTGCAGGAAAATCGTGACGTGTATGCCCAGCTTTACATGAATGTATATATTTTTTTTTTGATTTCTGAAGCCTTAGAGGATGTTTCTCATAATCCTCTATATCCACTTAATGGTCCTTTTTCAATGATTACCTAACATTCTCAGATGCTAGATCAGAGTCTTTCATTGGGATTACTATTTCCAGTGAAAATGTTCCCCTCTCTGATGTTTTTCTTGAACAAGAAAGATTACATTAAATATCATGTATTTGATTACAGAAAGCTGGTTGCAGAAAGCTGCTTCTCTGACCTTTTTTAGGGACTATTCCATCTCACAGCTTCAATCCAATTTAACAAATAAAATATGGACAACAAGTTCTACTTTGAGTAGCCAGGCCAGGCCTGTATAATACTGACCAGAAAGCAATCCTAGCTGTGCCTGATGGTAAATCCAATGCATCATATTGTGCATAAATTGATTTACATCTCAAGTTCTAGTGATGCAGAGACTTTGCATTGACATGTGGCCTGCTGAGACATCACAAGAAATTCTTGTTCACAGATTTCAATTGTGGAGTCTAAAAAAAAAATACAACCAAAAAAAACACAACCAAGTTCTGTTGTTTCGTACTTTTTTTCAGGCAATTCGTGTCCCTCACTACTGCAGGAGAAAAACACCTTCAGATCTTTGAATAACACACTGTAATGTTATTTTTCAGCTCATTGGGCTTTGTAAGACTGCAATGTAAGGAAAATAAAAAAAATTGAGTTCTCACTGAGCTCTTTGTTGACAGAATAGGAAGCATGCAAATATACACCTTTCTATTTAATTCTTTTTTGCTGCAGAATGATTGCATCCTGTTCAATGTAGAGTAAGGTAATTTATTTCATTCCCTTCCCCAACCTAGCTACCATAAAAGCATAAAAGCTAGTTATGTATATTTCCTTGAACAAACATTGTTAAAGGCAAAACGCACCAAGATATCTATGTACTTATATACCTTAAAGTGGCGGTGCCCACATTTGTTTGGTTTGGGATCTACTGCTAAAATGACTATTTTAGTTTACCATATATGTAAATATATGTTTACCATAAGAATGGTAAACATATATTTCTATTTAGAAATTTACATATACTAAGTATGCCTTATATTAAAATATATATTGTTGACCTTGCATAACATCATGGACATGTTTGGCACAATACAATTCATCATCTAGGAGATATTTGAGGTCCAGCCTAGGTGACAACGATGACTCCCTTCTATAGAAACAACAAGGGCATAAAGCTGGGCATACACGGTCCAATTCCCCGATGCCGTGCACACTCCTGCATATCTTATGGATCGGGTCATGCAGGATTTGGATGCAGCAACCAACGAGGATTAGGCTTAAATCAGCCATCCTGTCGGATCACAAAGTTATCCAACAGGACGGTAAATTTTAGCCCAATCCCAGTTCAGTTCAGTTTAGTTCAGCTAGAGGATTTTTTTATTTATGTAAGGTCAATGTAAGTATATGTTACCACTATGTTATCTGCTTTATATAATCTACTAACCCCCCCCCCCCCCACCCAATATATAAAATGGAGAAGAGGGAAGGGTGACATGTTTAATGTCTAATCTGTGTAATAACGATGTGTCTCTCCATGAATGGTCAGAAGAAGAAATCATGAGGAGCCTAAAAAAATAAAACCAATGCAGCCATGACCTAAGGACTGTTATAATGCAATATACAGGTTCTTGTTGTGTTTTGTTTGGGTCTTCATACATCTTTCGATTTCTCTGTCAGATTTCCTTTTGTTTTACCAAAACCGTGTAATGTGAAGGACTTTCGAGACAATCAAGTGTGTTCAATCGCAGAGGATCCTATACTACATAGTTGTTGGTAGATCTAAAGGAAATCTGACAAAGAGATCTAAAGGTTTATGGCCAGCTTTTGCAATAGGTACAGAGACATGAATATTTATAGTGTTCAAGTACTGAATATTGGAGCTAACATTGCCAAACTATATTTAGCACCTTTTGAATTGCGAGGTATGTATACCCTTATATTATAGTGAGACCATTGTGTTTTTGTGCTTTGGGAATACCATAGCTAATGGGAGGTAGCTTTATGAGAAAACTGTGGTAACAACCACATGTAATGCTGAAATCTTATGATTGGATGGGTTGAAATAAACAATACAATAAGTTGGAGGTTAATGGCTTGCTGATGCTGTTTGCTCATCAGCCAGGAAATAGGCAAGTTGGCTAAAACTCAACATCATTTTGACAAATGTTGCGTTCTTGATACACTCTTGATTGACTTTCAGTGGGCGCATACCTGCAATGGGAGCACGACCCATCACACAGAGCCCTGTGTTTGAATAACCATGCCCTTTGAAAACTAAAGCCAGCCATACACAGTCGGATTCCATGGCCGCTCGATCACCTATCCGTTCCGGCGATTCTGGCAGGAATCGTCAGGTTTGATCGACGCCAATTAAGAGAATCCCGATGCTGCATAACCACCCTTGTCCAACGATTCGGGACATTCCGTGTCCTATTCCATCTCACTCCACCTCATAACTGGGCAACTCCCCCTGATCTGTGCAGAATCACTCTGATGTAACCACATGTTGGTTCTCTCTGCGGATCCGCTTCGATCCGCCTGATCATGGGATGCATCGATCGGACAAGGTGGGCCCTGCAGCACGATTCCGGCACTAGCGATTCGCGTGCACGCGCCCTGGAATCGATCGTGCCGAATCCGGGTCGGAATCCGACCCGTGTATGGGGGCCTAAAATGGCACTGTACCAAAGATCACCATAAATATTACTTCTACTGACTAGTGAAAATGGCCCGAACCTGTTCGCCCTGCGAACTATTCGTCGGCGAACATCGCATGTTCTCGTTCGCCCCCTGTTCGCCAACATCTGGCGAGTTTCACCACCCCCCTATCTTTTAACATTGGTGGAAACGTTACCCCTGTGGAGCACATCAGCAGACATTATCCAGCCAATCAGCACCCCACACCTCACGGACATCACACCTCCTATTACATATCAATTACAGGACGCCATTACACATGCTAATTCTGGCGAATAAAAAGAGGTAGCAGAGAGCTGCTGCTGCTTCATAGGGAAAAACCATTACTAGGGTCAGTGTTCAGTTCCATCTGCATCTTCACTGAATATCCCATCCATCCATCCATACATGGGGAATATCCATCTCCCCCAGTGTCCTCCACACTGACCATCTCCCCCAGTGTCCTCCACACTGACCTAAAATTCGCCTGCCCATTGAAGTCAATGGCGAGTTCGCCGGTTCGCCCGGTTCGCAAACTTTTGTGGAAGTTCGCGTTCGCGAACATCAAATTCCGGGTTCGCGCCATCACTACTACTGAACACCTGAAGCGCCTCTGCCTTATTGTTATTACATACCATCTGATACCACAATTGTCAAAGTTTCAGCATCTCGTTGACCACCTCTTCCAAAGACAAGTTACAGTGGATCCTTGACTTACAAATTTTATTCATTCTGAAGGGTTGGTTGTAAGGCAAAACCATTTTTCCTATTTCCCCTCAAAATTACCACTTAACCTTTTATCAACCTCCTGGGCGCTATGCCCGAACTCAGTTCGGGCGCAGTTTGATCGTGAATCAAACTGCATCCGTGCCGGGATCGGGCACAAACGGCGCCTCTCTGTGTGCCTGCGGCCCAGCCCAGTGTCTTCGGCATCATCTGTGACGGGCTGGGCACAGTGTACTCCGCCGCGATTTCTGTTAAAGGAAATCTTTTTGAATACTATTTTTATTTTTAAGTTTGAAAACTGATACAAATAAAAAAAAAAGTATATTTATCTGAATATTCCTCTGCTTTAAAAATGTCTCAACTCTGTACAAAGGGCAAAATCATGTCTCTTGGCCCCTAACACACTTTGCCGTTTGCTTGTTAATCCCTAGACAGCTTTATGATTTGCAGTGATGCTTGAACCGACTGCATCCCTTATAAAAACAGGTACATTAGAGGTCAGCTTAGGCATCGGTGATATCCTAATGTAGATCAATACTAATCAGTCTGTGGCATCCAGTCTTATAAGGAACATCTTGGTATTCCCATAGAATATTTGTTACATGAAATGTGTAAAGCTTTCCTAAACGTTATAGAATGGCAAGTCAGCTTTGAGAGTTTGCAGGCAGTCTTGTCTCTTAACGGAAGAGATGGCTCAAGTGAAGCAGTAAATAGTTCTACTAAGTGATCACACCTGCTCCATGCATTGTAATAGCTGAGTATATCTGAAATTCTTCAAGTCACCTGGAGAAAAAAAAAAGCTAAATGATATTTCAGGTAGGGTTCAAACTGTTTTTGTATCTAATATAAGAGACTTATACTAACTTCCCCTAACAGCAGAAAGTCATCTCTCAGGGATAAAACCCTGTTTTACTACTACAATTGGAGCCTGATGGGCTATTGGAAGAATTTGTTTAGAATATTTGGCTAATGACAATGATCTTCCCCACTTTGGTCCAGATAGTGGTCATAAAGTGACAACAAAAGTGAGTGACCTTAATAAAAGCTTTTTTACACTGCATCCAAGATTAAAAAGAGAAGCATTTTACTATTTGGGAATATTTTTATGGAATGGCCATCATCTGCTCATTTGTCCCTCTATATCTTGTCCCTACATAAATCCTAAAGCCCCCCATACACCTGCAGACTCCTCCATACAACTTTCATGAGACCTACCAACAACTATGTAGTATAGTGACCTCCCTGATAGAATACATAGTGATTGGAAGGTGTAGAAAGGTCCTCCTATTACATGGTTTTGGTAGAAGAAAAGTTGGTTGTACAGAAGTTGCATGGTAGTTGTATGTGGTGTATGGGGGGCTTTACACATCTTAAGACTTGTACAAATGACAGATACTAGTCAATTACGGCAATCTACTTTGTCTGGGGGCCAAAAGAATCTGTACAGCTTTCAAGTGAGGTAGACCTGCCTGACACCCGCAGTTTCCTATGACGGAATATCTTAAACTGGGCATACATGGTTAGATTTTACCGTTAAGGCTCCTTTTTAGCTGAATCAGCTTGTCATTTTATTGAATTTGTATCCAATGGTACTATGGAGCATGCACAGTGAACTAAGCTTAGGAATTGATCAGTTGTGAATCGATCACATTATGCTTTCCAATATGATCATTAGTGATCAACTGGTCCACCCCGTTGCCACTTCCTAAAGAGCAGAATTAGCACTATTTAGCTTCAGATGATAGAAAGCAAAACATAGTCATGTTATTTTACACAAATAATATAATATGCCTATCTATTTTCTAGACATTTCTGACCACAAATGTCAAGTTTTCCCTTTCCAAATAACTGGCATCATATGTGGCGTCATGGGTGCTGTGCAAGTCTCCACTTCCAAATGTTCCAAAAGCTGAAAGTGACGCTCCGCACATACTCCTGACAAGCAGGAAACCTCTCTAAACCTCTCAGCCCCCCACCCTTCACTTTCTCCTCTTTCTCACCATCCTCTTGGATTAGTATTCCCATGAACAGGCTTAGTTGCAGGGTAGAGATTTACAGGAAAAAGACTGGGATCAGTTTGTTTCCCAGCTAAAATGGGGTACTTGACAGGTATGTTTCTGATATTCCTAGAATACAAATTTGCTATGATCATTAGTATACTCAAAGAATAAACAAATGACTGCAATCGTTAACTAAAAGAGGATATTGGCCCTTCCAATTGGGTCCAGGTTGCAAGCAGTGCTTTGGGGGTGGGACAAATATTAATAATAATAACACCAACATATAAGTATTGTGAAGCTAAAATATATTACATATTGATAAACTTTAACTGATTTTGTTCTATATCCAATGCGTTTTAATTGGGCTTAAGACTGAATTTGTGATAACGTCCCAGGCAATTACGCGTGTTCATTTACATACATCACAATTATCTCAAAGTGTAAGGTTACTGCCATCAAGTAGTTAAATATCCCAGTAGCGTACATTATATCTGCCCTTTAGCCTTAGCTATAATTGGCGCACAAGGCACTGCTTTTGAAATGACTCCTTAATGCTTCAGCTGACAATACATAACAAGTGCACATGCTGTGTTTTCTTTATGTGACCAGAGCGTAGCTATTGGTTCTTAGCTGGTGATCACTGTAATTTTGTGATCGTGTGACAGCACAACATTGCCTTACCCATCTCAGCAGTTACAGAGGAGTTTAGATCCTTTTATTGGAGCTAAAGATGATGCAACCAGTGTACTCCAGTGTGTTTTTACCCATCATGATTACCTTTTTTTGTCTTTCATGCAATTTAATAAAATATAAAAGAACATTACTTTTTTATTATTTTTACTATTTTATTTTCCAAAGTAATAGGGTCGTTCTAAGAAATTACGGACATGTCCTGAATTTCCCAGATCGATTTCCTGGCCAATTTATGCCCAAATAAACTTTTAACCATTAGATTTGGGGTAGATTTTGCTGCAGATCGGCCCATGGATCGGCGTTAAAATCAGCCGCAAGTCTAAATGTCTATGGCCAACTTTAAATTAAGAACTTAAAATCAAGTATCCCTCCCTGGGCTGGTTTCATTACTATATTATCCATATATCTCTGTTTTCAATATTATATTATCCATATATCTCCATATATTATTATTTTTTTTTTTAAATATAAAGAAACTCTTTCTATATATGATGTTTTCAAATTTTAATGATAAAGTTGTGTCTGATAGGTTATGTTGCCTGCAAAATGATTTGTTGTTGTTCTCTGTCACAATATAGGAGCAAAGAAATAGGAAACCCATGATAGAACAAGAGATGAAATGTTCAATTTACTGAGCTATGGTCCATGTGTATTTGCTATAATGCTTCCTTTCAAGCATGTGATTGTTGCTTTCACTTCTTATCACATAAATCTTATCACATAAAATAATGGTCTAAAGGTCTATAAAATAGTAAGACAAGGATTTGTTTTCAAAAGAGAACCCAAGTACCATTTAATTATGATAGTTTTTAAAGGTCAATCCCTGACATGTACTCTTGACCACTACAGTATTGAAAAACCCTTACCCAAATGTTGGTTCCTTTCTAAAAATCATAATTTTGCCCCCTATGTTCATTCCCCAGCATCTTCTTATGTTGTAATCCAAATATTAAAAAAATAAAAGTGCAATTTGGAGTGCAGGATCTCTTATAATAGTCCTCAGGTGCACAGAGTTTTAGATGTCTGTTAGGCATTCACACCGGCATCTAGAAATTTAAAAACAAGGGTGTTGGGAGAACTAAACCCAACAGGGGTTGGCCAGCCCACCGTGGGCTTTTAAGGTGAAAGGGTTGTTATCATGAATGGAGTTCCAGTCGAAGGAATGGGATTTGCAATATTTAATCAAATCATAATTTACAAATTCGTACAAAATTTCATATATAAAACACCGTAAAAGGTTGAATCAAGGAAAAGAAAATATACACCAAACCCAAAATAAATGTCCTGGTATTAACCACAAGGGTTTATCAGGTCACCATGGATCAGTACTGTTCAACACAGGGTGGAAATGTCTGTCATGTCTGTCACGTCTTTTCTTTGCTTCAAAAATGTGTCCCCCTTACGGTGTTTTATATATGAAATTTTGTACGAATTTGTAAATGATGATTTGATTAAATATTGCAAATCCCATTCCTTCGACTGGAACTCCATTCATGGTAACAACCCTTTCACCTTCAAAGTTCATGGTGGACTGGCCACCCCCTTTTGGGTTTAGTTCTCCTAACACCAGTGGCGTAGCGAGGGGGGTGCCGAGGGGGTCATGGCCCCGGGCGGCGTATCAAAAGGGGCGGCGACTTTATGGGACTCGGGATTAATAAGAAGACGCAGGCGCGTGCAAGCAGCTGCTAATTAGCTGGAGCGAGGAAAGCGCTGGGAAGCTCTGGAGATGGGCAGCCTGGATTGCTCGCTTGGGGAGAAAGGGATGAGCAAGCGAGCATAGGGAGGCGAATGAAGGGAGGGGCGGCAGGGAAGGGAGGGGCGGGAGGGGCGGCAAATTTCCGGTCAGCCCCAGGCGACGAAAGCCCACGCTACGCCACTGCCTAACACCCTAGTTTTTTCATTTCTTAACCGGATGTGGTGAAGTAGCTTCCAAGGTCCCTCCCTCTCTTACATATATTTTTACTCCTTGGGCATCTAGAAATGCCTGAAAAACAATAAAGGCAGGAAGACGTGACATGTGGCATCTGCTCGTTACTGAGAGAATGGGGGCAAAAAGGTCAGCGATAGAGTGCTTAAAATTTATACAGTAAAGCCCCCCATACACCACATACAATTACCATGCAATTTCTGTGCAATCAACTTTTCTTCTACCAAAACCATGTAATATGAGGACCTTTCTACACCTTCCAATCACTATGTGTTCTATCAGGGAGGTCACTATACTACATAGTTGTTGGTAGATCTGATGGAAATTGTATGGAGGAATCTGAAGGTGTATGGGGGGCTTAAGTGATTTTGTTTACCTCACTAAATCCAGATTGAGCTGAGCTGGCTAATTATATTATAAAAAGATCGGCTGAAGAAGGGATCTGAGACATCCAGAAAGCTTGCCTTTTTAAATGACTATCTGTATAAAAAAAAAAAAAAAAACACTGTAAAAAAAGGTGGAAAACTAAAATTTGATAGATGATCTACTAACCTTTTTAACTGAACACCAATATGAGAGTCTTTCATCACCAATGTAAATAAAGAGTTCACTTCACATCAATGCGTGATGACTACCCGGATGAGAAAGTGCTACATGTCTTTCTCTTCTGGCCGTAATTATAATTTATATTTATTACTACAAATAATGTTCTTTTATAGAATATCATTGGGTGTTGCATAATCTGAGTATTCATCATTTCTTATCAATAATAATTAATTAGCAGGAGTTACCTGAACTTTTAAGGATCTCTCATTAATAAAAAGGTTAAACAAGCCGCCATTGCAAAACAGCAGTGAGAATTACAAAAATCTATTCTATCAATATTTTTTACAAGGTCACCCATCCAAAGCTTGTTGCAAAGATGTCTTCAGACACATAATTACTTGATTTAATTGCTATCGACCAGTTCAAGTGCCAATCATACCACTGTTGAGGGTAGCTTTTGGCACCAGCTAGAGTAGTCGGTTGTCTCCTTGGCCTCCCAACTCCTGGGATTTATCCATTCCTCATCCGTGAGACCTTTTTGTGTGACTCTTTTTTTTATTATCTATTACTTCAAACTATATTTGGTGTTCAGAAACAAAGCTCTTGCATTTCCTAGTGTATTTTAACGCTAAGCTGCTCTATTTAAAGCCTGCTCACAGCATAATTGCATGTTCTGTATCCTATTCTAGGGCAATCTAAAACGAGCTATGCCCACATTAAATTCTTCTGTAAAGCCCCCCATACACCTTCAGATTCCTCCATACAACTTTCATGAGACCTACCAACAACTATGTAGTATAGTGACCTCCCTGATAGAATACATAGCGATTGGAAGGTGTAGAAAGGTCCTCCTATTACATGGTTTTGGTAGAAGAAAAGTTGGTTGTACAGAAGTTGCATGGTAATTGTATGTGGTGTATGGGGGGCTTTAGAGGTTGTATTGCTTTAATGAGACTGTGGGCTGGAGACCCCTTTATTTAAAGACTCTTGTTCCGATTAAGGTGTATATGTATATGTTAAAAAAAACACAAAAAAACAATAAGTCTAAAGCAGGGAAAACACGAATAGATATGGGCAAGATCATTGGCCACTTAGAGCCCTGTATTCACTCACGGCTATCTATCTGGCCCATATCTTATTGCTGCCATCCCTGTTTTAGAGTGGGATCGATCAAGAAAACAGGGATATCAGACGTGACCGTAAATCACGGTCGATGTTCTTTGCATGGGCACTAGGGATGGTCGAAAAATTTGCAGTGCGAATTTTTAAGTAGAAATTTCTACTTTTTAGCCGAAAATTCGCATAGTCGAATTTTGATGGTGTCATTTCGACTTTTCGCCAAAAAAGTCGAAAATCAGCCTGATATTTCGACTGAAATCGAAATTTCAACTTAAAAAATAACTTTTGATTTGCCGTGCCGCTATTTCGTGTGCGAGTATCGCCATTTTATTTTAAATTTTCGCATGCGGGAGTGATTGGAAAATTTGCATTGGCGTAAATTCGCATGGTGCTAGCTAACTTTGTCAGCTTATTGCAAAGCCCCTGAAAATGGTATCCTCACAAAAATTGCTGGAGTTGTAGAGAAGGGTTGGGGGAAACATTTGAAAACAATAAGTTTTGCATGTCAAGTTTGTGTATAAATTGGGTTTAAATCTCAGCTCTTAATGTAAAGCTCTGCTACTATGTACACTGATTCTTCTATTATAGCTCAAGCTCATACAGCAAATCGAAATTTTCCACCTTATGTGAATTTTTGACCGTATGCGAATTTTAGGTTTTATGCAAATTTTTGGCGTTATACGAATTTTCCACTTCGACTAGAAAAAAGTCGAAATTTCGCAGTCGAATCAAAATTCGATTGGGAAACTCGAAATTTAAGTAGAATCAAATTTTATTCATTTCGACCATCTCTAATGGGCACTGCTGGTCCCCACGCAAAACTTCGTCTGACAGCA
Organism: Ptychadena robeensis; assembly: GCA_036250615.1. Classification (NCBI taxonomy): domain Eukaryota; kingdom Metazoa; phylum Chordata; class Amphibia; order Anura; family Ptychadenidae; genus Ptychadena; species Ptychadena robeensis. Next base: position 9,830,954 of record CM070039.1, read on the forward strand.
GCACAATGACGTCATTGCACTGCTGCCGGAACCTCGAACGGCTCGTATATTGAGCTGTGTATTCCTGGCTATACTCTAAATAGTCTGGACAGCAGAACAATGTTTATGGCTTATTCAGTTTCAACATGCTTTCACTCTGGAACTTTCAATGCACACAAGTGGTTATATACATGGTTTGCTTTTTGCCATGTGGAAATTAATGTACTGCTGTAAATATTAAATAGTTAGCTGCTAACAGCTGTAGATTGAACCATATGCCCTCAGAAAAGTGGGAACATATGCCACATTGGCTACTTAAATAAATAATACTTTTGCATACAGACCTACAGTGATGCTGGTTTTTTTTTAAAGCCTCTGCCAACAAAATATTTACCAAAAAAAGATTTAACATTTACCCCAGCTGTTTATGCCACCAAATTCCTTTAAGACCAAGATATAAGCTTGCTAGAAAATGGCTGTGTAAATCTGCCCTATACAGAACCCAACTGCAAAATACATCCGAGTGTAAGGTAATATAGAGTGCAGTAGGGGACAAGACATTCTGCTCACCAAGCATATCGCTTTACATCTCCTAAATTGTGACATTTGTGCATTTTCTTTTAATTAACCAATGTGGCCAAAATATTAGAATGTTTGGTAGTATGTTAAAGCCCCCCATAGACAGGCAGACTCCTCCATGCAACTTCTGTACAACCAACTTTTCTTCTACCAAAACCATGTAATAGGAGGACCTTTCTACACCTTCCAATCACTATGTATTCTATCAGGGAGGTCACTATACTACATAGTTGTTGGTAAGTCTCATGAAAGTTGTATGGAGGAGTCTGCCTGTCTATGGGGGGCTTTAGGGAAAAAGGAACAAATTATATTGGTGTGTTGTTTTGCCGGAGCACTTCGTGTAAGAGGTTTGACCCCATGTGGGGGTGACTTCATGTATGCTATGTTGTGTTTTCAATGTTCAAAATAAAGGATCAAGTTTGGAGTTCATAAACCAAGAGTGCAGATGTTTCCCTTGCACAAAATTAAGTTTCTTTCATATAGTAAATCATCTCCATTTGCTCCAAAAATAAATGGGAATTTATATCATATTCTACCTTAAGTTGGAATTTATTTAAGCATTTAAAATATTTGCTGAACTAAAGTTGTTTTTTACATGGCATTATATCTTTTGGCATGGGCATGTGAGTGGGAGTGAAGTCACCCTTCCTGCTGCTTCCTGTTGTGATTCACTTCTGTAGAAGACAGGATATAATAATTAAAGGTTATCTAGCTAATCATTGTGATAAAAATGGCATCAGAAAGCCTAGTATTAGTGAATAAGAGAAAATGTTAGCCTTGGCTATTTTGAGTTTTGTTAACATGCAGCTACCAACAATGCTATTGGCAATACAATGTCCTGGTTAACATGATGAATATACATGTGTTCCTTATTTATATCTTCCACATATAGCATAAAGCGAAATGCCACCCTACCCCAATAGGGGTATAGTCCATCCCAAATTCAAAGACAAATTATTGGGCGGAGAGGCCTACACCACCACTAGGTTTTTTCTTTGTTAAAACAAAGGCGGGGGGACTTTGACGGGGCCACCCTATTTAAGTTATTACAATACCCCAAGGGGGGATTTAAGCCCCCCATACACCACATACAATTACCATGCAACTTCTGTACAACCAACTTTTCTTCTACCAAAACCATGTAATAGGAGGACCTTTCTACACCTTCCAATCACTATGTATTCTATCAGGGAGGCCACTATACTACATAGTTGTTGGTAGGTCTCATCAAAGTTGTATGGAGGAATCTGAAGGTGTATGGGGGGCTTTAGAGAAACCAATAATCAGGTCCAAAAAATAAGAGGTTAAACACAACACAGAAACACAATAAATAGATAAAACAAGCAGCAAACATATGCAAGGCTGGTAAGTATGCAGGGTCCCAAAAGCATTTCAATCGCTCAGCAAGTCCATGAGGTAATAACGATTTCTTGGGTTAAGGATAAAATCCATATTTATTCCTTAGTCAATTAAAAACAAAATGGAGAAAAAGCTAACAATGTCACGATTTCCAGATACCAGACGATTACTGATTCAAAATTAATTCATCTGTTAGATCAATAGCATGGTATTCAATCCACCTCGACACGCATTTCAAACGTCTTCATCAGGAGGGGTATTAATTCAAGTATTTTGTGTTAGAGCCTTAAGCCCCCCATAGATGGGCAGACTCCTCCATACAACTTTCATGAGACCTACCAACAACTATGTAGTATAGTGACCTCCCTGATAGAATACATAGTGATTGGAAGGTGTAGAAAGGTCCTCTTATTACATGGTTTTGGTAGAAGAAAAGTTGGTTGCACAGAAGTTGCATGTAATTGTATGTGGTGTATGGGGGGCTTTACGTTGGTCCATCACATCGTGTGGAGACACAGGAGGAACAAGAGGCCCCCGCTGTTTGGTAGAAAGATAGTCATCAAATGTGCACAGGTCAAATGTTGTAAGTAAAACTGGTTGTGCTGGTCCCATCAGAGGTCCTCCCGTGGCCTCTCCTCCCATCATTTTGTCTTTGATCTTCCACATATAGAGTTGTAAAAGTGATTCCAACTATTGAGTGTTGATGCTGCCCTCCCAATTATCTACATGGTGTCTTTGTGTAGGATTTACACAACACCTTTTGAGTGTTGATGGGCAAAATTTTTACTCTGCAGTTTTGACACGATAGATTTAAATCTGTAGAGGTTTAATCCAGAAGATTCCTTAAGACCGAGTGACCAATGTTGAACTGCTGTTTACTTGGAACTCTACTCCAGTTTGCTACATGTATCAACTATTGCCCTACACTGCTGGCAGTTTAGGTTGGTTGGCCTTTTTGCCACAACCTTTGTTGGCTTTGCAGAACAGTCCTATATGTATAAGAATAATAGGGACGTTTTAAAGGTTTACAAATTGAGTGGCAGGAAATAACATTACACAAATGGTTTTGTGTCCTATGTAAATGATTGCCTAATGTATTCTGCATAGTTCCAAAAAATGCCTAAAGCTCTTTAGAACAGCAACACGCCTACATACATTGTCTGTAGACAGCAGCAAAAGGCATTTGTGCGCAAGAGATATAGTATAATTAGGAAATGATTTAGAATGCTGTAAACTGCCTGTATCGGCCATTGGACATCATAAATTGATAAGATATTTCATTTTTCTGTCTGGATGCTTATCATGTTGAATATAGTATGAGACACCAGCAATGACTTACCTTGTATGCTTAAGGCTCTGAATGTATTTTAAGAACATAACATATCTGCTTGTTATATTGCTCAAGATATTTTTCAATAAACACCTTTTATTTATTACAGAAGAAGCAGCCAGATTTATTTTTTGTTACATAGGTTTAGTTTTAGACGTTTTGAAAACAGTGATGTTCAGAAAAAGATTAAAGCGGACCTACCACCAGAAATCTATGTTTTCATGAATGGCACTAGAAGTGCCA
>CM070039.1:9848434-9872659 GCA_036250615.1 Ptychadena robeensis
ACATTTGCGGAGGTTCGCGTTCGCGAACATCAAATTCCGGGTTCGCGCCATCACTATTTGCACATTTAGCCTCATGTGAACTCTGGATCTGGCCTGATCACATCATCATATATTAACATGCTCGATCATGGCAGCCTATGGCAGGGAGCAACTGTTAGAAGAACCACGGAAACCCTCTGCAATTATGTGAGCGAGAGTCTATCTTCCCACTTCAGCTGCTTTTCAGACAGGTCAGGAAGGAGCCATAATTAAACTCAAGGTCCCATTCATTTTTCTGCTGTTTGCTAGGTTAGGTTATTTTAATCAATGCTATATAATGAAAGTGGCAGATCCTTGAGGTGTCTGAAACTAACAAGCAGTGACTCGCAGCATTTGGAGGACTGAAATCTTAGAAGATGATGTGAGAGCGGTGAGCAATTACTACTGAATCACCTTGTGTCATGCCTTGTAATTCTAAGCAAAGTGATTGGCAGCTGTCTTCCAACATGAGCTTAGTCATCCTTGCTCCAGTATACAACAAGCAGCATAGAGTCCAAATAGCGGAACCAACAAGTAAAGTACATGGAACAGAAGATCATTTATTGAACCATATAATAATAGTACTATTAAACTTATACATATAAGGTTAAAACATTGACCATCACATAGGTATTCAAATATTGCTACCCTGGCAGCACACATGGAAGCAGTGTAATAAACTGTATTTGGAGGTGAGTGGAAAAAGCTTTGGAGGAACTCTCAGGGACCAGCAGGTAGTAGCTGTTCATGTGCTCCACATAGAGGTCCAAATAAAGAGAAGGAATGTATCGGGAGCAGTCAGAGACTAAACCACAGAAGATGTGGAAAAGTAATTCTCTGTGTAGAGAAAGAATAAAGCCCCCCATACACCTTCAGATTCCTCCATACAACTTTCATGAGACCTACCAATAACTATGTAGTATAGTGACCTAGTGAGCTCCCTGATAGAATACAAAGTGATTGGAAGGTGTAGAAAGGTCCTCCTATTACATGGTTTTGGTAGAAGAAAAGTTGGTTGTACAGAAGTTGCATGGTAATTGTATGTGGTGTATGGGGGGCTTAAGGATGCTTACCGTATATAATCGAGTATAAGCTGACCCAAATATAAGCAGAGGCACCTAACTTTAAAGTAAATTCTGGAAAAACTGATTGACTCAAGTATAAGAAGGGGGGGGGGGGTATATGCAGCAGCTTAGGCTCCAAAACAAAAACAGCTTTTTTGAGATGTTATTATTTAATTTATCAGATCTGTAAGTTAATTGCAAAGCCCCTGAACACCATATCATCACCAAAATAGCTGGAGGCGTAAAGAAGAGATGTGGGAAAATTGTAATATAAAAGTATTGCTCTAGCACATGAAGTTTTTGCACAAGTTCGAAAAAAGTTCGAATTAAGTCAACTTAAAAACTTTGATTTCATTTTGATCCTAATTTATGCAAAAACTACATATACTAGAACAATATATTTTTTCAAATGTTTCCACAATGCTTTTCAACAAATTTGGTGATGATAGCATGTTTAGGGGCCTTGCAATGCACACAAAGTCCACCTGCAAAATGCAGCGATTTGCATTTCTTGACTTGAATATAAGCTGATTTACATTATTTGAGCACATTTCAGGTGTTGAAAAACTTCTCGGTTGCAGATGTGATGTCCTGGTTTGTCAATTCACCTAGCACCTTAATGAGATAGATGTCTATGGAGAGTATTAGTATTGTGCCCACTCAGTGGAGGTCTTGGTCATGTTTGGATAGCCTGTAGTAGGTTGGATAAGAAAAGAAGCTTAAACTGTCTAACGCTCTTAGGTGGCCATGCATGGTTTGATTTTTCCATTGGATCTATGAAAATTGATTCCTTTTTACCTGAATCGTTTGCTAAATAGTGGTCAAAATTTTACATAAAATCGATTAAGCAGCGATCAGACATATTGGTAAATTTCAGTCTATTGTTCAAGTACCTGACAGGTTTTCTTGGTACGTTGATGGATTTGAATCCGCTGGTATTATGGAGCATGCACACAGGAGAAACGATCGTTCGATTTTGAATTGATCACACTGTGTGCTGGTACGATCGATCAATGCTAGACTGACAGTCAATGTTTCAGTTGCACAAGCCAAGAGCAGTGAGTATATTGCTAGTTTAAGACATATTAAAAAGATTTTGCAATCAAATAATTCTATCTTTGACTTGAAGTTTTTAGGTAAAACAGACAACATCCATGTATTGGCTAAACCACTCTGTCGCAAAACAATTTACAAAAACAACAGCACTATATCCAGCTGAGCAGGGTGGCTAGCCCCAAGAGATTTAGGTGGTAAAAGGGAACACAAGAGCGGTAATCGCTTCAATGATGTGGACTTGGATTTATTTACTTATTTAAAGTTTATTTCTTGTTAATCTTTTACATTCCCAGTTACTCATGACTAAGTGTGCTTACCTCTCCTGAAGAAGCGAGGAAATCTCACGAAACTCGTCAATACAAGCATACATCTTGCAATATCTGAGACAAGCATACGCAAAAATATTGGTATATGACCAATATCTAATCTGTATTGATTATTCTGTGTATCATCACTGTTGTACTTCTTCCTAGAAACTGAAGGATTAGTTTATCCTTATTCACAAATAAGTTGCCTTTATGAATACCTTACTTTGCCTTAAAAGTCCCACCACTAGGTTACCTTGGAACTTTCCATTAATTACCAGGGTTTACCAGGGTGATAACATCTGTTTTTGATTTTGCTAAATCCAGCTGAGCTGGGTAAGCCACAGGGTGGCTAGCCCAAAGAGATTTAGGTGGTAAAAGGGGACACAAGAGTGGTATTCACTTTAATGATGTGGACTTGATTTGAATTATATGGATTTATTTACTTATTTAATAAAGTGATTTGAGTAAGAACCTACCCGGTTGTGTCCCCTTTCACCACCTAAATCTCTTGGGGCTAGCCACCATTTCGCTTACCCAGCTCAGCTGGGTATAGTGTTTTTGTATTTTTAAATGGATTATGATCTGCCCATGCCCAGCAGGGGACGACCAGACATCGAAAAAAACCTTAAAATAGACAAACTAAGTAAACATCAAAAGCCACACAATGTTATTCTTGCAGAGTAGGTGATTCCATCCAGTGTCCTGAAACATACTGTATGTGAGGAAAGTCTTGAGACCAAGGTCTCCTCGCAGGACCTGTGCTAGTCAATAGTGTTGAGCTCGAATATTCGAATGCCGAATATTTTTCGCGAATATCGGCAATTCGAGAATTCGCCAATATCTCGAATATCTTGGCGGATATTCGCAATTCCGAATATTCGCAATATGGTCATATATTGCGAAAATAATATTCGCATTGCGAAAATAAACATAGCATGTGACCATTCATTTTAAAGAGTTTCGCGATGCGAATATGATTTTCGCAATGCGAATATGATTTTCGCAATACATGGTATTACTGCGAATATTCGAATTTCCGAATATAGAATCGAATATTAGTAGAATTATTCGCGAAATATCACGAATTCGAATATTGCCTATGCTGCTCATCACTACTAGTCAACGTGGAGCAAGGTTTTTAGAAGGACGCATGTTTATTCTCTATTGTTCTATTCTATTCTGCATAGTTCTCTGCAATAGAAAGAAAATGGAACAGGATCTGGAAGGTCTATTGATTAGTTTTGAAAGGACAGGAAAAGGAAAGGTTGAGGATTTATGGAAAAAAATATATTTTCGTAAAAAAAAAAGGAATCCTGTCAAGAGATTCATATCTGGGAATTCCATTGATGATGTCTAAAAATCGTAGTTAAAGTTGTAGAGATGACTTTGATGCAGACGTCAACTGAACCAATTGAATTCTGAGTATGACTGGCTCAGTTGCCGTCTGGGTCCAATTTACATGTTTTAATTAATATTTTTGTGGCTCATGTATTATCTCAATGAACTGGTTGTCTGGTTCTGTCATTTCTAAACCAAGGTCAGTATAGTAAGTGCCCCCTATAATCTCAGTACAGGTTTGATTGAAATTGTCTCTTATTCTTTAACAAAATCACATTACGTATGCCACAAATATTAATCGTACAAACAATGCTCCGCTCCATTCATTTGTGGATTGGAAATATTAATATATAGTACTTCAAATTAAAAAAAAAAAAGAGCCGAGTGCATTAATTAATCATTTTCACTGTGATATTCCGTAAGTGATAATTGCCTCATTTAAGAGCTGTAATTAAATATTTGAGTTTAACAACATTTAGACTTCACATAGAGTTTTATTAGACTATGGGTCACAGGCAGCTAATTTTATACCTAAACCGTGATGAAAAAATGTGACTGCTAATTTATTTTTTATGTTCTGTTTTTATGTTTGCAAGAAGCCACTGAGCACTAAAGACTATAAAATATTCAGTATTTTTTTTTCTGAAACAGCAGCTGCAGTCAGCATGAATTAAAGAATGGCTCCTCTATTCACAATTTAATTTTCAACATGTCAGTGCCAAAGCTCTTTCTCCTCTTTTAAACATTAACATTGTAATGTAATTTTAGAAGTTCTTCTCAGTTTTTTTTAAAATGTGCAGTTTTGATTTCAAAGATAGTGATGAGCAGCGTAGGCAATATTCGAATCTGGGATATTTCGCAAATAATTCGACTTATATTCGATATTCGCAATTTTGAATATTTGCGAATATATAATCGCGAATAATCGCAATGCATTCACATTGCCTTCAAATATATTTCCTCACATATATATGCTATATTTATTTTTGCATTGCGAATACATACAGTGGCTTGCAAAAGTATTCGTCCCCCTTGAACACCCTACTTTGCAGTTATTTATTTGTAAAAAAAATGTGGAATCATGTATGATTTTCCTTCCACTTCTCACGTGTACACCACTTTGTATTGGTCTTTCACGTAGAATTCCAATCAAATTTATTCATGTTTGTGGCTGTAATGTGACAAAATGTGGAAAAGTTCAAGGGGGCCGAATACTTTTTTAAGCCACTGTATCTGTGAAGGGACAGAGGCAAAACACCAGAAGCAGTGTCCACCACAGACTCCTTTATTGCAGTGGTCCGTCAAATATCAAAAATTACAAGATCCAAAGAACAGCTTTAATCAGATTTTCAGTAATTGATTAAAATACATCAGAGGGGAGGCTTTAACAACTAGTGTTGATCAAGAATAATCGAATCACGGATTCACAAAGTTCTTGAACATGGTGCTATATCGTGAATATTCAAGATTTTTTAACATCAGTACCGTGCATTGTGTTTACAATATGCGTTTGTCATAGTGCAGATTTGCACAATAATTGTAATAAATTATTCATTTTCATGTGATCATTAAAATATTGTGAATATCTGCACTTTTTATTGCGAATCTTTTGCACAATGAAAGTTATATTGACTGGCGATCACAAATTCTCGAGTTTACTAATTTATTGTGAATATTAGACAAACAATTTGCGAGATTATGAATTGCCAGTGCTACTCATCCCCATTTACAACTTCCTCTACCTATTGTAGGCTCTGCTCCCCAACCTCTTAGATTGTAAGCTTTATTGTGTAGGGTCTTTTTCTCTTCTCTTTTCTCAAGTCCCAGTTTGTATTTGTATGTTGCCCATCAATCAATCATCGATGCTGGGGACATGGTTTTAATAAGAAGTCTATAGGAACCGCTGCTGCAGGGCTCCTCCGGTGTGGCTCAGAATTGATACTTTTAATTAGAGAAATCCCCGGGAATACTGCCAGTGAGGTTGATGTACAGTGCTCCATAATATTTAAAATCTTCTGAAAATCTGCTTCAATATGAAGAAGAGCATATTGGCCATTCCTAGTTTCAGTACTCAGACTGAAAATTACAATTTAGATACCATTATATAATGCAATATTAATTTCTATAAAGAGATTAGTGTTTTGGAAATAATATAGTACAAGCTTCATGTAAGTTTTAACTTGAGGGACTGCTGATATTTGTAGCCCTTAAGCCCCCCATACACCTTACAATCTTTCCATACAATTTCTGCACAATCAACTTTTCTTCTACCAAAACAATGTAATATGAGGACCTTTCTAAACCTTCCAATCACTATGTATTCTATCAGGGAGGACACTATACTACATAGTTGTTGGTAGATCTCAAGGAAATTGGATGGAGTGATCTAAAGGTGTATGGGGGCTTTAGAAATATAATGACAATGGGCCAATTTGCAATCTGTAAAACTTGGAAAAAAATATGTTGTTTCCAATCTTATTTTCCCTATGTTTTTTTTTTTTTCAGGCAAAGCTGGCGTTCCAGAAAGATATGATCAAGCCTTTAACTCCGACCTTTCTGTCATCCCCTCTGGCAGCTGCTGTAACATCTACAATCTCATTACCGCCTCGACCCCACAACTCGTTGTTTCAGGCGTCAGGCCTAACGCCGGCGTTTCTTAGACCAGCCCATGGCTCTATCCGTGCCACCACAGCCTCCATACTTTTTGCACCGTATTAACTTCAAGAGAACAACATAAAAAAAACAGCACATGAGAGATAAAAGGACTAGAATTTTCAGCTACGTAAAAAGACTCTTTGCACTGTCGTTGCTTCTCTTAAAGGGAAAAGGGCCGTTTTTCGAAATCATAATCAGAGAGCACACAGTTTCAGCCATTCTTTGCCATTAGCAGAAGCTCAGTGAGTCACTGAAACGCGTATAGTCTGTGTTGTGATAAGCAAGCTCTTTCTAAGCTCACCTAGGATTGTTTTTGCGACCTTGTCTGTGATTCTTTTATTTTCATCAGAGTACAGAAAACATATGTTATTATATATATTTGTATTTTATTTTTCGTCCTGGCAGACTTGAAAATGGGGTTCTTCCTAGTCCTTTGGTGTAAATACTTGTTTGGAATCCAAATGTCCTTCTTGAAGTGTGGAATACATATAAAACATATAAAAAAAAAAATCAAGTGCTTTATTGTGGACAACACCAAATGAATGGCTACTAAGTATTATTCTCTGTGATCAACTTGTAAAGTCCACATGGGGATGTGTAGTATTGTTCTATATCCAAGTAATGTTGTGTCTTGTTTAGTTATAGAATGTAGATGGTGTTTAACCAGTTGGAGGCAATTCTGCTTTGATAGTTTTATTTTTTTTTTCTCATTTCGTTACTGTTTTGATGAAGATTTAAACTTAGCAAAGCCATATTACATTATATTGTCCTTAAGAAAGATTGTTATTTTGTTGCTTTTCTGATAACTCTTATATTGTCAAAATATACAGAAATTATTTAAACCCGCAAAGAGAGATGATAGAAAATATTTCTCTGTTCGGAATATTTAAATTATGACAAACTTGGGGAGTTTATAAACTATTTTCTGTTTTAAAGCTGTTTTTTTTTTCTTTCTTATATTAAAGGTCACGTTATTTTGTGGCCCTCTAATGCAATAATGTACAGAGTATAAAGTATTTATAAATGAGTATCCATCTTTTTTAATTTTTAGAAGCTAATTACAGCACTGGCATTTTTCTGAAATCGTGTTAAGGAAGATGCAGACAGGGATTTTAAGTTATTTGGTTGTCGCAGCACATTAAACAATAGAGCACAAACGAGAGCCTTTTCAAGCACATTCATTTAGAGCATTCATTTTTTTTCTGCGATCGTTAATGGTTTCAGTCTCTGTGTACTTTTTTTAATGTAACTTTACAATAAAATATAATTGAAAGGATGTCGGTGTCTGTGTGCTTTGTACTGTGGGATTTGCTGGAAGTTGTTCCTAAAATTGTCCACCAGGTGGCAGCGCAGATATCACTTTTTATTCTCCTTCACAGGAAGAATAGAACTTTCTTTTGAAGTTTAGGGAAAAAATAAAAGTGAATGTATTACAAGTATAAGATAAAAGAAAGCATTAAGCAGATCATTATTTGTGTTTCAAAAGACCATAGTTATTTTTATAAATATGCAGCTTTTGATGTACCCTAGTGCCTCTTTTACAGAGGAACAGAGATCCAAGATATTGTTTTTGTATTCCTCTGTGACTTATGTATTAGTGATAATTAGAGATGGTCGAATTTTTCGACTTGCTAACTTTGTGAGCTGATTGTAAAGCCCCTGAAAATGGTATCACCACCAAAATTGCTGGAGATGTAGAGAAGGGTTGGAGGAACATTTGAAAAAAACAACAGTTGAGCTCTAGCACATGTAGTTTTTGCATAAATTAAGTTCGGATTTAAAGTCGAAATTCCGATTTTCGAAATTTTGACTTGACTTTGAACTTCATTTGTGAAAAAACTATTTGTGTTAGAGCTCTACTTTCTTTTTTTGTATTATAACACATCTCCAGCAAATTTGGTGTTGATAACCATCGAAATGGTCGAATTTTTGAAAAACAAATCGACCATCTCTAGTGATAATCATAAGGGGCATGTGTTTGTAGATCAAACCTGGAAAGCACTTTGAAAGATAGGTTCTCTTTAGATATGGGGGTGTGAGCACCAGATGCACTGCAGCACCACTTTGGCGCCAATCTTTGAAGAGCAACCAGACCGAAAAATACTTGGACTTCAATCTACTATTGCTTCATCCGTGAGGAAGTCCCTTCAAGGGCCGAAACGCGTCGGATACAACTGGTCGCTAATAGTGATTGCCTTATTCTGACTTGGACATTAACAGGCGGTAATATACAGTGTTGACCGCCGACTGTTTGGATTTTAAGACTAGACAATGCTACTCTTGGGTATAGTATTGTTTTGACAGACTGACCAGACTGGACTGAAATGTTTTTATATGTGTATGTACCTTTTTTACATGTTACAATAATTGGTTAATAAATATGTTGATCTCATTCGTCTGACTGGAACTCTTCTGTGTTCTCTCACCTCAAAAGTCCACAGGGGCTGGCCCCCCTTTCTGGAGTTGAGTTCACTCCAATAACACGCACACTCTCTTTAGATATGGTTTCACCTTAGGACAGTAAGCCTAATATTCACAGAAATATAATTTTTCTCCAGCTATGCAAAGAATGCAGGTGCATAGGGCCCCTGGAAACATTGGCTAGCATCCAACCGCTCAACAACTTTTCTGGTAGCACTAAGCCATTTTGCCTACCTCCACACTCAACAACTTTTCTGGTATCATCACCCACCGCTCCCCCCAAAGAAAACTTGGGGGCTGGAAAATTTAGCAAAGGGTCACCTAAAAGCTAGAAATGACCCTGAAGTAAAGGGCAAAATGCCTGAAAATAGAAAACGAATCTAACTAATAGAAATAATGATGAGAAAGACATAACTTTTTGCTTTAGGTTGTACTAAGAGCGATATGTTGGAACTTTGTATTTGTATTTACCACCCATCCCCACGTGATCAGGGACAAATAGAAAGGACGCCAATGATGCTTGAGATAGAAATTCTGAGCTAGATAAAGGTAAGAATGTTTTCCTTAAGTTCTGCTTGGGCCAATTACTTTAACAAGTTTTTTCATCCCAAGTTGGATTTGGGCTGACTGCCCAGGAGGTTAATAAAGTACCATCATATTATAAAGGACTTTACAGTGTCCATAGTCATGTCACTAACTGTTCCTCAGAGGAGGTAATAATATAAAGTCTCTTCTATAGTTTTATGTTCCACCCCCAATTAACCTACCAGTATGTTTTGGGGATGTGGGAAGGGACTGGCAAGCCCACTATTAGAAAGCCCACTCAGACATAGATGGAATATACATACATACAGTGGCTTGCAAAAGTATGCGGCCCCTTGAACTTTTCCACATTTTGTCACATTAGGGCTTATTTTTAGAGTATCCTTTTTGGGGATATGTCTTATTTGGGGGGGGGGGTGTTAACCAGTTAAAACTATAAATATGTTGCAACTTCCTTTTTTATTAGATTAGAAGTTATTATATTAATGCAGTGGTTCCCAAACTGGGGGGCGGCATGAAGGTATTCCAGGGGGGCGCGGGTCCTCATTCTTAACCTGTGTTTGAATAGGGAGGGTGGTCGATAGTGATCCTAAATAGAAAAGGGGGTCCTGCAAGGAAAGTTTGGGAACCACTGTATTGCAACAGTTTCTTTTTTATGAGATCTACTTCTAGAATTGTAAACTGTTGATTCTGCTAGTAGATCTCTAATGTTTCTCTAATGTCCTGTAAGTGCAATCACAGGAATTAAACACATATTTGGCTGAAATGAGCTATAATAAAGTGACAAACAATGGGATATCATATTAACAAGGGTATAGATCAAGGTTGCCTTCAGTTTAACTTCAGTAACGGAGAGCCAGAGCTGCAAATTTCAGCAAAACAGCAAACAGGGAAGGGTATGTATAACAAGAGTAAGAAAACTGTCTGATATACAAAAACCAGGCTGAATGTGACCCTTGCAGACTTGAGTTGGACAACAAGGATTTATTTTTAGCATATTATCTCAATGTGACTATATGTACGGTGCACTGCATGGTTTAATTAATTAAACAGGTCAATGTATGCCTGACTGCACAACAACAGCATCTGCTAATATACTGTATGTGGTCTTTTAATTTTTCCCTACTGATCTGGTAGTTCACTTTCCAGAATTTTTGGCTTATTAATTAACTCTGAAGATAAGCCAAGTAAGGAAATGTTATAGTATATCACCTTACTGTTCATCAAAGCTAATTAGTCGAAACGTTTTCTAGCTAGCTTTCTTCTCCGGCCAATCCAGGTGAGACTTTTGTCATTGGCCCTTTGCAGAACTTTGCATCAGTAGATACAAACCCAAGTAAAGGCCCCCATACATGCACTGAGTGGGGGCCGACAGAGCAGGTCCAATCAGCTCTGGAAAGCAGCGTGATGATGTCATCATGCTGCAGTCCCAAGCTGACAGCTTTGGCAGGCACCCTTTGTGTGCCAGCCGTTCGCTTCAATGAAGATGCCGGTCTTCATTGAAGTTAATGGCATCGGCCGGCATTGGCCAGTGAACATCGGACATGTCCATTCTCTGGCCAGCCGAGCTGTGGGGCGACAGTTAGGCACCCCCAATCGGCCGATTTTGCCGACGGCCACGAGCGCGCACGATCGGTGCGTGTATGGCAGGCTTACGACTTCTGTTAAGTATAAAATCAGACAAGGACTTCTGAATTTATGGTTTTTGGTGAATCTGGATTCTTGAGGTACAGATTATGCATTAGCATGCAAGTTGTATACAGACAATCAGGTACACAAAACTGCTGTGATTGGCTCAGTTTTGGTCTGCATACAATTTTATATATATATTTATATATATATATATATATACACTGCTCAAAAAAATAAAGGGTTTCACAAAAATAACATCCTACATCTAAATGAATGAAATATTCTTATGAAATATGTTGTTCTTTACATAGTTGAATGTGCCGACAACAAAATCACACAAAAATGATCAATGGAAATCAAATTTGTCAACCCATGGAGGTCTGGATTTGGAGTCACACTCAAAATGAAAGTGGAAAAAAACACTACAGGCTGATATAACTTTGATGTAGTCATATAGGAAAAGGAAATCCCCCAGTGGAAAATAAGGCATTTGAGAGGCGCCCGTTGTTTTAAACTTTTATTGGTATATAGTAAGATCCAGTTTGACTGGAGAAAGTTGATCTGATCCACCCTGGGTACCCATAGGCCACAGAGTGCAACGCTCTACGTTTCCTCATGGTTGTTGGTTCATGAGCATACTGCCCATGCTCCAAAAGCCGAAAGAGTAAGTACAAAGAACCTGTTTTCACTTAAATGGTGAATCAAAATAGCTGTTGGCTCCCACTAGCTTGTATATTGGGGATTTAACCCCCTTCCTTCCCTTTTTTTTCTCCCTCTCTCCAATATTGCTCACTTTGAGAACCTGAGACTAAGGACCAGAATATGGGCAGAGGACCCTCTGAATAACTTTGATGTAATGTCCTTAAAACAAGACAAAATAAGGATTAAGTAGTGTGGCCTCCACATGCCTGCATGACCTCTCTACAACGCCTGGGCATGCTCCTGATGACGGTGGCGGATGGTCTCCTGAGGGATCTCCTCCCACACCTGGACTGAAACATCCCCCAACTCATTGACAGTCTGTGGTGCAGCATGGCATTGGTGGATAGTGTGAGACATGATGTTCCAGATGTGCTCAGTTGGATTCAGGTCTGGTGAACGGGTGGGCCAGTCCATAGAATTTTTACTTTCATTTTGAGTGTAACTGCAAGTCCAGACCTCCATAGGTTAATAAATTTGATTTCCATTGATATTGTTTGTGTGATTTTGTTGTCAGAACATTCAAAGAAAAAGAGGAAAGTAAAGAACAAAATATTTAATAAGAATATTTAACCTCCCTAGCGCACCGCCCGTATCGCGCCGTTTACAACGGCACGATACGGGCGATCAAGGCAGTGTACAGAGTACACTGCCTGCCATTTCCGGCATCTCGCTGGAGCTCTACGCGCAGCTGTTGTCATTACTGACAACAGCTGCGTGAGAGGGGAAGCCGGCGCTCCTCCATTAACATGGAGGTCTATGGCGCCCCCCCGCCCCCTTCCGCGTCACCGTGACGTGATCGGGGCGGTGCCACCAACCCGGAAATGCTGCAGCGATGAAGACAATTGCTGCAGCTTTCCGGGGAGGCATAGGGTCTCCCCGCTGCCTGCTTTCCCGGTGGTTAAGGCGAGCCTGAAGCTCGGACGAGCTAGGCTCGTCTCAACCGCTAGGGAGGTTAATTAATTCAGATGGATGTCTTATTTTTGTGTTCCCTTTATTTTTTGAGCAGTATTCCAAAAAGTTTTCTCTGATGCCTGCCTGTCAGTAGCACTCATTTACTCACAAACTAACAAACACAAACACTTTTATTTCGTATTTGAATTGTTTGTTGAAATAATCAGTGTCCACTGTGTAATCTGCAGTGATGGCCGAACTGCCCTCCTTCTCGCCAGCGGACAGTACGGGTGTTCAACCCGCCCTGTTCGCCGGCGAGAAGGAGCCCTCTATTCTTCCTCCGGTGGGATCATAAGCAGCGAGATCCCGCATCAGGAAGAATGTTTTCACTGAAGACCGGGTAGAGAACCCGTCAGTGACGTCACATCCGGTTAGCACAACCAGGAACTATGCGTTCCAGGTCCCGGATGTGACGTCACTGGCGTCACATTCGGGTTTTCAGATTCAAATTCCTCGCCTGATCAGCCCGTTCGCGGACGGACATGGCCAAAGTTCGGCCATCACTAGTAATCTGTGTCAGGAAGGGGATCAGGCAGTGGAAGGTTGAGCTTTTCATGTTCTTTTTGTAAGAAAATATAAGCTGAGAGAATTGAAGCTTACAAACTAGACTAATAATAATAATTTTTTTAACTATTTTTCCACTGATAAATTTGTACAAAATGTAAGATCTGTTTGGGCCTCCACTTTCACTGGACAATTTAGGTCTATAACTACCAAAAAACCCTTTAATCTACTACAGTGTAAGCTGTAACAGAGACAATGCAGATGCAAGCAGGCTTTAGGTTGTGATTGTTATGTAAATTTGTGATATGTGATATGTATCCAATACAATGGCATTTGGCACTCTCTGAAAGGGTTAACTTCAAAGAGCACATGTGGAGATGACACTGGGGGTGACTTTCCAGATGTGGTCTTTGAAGATGCAAATTGGGATGGGAAAGGGGTGACATCGACGAAGCCAGCTTAGAGCATGTCCCCCGGGACAGCACAGAACAGTGAGTATGTGCTGCTGCTGGGGGATGTGAGCTTAGCTGGACAGCTCCATCTCGTCAGCTGCAACACTAAAGTGCAGGGACGAGATAGAGCCATCAGAAGCGCTAGGAAGGTTAAGGTCATTTAGAATGAATTGACAGTTCATGATTAGCAACAATAGAGGTTAATAGATTTTGGGTTCCCAAATGAGTGCATATGGTTTGGATATGTTGGTATATACTGATCAAACTTCTGTTTTGTGACTTTTCCGGCCAAATCACGATTTCAGTAAATCACATATTTTTCATGGGGTTACTTAGGAGAATGGGGACTTTACTCTCCCTTTTTAGTTCCCACCCTACTTGTGCAAATTATGTGTGGGGTAGGAAATTAGAAAGGACAGTTATGCCCCCTCCCTCCTTAAGGTACCCATACACGTTGCGATTTTTCGTGCGATTTTAGCCCTTCCGACCGATCCGGTCGGTCGGGTAGGTCGATCGTTCGGGATTCCTAACATGCAAATGCAGTCCGACCGATGCTGTTTTTAGAAAAATCGGCCGAAAAGTCGGTCGGGTCCCGAATAAGGATGCCTGTAATTTTTGGACGGTCGGCCACTCTTAAAAGATTCCCAATCCAACGAGCCGATCGGTTGAATAATCGGCCGAATAATCGGCCGAATAATCAGGTGAAAAATCGGGCATTCGACCGACTTTTAAAAATAGCACTAAAGCAAAAATCTGGCATCGAAATCGAATATCGCATCGGTCCCCGAAAAATCGCAACGTGTATGGGTACCTTAAGCCATCTACTAAATAAGAGGTAAACCTCCTGATACAGGAAATGTAAATTTTTAACACCACAGATTACAGAGTACTCTTCTTGATTTTCTCCAACTGCCTCCTCCCCTCTACACATTGCCGGCGTCATACCTCCAAGGAGGTCTATGGTGTGCACCCCCCCAAATCAATAAGTGGCTGGGCTAGATAGAGAATCGCCACAGCTTTCAGGAGCACAGGTTTTGACAATTGTTTTGCAAACAAACTGGATTTATCTCAGCTGCTAGGGGGGTTAATCAGTAAGGAAAAACTTGAGCGGTATTGTGTCATGTGGACAGAAAATCAAGTACATTCTATCCCTTTCTATCTGGGTTCAAAAAAGAACAGAATAGCAAGATATTCCACAAACGTACACAGTGTATCAAGACTTCTGATTGATTGTTAACCAGAAGCCACATAAAGAAAAAACTGATTAATTTAACCTTGTGTGTATAAATTGTTGTATCTCACAAACAAGATAAAATAAAGAACCAAAGTCAAATTATATGCTGATTAATACCTTGATCTAAACATCTCAGCCAGGCTTACTAGACATACCCATATGGCTAATGACTAATGGATGGATCAGTTAGTGCTAAGCATATACTACTCATACTCAACATTACTGGCTTAATATTCACTATTGACTTAAGGAGCTATTTTGTATTCTTCTTCATACTGCTGACTTGTGCCCTCCAGCTAAGATTTTCAATGTTTAATACATTATTTGGGTCTGTTTTTATAGCTTGATATAATTAATGCTTTTTCATTATATTTACAGTTCTAGAAAAGTGTAGTTTAAAACAAACCTCCTGCTTTCCTGTCATCATGTAGGTTTTAACTTGCATTGGAGGCTAAGACAGTTGAACCACATGGCGTGTAGCACAAAGGTAGGAAGGTATGGATAAGCAGCAATGGCTTGTGCCACCATTATTTTCATATAGCACAAGGCATTATTATTATTATCATTTATTTATATAGCGCCAACATATTACGCAGCGCTGTACAATACATTAGAGTGGAGGTACAACACACAATAACACACAGGTAGAGGTAATGACACAGGAGGAATAGAGGCATGAGGAGCTTTCTTCAGCAAATAAATATAATTAAGAAATCCAGCTTGAATGAATACGGTAAAGATACCAAATACAAAGTCCTGTTTGGAAGTTAGTTTATAGTCCTACCACAGAATCGACACAGCCTTGGTAACTCACATTGGTGTGTCTGTCCGTCTTGATTATTTCTCCATTTCCCACAACCCAAATACAATATACCAACAGAGACACACCATGGGAGCTTTATGGGCCTTTTATATGTTGGCAAAGACCAGGATTGATACAGCCAGGCTGTGGCCCAACCTAGACTCTTCGGCAGCCCAAGTTCTTTTTTCCTTTTGAAAATGGCCTAAATTGCTAATAACCTTTGATTACTCGTTTGCATTCTGGGAAATACATATCTCCCTTTAACCACCCCTGTAGCCCATCCTAAACCAGACTGTCACAAGGCCTAAAATACATAGACGATGAGCTTTGACTTTCTGACAGATCAGAGGTTTAAGAAACAAATGTGCATATTGCAGAACATAATGATACACCAATGGACGTAATGGGGATCGAACAGGAAAATACCAACTTGTCGGATCCCTGATCAGTTTTTTGTTTAATTCCAACCTTTTTGGGTTGATCGTTCAAGGTAGTCATTAAACGCCGCAAACACACACGCTGATCAAATCTCTATGCGTGTGTCTAGCATTAGGTTTTAAAAAATGAGTGGTTTTCTGTCAATCAAAAGCAATTCATCCTGCCTCATCACTATTGGTCAGGACACCTCCTACCCATGCTTTTTCTATCACCATAGAGCAACTCAACCAAGAAACAACTACCGTATATATACTCGAGTATAAGCCGAATTTTTCTGCACCTGAAATGTGCTAAAAAAATGAAATTCGGCTTATATTCGGGTCAAAAAAAGAAAATCGCTGCATTTTGTAGGTCGACTTTATGAGTGAATTGCAACGCCCCCAAACATGCTACCATCACCAAATTTGCTGCAGATGTAGAAAAGGGTTGTAGGAACATTTGAAAAAAATATTGCTCTAGTATATGTAGTTTTTGCATAAATTAGGTTCAAAGTCAAGTCAAATTTGAACATTTTGTGCAAAAATTTGATATGCTAGAACAATACTTTTTTGTTTACAATGTCCCCACATCCCTTCTCTACATCTCCAGTAGTGATGAGCGATTAGGCAATATTTGAATTCGCATAATTTCACAAATATCCGCCATAATATTCGATTCCATATTCGTAATCTCGAATATCCGCACTTACGACATGAATTGCGATCTAAAAATCGCACTTGCGATCCAATATGCACAATTCATGCAAGTCAATGGTGCTCGGATATTCGACTGGGAGAATATCCGTCATTTCCGTTTTTAAAAATCGCATTGCGATTATATAATCGCGATCCCATTCATTGCAATGGATTGCAAATATAAAATTGCGAATATCAAATCGCAATAAAATCCCGAAAAATCGCGATCGCGTCGGATATCCGATGATATATTCACGAATATTCGCAAAATGGCGAAATAGCGATATTCGAGCTAAATATTCGAAAATCGAATATTCGAGCTCAACACTAATCTCCAGCACTTCTAGTGATGATATCATGTTCAGAGGCTTTTGTAATTAACTTACAAATCTGCTGAATTAAGTAATTGCACCTCAAAACAAAAGCACATTTGCTGTGTGTTTCTGAGCCTTAGTTGCTGCATTTCCCTCCCTAGGCTTATACTCGAGTCATTCAGTTTTTCCATTTTTTGTTTCTAAAATTGGGTACCTCGGCTTATATTCGGGTCGGCTTATACTCGAGTATATACGGTATGTTGTCAGTACAGAGATTGGCACCTGAAGGAATCACTAATGATAATTTTAGCCAACAAATATTTAGTCTTTTAAACAAGGACCTGGGTCTTATCCGGATAAATAATGGTTCTGTTTCTGCATTTCTTTCTAATTTTCTGTTTTGTCTTTACGTCTCAGACATCTTCAGAAAAACAGATTGACTATTTTTAAATTGCACCGAAGTGAAGAGCAGGAAACAATACACCTAATTTAATTAGTGTCAATTTAAAGCTTCTCACGATGTAAGCTGTTTACAAACACTTAGGACAATGACGAGTTCCGCGCTTTTGTACAATATTTATATTCAGAACAGTCTGAACATTTCTGGTAATATTTGCATATTAAATGGTGAGCTGGTTGATCAAAGCTTTACTTATGGTAGTGGTGTTGTAAATGTTATTATGTGGATTTCAATAACAGGATTCAGATGTTGTTGATTAACACACAATATTGCATTGTTTGGAGCCTTGCTTGGCAGAAGAGAGTCTCTGGAGAGGCAGACAGCTGGTTAGAGAGTTCACGAATTTAATTGCATAAAAGACTAATGTTTAACTAAAACATTCAAAATGAATAACACTGCCTTGCTTCTATCAACTTTGTACGCTGGTATTTTATAGAAAAGGTCATGTGCAAACGTTGAAAAATCACTATTTGTTCCAAACCCCTGGTGAGGTTTTGTTTGACATATTAACTGTGAAACCGAAATGAGAAATCTGTCAACTTATAGTAGATGTGTCCTGACAAACACTTTCTATCGTCTTATAACATAGTTCTTATAACTTTATGGAATTAAAGGATTTCTAAACCCAAGAACAAAATTTGTAAAATATTTAAGTTTCTGGTCCTGAGAGGTGGTGGCTACATTTGCTTTTTTTCAATGTAAAGGCCCCCATACACGTGTCGGATTCGCACCGGATTCCGGCACGATCGATTCCGGGCGCGTGCATGCGAAACGATCGTGCCGGAATCGCATGCAGCCCACCTTGTCCGATCGATCAGGTCCGATCGTTCAGGGGCTCAGAATCGGATCCGACGGAGAACCAACATGTTGGTCTTTCTCATCCGATTCTGCCCGGATCAGGGGGAGTTGCCATTTGTGAGGTGGAATCGGAGGTGGAAACGCACACGGAATCGTGCCGGAATCCGCTCGGACAAGGTGGTATGCTGCGATGGATAATCTTAATTGGCCAATTGATCACACCTGCGATTCCTGGCAGAATCGCCGGAATCGATCGGATGATGAATCGATTGGACATGGAATCCGACACGTGTATGGCTAGCTTAAGAGATCATGGGACCAAAAACTATGGTCCTAGAGCCATATATGGCCTTTCTAGTCTGCCCCCCAAAACAGTCACCCTGCTTTTATCAAGCTGGAGCTTACTAGAAGAACAGGAGCTGTCATATACAGTGATGGTAAGGGATCACTGAGGGTACCTTGTGGCAAAAGATGGCTTCACAGGGGCATTTTTTCTCCTAGTTTAAAAAAGGTTTAAAGCTTGAACATGTTAAAGGCTCAATACATAAAAAAACATAACAATGAAACTTACTTACCTACATGGGTCTTGATCCAGGCAAATCGCTGGAAAGAAAAACTCCATACTTACCTTCCACTCGCTCCAGCGCTGACATGCCTGAAGTGTCCTGTCCTCCAGCAGGTAAGACCGAGGAGGGAGCCTTTTCCTGTCTCACTCTCTCCACCAATCCACATCTGAATCAGTTGATGCTCTGCCCCTCCAGCATCACTGAATTCAGATCTGGCTGGCTGCAGGGCACACGGGGATTATGGGAGGGAGACATCAGAAGTGATGTCTACTTTCCCAACATCCCCTTGCAGCGGCAACTGGCCGCACATCACAGGAGGGGCAGGGCGCCAGTTTGACAGATTTTAACAGGTAAGTATTTTTTTTACCTCTGATCTGCTCTTTTATTGCCACCAGTGGAAGCAGATGTCAAATTGTTAGTTCCGCTTGAAGTAGCTGTATAAACAGCTTGACTATATTATTATTTTTTTATTTTTTTTCAGCATACAACTGGAATCCTCAGTGTGTTACGTGTTTAGACATGCTTTTAAGTGTTACCATTGTGACAACAGCTTTTAAAGTAAGGCAAAATGCATTATATTGACACAGTTCTCGAAAAAATCCTATTAGTAAAGAGATCACTTAATGAACAGGTCCTCCTGATACTTGACTGGGAAGGATGTGATTACTATAAAATTTCTGGAACAGAACGTGTAGCTGTTCCCTCCTCCACAATGAGCCACTTACATGTAGAAGGAAAAAATAAAATATAGAGAGGCATGTGAATCAGGGATTCAAACACTATAAACTCTATACACTATATAACAGATATTTATACTAGAAAGGATGCGATTAACAAGGCATATGATCACCTTGTAAAACTACTGGAACATACTGTACATGTGTTATACAAAGGGGTGCACATAAGTGGTACTCAAAAGGGGCCAAAAAACTAGCTATGTTCACAGACGGATCTGGCCGGTGTTCGGCCATCACTAATGACTAGTTTTTAATGATACTTCAAGCATTAGGGAACACTGTAGAGTGGTAATTCACATTTTGTGTCATGTATATCATCAAAGGTTGTGTGCCTCATAGATATCACCAAAGTCTTTGAGGATAGCTATAAAGTACGTAACCTTTGGTTCAAAGGTTATATGTCCCTATTCAGAGGTTATATGCCACAAGTACTAATACCCCATTCGTTGGTGGAATAGTGGGAGCATAGGCACTCATCTTCGCTTGGTTGATTGGCTTTCATGTGCTCAGCCAGAGCGAGTGCCTCTGCTCTTCCCTACCAAAGAAGGTCCTGGACGAGGACAGGGGAGTTCCTATGCCCTATGCATTAATAGTTATGTTTCAGGGGCCACAAGTGGAAGATCAGGGGGGCTGCCAAGGACCGCCCAAAGGGCCACATGCGGCCCCCGGGCCACAGGTTGGGGACCTGGGTGTTAATGTAACACAACCATGTGATGGAATCGGCATGTTATATTGCTTTAGGGCTTGTCCCCACTTAGGTGATCTCCCGCGGTCTCGCACAATTATAATTTTATGGGGCTTATCACCACAGCTGCAGTAGGCAACGCCCCTGATCGGGCCATAGACATAAATGGACAGGTTTACAAACTGCGTCTCAATTCAGTGACTTTTGAATGAATGGGCGCAATTAGTGGCGATCAGGTGGGGTTTGACAAGATTTCCTGTAATACCACCCTCCCGGGCATGTCTCAGAGCTAGATTTATAACTTAAATTCAAGTAATAATTTTGCCTACAAAAAAAATTTGGTGCACAAATTTAACACCATTAGTGATTCAGGGTTTAGGCTAAGTTTACACTGTCTCTTGCAAGGTCGTTTTCTGGTCTTTTAAGTGACCAGAAAACGACCTTGCTTTAGGTTTAAAATGGAAGTCAATGAGGTGATTTAAAGAACAGAAAAGCAGCACATTTCCTGTTCGTTTTTTGAACACCTTCTGTCACGTTCAGAGAGTCGCTTGGTCGTTAAACGACCTCATTGACTTCAATGGTGAAGCCCTGTAAGCGACTGCAGCAAGTTTGCAGAGCTTTTTTCACTCGTTTATCAGTCATGAAAAAATCGACCTGGGAGTGGCTATCCCTCCTTTCCAGGCACTCTGCAGGGTCAGGTGACCTCCTGTGGCTGCTTGAAGCTCACTCCCTGCTCCCCTAGACGTTTTTCTATCTTTAAAGCTAGAGTACATTTTGTACAAGGGACTTTGCTTTAAAGCGTCTTTAAAGCCTTTTTGCCACTGCAGAGCATCTAGGAAGCTTTAAACCTGACGACAGTGTAAAATTAGCCTTAGTGTTACTGATTTTATTTAATTGAGTACTGTATATTAATTTCAGCTGTAAAAATTTCATTCATTAAAACACAACCTACTTATTCACTCCCCCCACCCCAAAGGAGCAGTAAGTAAAAATAAAGGCAAAATATCAATACTGCGCTCAAAGCTTATGAGTCTAATAAAGGTAGTAGTGCTTATACAGCTTTATAGCTTCCTTTTTAATATGAAAGGCAGTTGGCTCTATCTGCTTCTTCCAATGTCATGTCATTAATTTTCTCTAACTTCAGAGTTCAATTTAGATAGAATGATGAGCTTGATAAAAGGCCCGCATTGAAAATGCAGAGTAATAATATGCCTTCGATAGAATCCTAATGTGAGCCAACATTTAGATGATGATCATTAAATATAAATAAGGCCTAATAGTCGATAGGGCAGTAAATATGCCTATAAGAGCACTAAACTTGAATCGTCAATATTTGTGAGTAGAGATAAACTTAGAGGGAAGATAATATGGAACAAGTAAAAACATTGTGCTTTGAGCCAAGCCATTAGGTTTTTATGCTGTTCTACTGCCTATTTGCTTTTTTTTCTTTTTTTCCAAGAAATGTACGGCTGAAAGCCAAAGTATACTGCGTCAGTCTGCTTCGTCAAAGGATGCTCAGAGGTAGACCTTAATGGCAAAGAAGACGTAATCAGTGTTCAGCAATTACTATCTACTACTGCCTGCCATACACACCCCGATGGTGTGCAGGCAGACCTGTCCCGATATGTTCCAGGATGCTAACGTGATGACGTCATCACGTTAGCATCCCGGTGCATTATGGGGCCCCTTCAGTCGGCGGCACCCTTTGTGTGCCGGCCATAAGCTGCAATGAAGACATCGTCTTCATTGAAGCTTATGGCATCGGCTTCCATCGGCTTGCGCCGGCCAGAGATTATCGGACATGTCCGTTCTCTGGCCAGTCGAGCTGTGGGGCGACAGGTATCTGTCGCCCCACGTGGGCACATGCCGATAAGCGGCCGATTTTTAACCTGACCGACGGCGAGAGCGCGCACGCCCGTCGGTCAGGTTAAAAATCGGCCGCTTATCGGCATGTGTATGGCTAGCATAAGTTTGATGGGATACGTAAAGCGTACCTGAACTCACAAAGACAATTTTACACATACTCTCAAACTGTTTTCAGAAGATAATGACCTCATTTAGTAGATAGCACTTCTGACTGTGATTAAGCAAATATTTGTTTCCCATTAAAGGAAAAAGTGACCATCCAGAGTCGCAGCGCTCAGCACTAATTTCAGGCTGATAGTTCTGGCTAAATTAGTGGTGGGCAACTGAGTTGATATGAAGGGCCACAAGTGCGGCCCTCAGCATCACTAAAGGGATAGTTGTAGCATAGGTGCTCACCTGTCAGCCAATCTCCCACTAACACATTCTCATCCGGGATCTTCTTAGAGCAGGAAGAGGAGGAGAGGCGAGGGACTTGCTCAGGCGCCATCGGGATTGCTGCTTTGCATTGACATTCGCCAGTAAGCATACAAGCCAGAGCCTGTGCGAGTCCCTCTCCTTTCCTTCTCTTCCCACTCTAAGAGGATTCCGGGTTCGGATGCATCAGCAGGAGATTGGCAAAGAGGTAAGTTCCCTGTGCATTCCCTATGCATTAACATTTAGGTTTCGGGAGACACAAGTAGAGGACTAAGGGGAGCTGCATAAGCACGCGCAAAGGGCTGCATGCAGCCGGGCACCTGGGGGCTAAACTATTGGGTATTTGCAATAAAATTAGCAATTTTGTTATCCAGCCAGCTCAGAAGATGGCAGCCTGCGGCTCCTCAGCTGCCTTGGTGCTCCCTCCAAACCAGTGCTAAATGAAGGGAGCGCATTGCAGTAGACAAGATCGCAGAAGCAGTTGTATGTTTGCGGTAATGCATTGCATTGCACGGTAATGCAGCGTTCGCAAGGGTAATGTGTCTGTTTTGACACAACAACAGGCTAGTGTTGATCATGAATATTTAAATCAGAAGTTTTTATTGCGAATATTAGCACTTCAAGAATTCATGAAGATCTCTAATAAAGTGCTATATCTTCGTTATCACGAATATTCGAGATTCCGGGGCAAAGTACTATGCATTGTGTTTGCAATATGCCAAAGTACATAAGTGTCAATTTTCCCAATTAATTACATGAGAGTGTTGTCCCATGTGGTGATTACACTGCAGTTGCTATTTCACATTCTGCCACTCGATGCCACTGTGATAAGACACATTGCAATTGCAGTATGTGTGTGTACAAGTGGCGATTTTCACAATAAAGGTAATAATGACTGGAGATCACGAATTGTCAAATTTACTAATTTACTGCAAACATTAGGCAAAACTTTTTCAATATATATGAATATTGCTTATGCTGCTCATCACTACTATTGACTAAAAACTCCTTCTAAAATGTTTCTATTTTTTGGCTAACCCCTGAGCTAGCTCCATGTACCACTGATCTCCTTCTGCACATATTGCTCATCCACTCAGCAAGCTGAAAACTCTTGGATATTTGAGGTCTCCACAGCCTGCAGAACCCTCCTTCTGAACACCTAAATAAGCACAAGTTTGGATCAGAAACTAATCATTTCATTCCCCTAAAAAACAAAAAGGTACAAGGTAGGGGATTGCACCTGCTTGTACTCTCTATTATTGGTACCACAAGTGCAGATAATAAGACTAAATGCTGCTGCTAAGAAATAGCAAATTACCTGTAACAAAAATTGGGAATGTTCCTCTTAGTCCCTCCTCTCTCCTTCTCTAAATCTTAACACAGAAGACCTCCAGCATCTCTGAGACCAGTGAACATCTCTGAGAGCAGTGAATGTCATATCAATCCAGGGAACACCAGTTTAACCTCTCTAGCGCACTGCTGAGGTACAGATTTCTGTACCAAAAGTGTACCATAGACTTTAATGGAAAAAAATTTTTTTACATTGTAGGTCTGTAACTTCCCAAAGTATGTCCATACAGGAGTCTGGTAGAC
>CM070039.1:9889990-9914036 GCA_036250615.1 Ptychadena robeensis
ACCGGATGGTTCGCTGATCTGATTACCATCAGAACCCGCAACCCATCCAACCCTCCTTTTACAATTAACTCGGAGAGGGAGGAGGCTGCAGCGCAGTCGGGCAGAAAAAGAACCGGCAGGTCGGATCCGTGTGCGATCCAACCTGCCGGCTTTTTTTCTACAAAAGTCAAGGTGGGCTCCCACATAGTTGCGGCAGACCAACCTTTATGTGCTGGGCGGGAGCGAGCACGCAGGTTGGTCTGCTACAACTATGGCCGGGAATCTGCCCGTCTATGGGGGGCTTTACATATCTATTATCTTAGGGTCACCATACACCTTTAGATTTCTCTGTCAGATTTCCTTTAGATCTCCTTTTGTTTTACCAAAACCATGTAATATGAGGGACTTTCTAAACCATCAAGTCTACCTGTGTTCAATCACAGAGGACCTTATACTACATTGTTGTTGGTAGATCTAAAGGATATCTGAAAGAGAGATCTATAGATGTATGGCCTGCTTAACTCTTACAATTTGAACACACACATTATTGACACCCTCTGTCACCCCGCTGTAGTACAATCTTCATGAACTGAGGGTTAGTAATTTACTCCTGAGAATACATACTCACCAAATTCCACACCCTGTTTCACTGGTAATGCATACATGATATATTCAAACTGTATATTCAGCTACTTGAACTATTAAGCTTTAAAGCTCATCTGAATTGGATACAGTTCATCTTTAATACCTTCCTTTTGCCACAAGATGTCCTCAGTCTTTTAAATTACAGTGCTTCTACACAGAGCTTTCCATTTCACTGCTTGGATCTCAGCTACATGCTCAAGTAATCTGCACCTGCAGGAACTGGCAGAGGTCTGCTTTATGGGAAGCACAATAGGTGGCTTCATATGTACTTGTCATTTAAAGCGGATGTATACTTATAATCTAAAAAATACATATGTAAAATGAAAGTTTGACTTATCTCTGAGCAGGTATGATGGTGGCATAGCACTCCATAATCCTAAAAAAAATATACTCTCCTGCTGTTCCCTGGAATCTTATGAGAGATTCCATGTTTTCCAGGCTTCCAGGGGTTAACTCAGGGTGCACAATCATGAGTGGCCACTGGGGGCATTTATAATAGGTTTTCCATGGGGATGGGAAAATTTGTGTCATTCGGTTTAATGTAGAGCTGAGATTAGAGATTTATCTCTGTGGTGACCTCGCGGGGGCGCCGCAGCAGCCCGTCATCAGAGCCAGGTGAAGAGGAGGGGCTTTGAGAGATCTAGTTTAATTGCTACTTACAGGGAAGTTTTTTTTTGTTTCTTTTTTATGCATTCCTCCCTATTATCTGCACTTCTAGCTCCATTAATGAAAATATTCCAATATATTAACTTTGACATTTGTTTTCTTTATGTATATGTGTGATTGTGTTATGAGCACATTCTGTTAGGGCCATTTCACACTAGCCACACTGCTGTACCACAACACAGCATGGTTAGTATTCCTACCAGGCTAGGTCCTAATAATAAGGATGATCTGTAAAAACAAACCAAAGACCTCCACTGCATTGAGAAAACCCCGAATGCCCATCATCACCCATCCCTTCTTCTTTTTCCCAAGGATGGAGTGCCTGGTTGAGGACAGCAGGGAAAATACATAATCACGCTCTGTATACAAAACTACACAGAAATGGTTTTCCCATTGAAAGCCACAAAATGGCACCCCAGTGGTCCCTTTCTATACTGCATTGAATTAACCCCCAGAAGCCTGGCAGATAAATATAATAAGATGATGTACAAGAGGCATTTTCATGGGAAAAGGAAAGGGCTACAAGGCCATATCTAAATGTTTTCAAGTTTCAGTGGCTACAGTGCAAAGTATTATAAAAAAAATACAAGATGTTCTGCAATGTGGAAAATCTGAGGACGTGGTCGGAAGCCAAAAGTGACACCTGTGCTGGCCAGGAGGATAGTGAGAGAGGTGAAAAAGAGTCCAAGGATCACCACCAAGGCCATCCTGGTCAATATTGGCTCATGTCTCAAGGCAGACAATCCAACAGACACTGTACACTTCCGGGTTCCAGGGATGCAGACCAAGGAGGACGCCATTTCTCCAGATAAGGCACACAAAAGCCTTTGCAAATGCTCATCTAGACTTCTGGTCTTCTGTGTTCTGGTCAGATGTAACAAAAATGTAATTGTTTGGTCACAATGATGTTTCCTTCATTTGGCGTAAAAAAAGGAGAAGCCTTCAACCCAAGAACACCATCCCCACTGTCACACATGGTGGTGGAAACCTAATGCTTTGGGGGTGTATTTCAGCCAATGGACCAGGAAACCTAATCACAGTAAACAGCACCATGAAAAAAAAGAAAAACATGAGGATTCTCAACCATAACATCAGGCAGTCTGCAGAGAAACTTGGCCTTGGCCATGTCAGCATGACAATGACCCAAAACACACAGCACAAGTGGTGAAGAAATTGTTAGCAGACAACAACATTAGTGTTTTGGAGTGGCCCAGCCAGAGTCCTGACTTGAATCCAATTGAGAATCTGTGAAGGAAGCTAAAGATCAGGGTGATGGCAAGAAGACCCTCCAACCTGAAAGATTTGGAGCTCATTGCTAAAGATGAATGGGTAATAATACCTGTGGATACATGCATAAAGCTGGTCTACAATTATAGGAAGCGTGTGATTGCTGTAATAGCAAATAAAGGCTTTTCTATTGATTATTAAGAAGGGTATGAATAATTTTGGACATGAAACTTTTTGCTCAAAATTTTATAAAAGCTAAGAACTTTTTTTCCACAAAAATGCCTCTTGTACATCCTATTACCTTTTGGGAGACACCTATGTCATTTCCCATCAAAAAATAACTATCTGGTTAAATAAAAATACCTTTAAGTCAAAATTTGTCAGGGGTATGAACACTTATGATCTTGACTGTGTATATATATATATTTTTTTTTTTTAAGTAAACAGCGACTAGTTAGTAAATATTATATACTGACTAGCAATTAGAGATGGTCGAATTTTTTTTCAAAAATTCGACCATTTCGCCGGTTTCGACTTAATTGCAAAGCCCCTGAGCATAGTATCATCACCAAACTTGCTGGAGATGTAAAGAAGGGTTGGGGATATACTGCAAAAAAGAAAGTAAGTCTCTAATACAAATAGTTTTTTCACAAATTAAGTTCAAAGTCAAGTTAAAAATTCGAAAATCGGAATTTCGACTTTAAATTTGAACTTAATTCATGCAAAAACTACATGTGCTAGAGCAAAAAATTTTTTTTCAAATGTTCCTCCAACCCTTCTCTACACCTCCAGCAAGTTTGGTGATGATACCATTTTCAGGGGCTTTGCAATAAGCTCACAAAGTTTGCAAGTCGAAAAATTCGACCATCTCTACTAGCAATGTGAAGAGGGCAATATCCCACATAATGTTGTGCAGTGCATAGGAAAGTGCTTACCAATATACAGTACCTAAACCTGACTAAAGTGGCCTCAATGGTTTCTAGTTACTATGAAAATTCTATTTAAGCCCCCCATACACCACATACAACTACCATGCAACTTCTGTACAACCAACTTTTCTTCTACCAAAACCATGTAATAGGAGGACCTTTCTACACCTTCCAATCACTATGTATTCTATCAGGGAGGTCACTATACTACATAGTTGTTGGTAGGTCTCATGAAAGTTGTATGGAGGAATCTGCAGGTGTATGGGGGGCTTTAGAGTGCTAGCTCACTGACAAAACTCGGATGTCTATACATTGTTCCTCCCCCCTATCAGTTTCCTATCACAGAGGGTCTCTAAATAATATGGTCACATATACCAAAGTATGTACAGTGTATAATATGCCAAGATGGTATTACTACAACATAGGTGCATTCAGAATATATAATGAAAACTACAAATAAACTTTCCTTACTCACCTCTGAGCCATCATGATGGTAGAGGCATTTTCCACATGCCTAAAAAATATACAGCGCCGCGGACGATTTTTCGGCTGACCGATGTGCGTGCCCAATCGCGGTCGGTGGCAAAATCAGCCACAAATCAACCACATGGGGCGAAAGATAGGGTAGAGAACGGACATATCCATAAATCTCTGGCTGATGCCATTACTTATACCAGTGATGGGCAACTGAGGTTGTATGGAGGGCCACAAGTGCGGCCCTTGGTATCACTAAAGGGCCACACATAACACGTAGGACCGCCAAAGTTGATTAGGAAAGCCGGGTCAGCGTGTGACCACTACACATGGTGATGTATGAATTGCCCCATATACATGTAGATATTATCATAGTAGTCTTGTGGAAGCATAGGCATTCAGGCTCCGTCTTTTACATATGCCAATTAGTGTTTGCTTGCTTAGCTGGAGGCTCGGCGAGTCCCTCTCCTCCTCTGTTCCCAGACGAGGACGTGTCGGTGGAGGATCGGTGAACAAGTGAGTTCCTATGCCCTATGCATTAAAAGGTTTTGGGGACTGCAAGTGAAGGAACAAGGGGGCCACCAAACAACACCCAAAGGGCTGCATGCACCTGGGACTTATACTCTGGGCAAATGAGTGCAGCATGATGACATCATCTATCGCTCATCTATCGGCCCAGGCTCGTCAGGTGTATGGGGGCCTTTACCTGCTCTCTTCGATCTCTGGCAATGGCCATCTTTATTACACAGATTGTGGAGGTTAACTGCAGTAACCGAAATGGTCACTAAATAGCTCTAAAAATGGTTTGCAATAGTAAAAAAAAAGCATCTCTGTAGGTTTCTAGAGCCCCAAATAAATTCATTCTTGTCCACGAGGTTGTTAAAAAAAAAATCTTCTTAGCTCCACTGGAGAGATCTGTACTCCTTAACGTCCCACGAAAAAAAAGGCTTGATTTCTGGTCTTGCGCAGTAAGTAGGGGGAAAAAATTTCCCATGCTTACTGAGCCGGTCCATGATGTCACAGGGAGTTATGACCCATGGAGACATCATGTGGTATTGCCTCCCCGTGATGTCACAGGACTGCGCACTGAGTTCGTAAAAATTTTTCCTTCTAGGCTTACTGCGCAAGCCTAGGAATCAAGCTTTTTTAAACAACATCGTGGACAAGAATGGATTTATTTGGGGCCGTCGCAGTGTGGATTCGTTTTCTTTTAATGGCTTTTTTAACTGGCTGATCTGATAGAGGTTGGATTATTTTTTATTTTCATTGGATTTTTTAAATATTAAAAAAAAAAAATCAAGATTCGCTTTATTGGATTTTATCGTGATTACGGTAGATTACAGCACTGAAGTGGACATACTAACATTTATTTATAATGTTCATTTATTTATTTATATTTATTTATTTATATTTATAATGTACATTTATTTACTGTTATTTTTTTTGTGGGGGGGGGGGTTGGTAATTTATTTTATGTTTTGCAGGATACTTCTGCAATACATATATGTCATGTAATTATTGGCTACATGTACAGTATTTTTCGCAGTTTAAGACGCACCGGCACATAAGACACACCCAGTTTTTAGGACAGGAAAACCAGAAAAAAAAGATTTTATAAGTTTTCACATCAATTGGGTTAATGCAATATATTCAGTGATTGCAATATTCAAATCAGTAAGAAGGTGTCACTAGCAGCAGTACACTCTCAGCAGAAAACCCCTTTTCTCCACACTGATCGGCAGGAGGAGGAGGGGGGCAGAAACCTGCAGTCTTCTCCCTCTCCTCTGATAAGCTGTGACTGTGTCCGTGGGAACTGCAGAGTGATTGCAGTTCCCACGGACACTGAGAGAGGGAACGGTGTCCGTTCATCTCTCTCTCCATTGCCTATGCCAGCAAAGTTCTGCTGACATAGGCAATTATACAGTACAGATAGGAGAGCCGGACACCAGCCGGCATCTCTCAACTGACAGCTCCTCCAGCTCCCCGGCTAATCTCCGTGCAAGGAGAGCTGGCGGGAAGGCAAGGTGCGACCACTGGCGGCCGAGTGCCCGCGGGGGGTCGCGCATTCGGCGTATAAGATGCAGGCACTTCTTGCCCCCAATTTTGGGGGTGAAAAAGTGCATTTTATATGGCGAAAAATAGGGATAAAATTTATATTATTATTACATGTAGCCGGTAGTGATGGCCGAACATCAGCTGTGGCTGTTCGTGAACAGGCGAATCCAACTTCTGCAAATACCCGCCGCTCGCATGTTCAAGGCGAACCTCTCAAACTTTAATGGTAGACGAACTTCTCAAACCTTCAGGTCATATTTGTAGACACAATACCAATAAAAAAAGGGTCAAAAGGGTGCAACCACCTGGACAGTGTCATGCCAAAGGGGGATCAATGGATAAACT
This sequence comes from Ptychadena robeensis, assembly GCA_036250615.1. NCBI lineage: Eukaryota > Metazoa > Chordata > Amphibia > Anura > Ptychadenidae > Ptychadena > Ptychadena robeensis. The sequence continues at coordinate 9,896,311 of CM070039.1, forward strand.
TCTCCCCCAAAATATGGATTTTGAAAATGCAGTTTTTTTCATGTCTGACGGCCGGAAATCACATCTAGAGTCTAGATATTTAAGCTGTACAATGTACCCTGCAGCAGCGTGATGACGCCATCATGCTGCTGTCAGATATCGGAGGAGCCGGGGAGAGCAGAACTGTCTCTCCCCAGCTCCTCCTCCTCAGCCGAGATTTGCCTGGAGACCCAGGCAAAGCATCGAACATCGCCGTATTAACGGTCATGTCCGATAAGGCTGTTATTGAATGGGATTGATTTGTCCCGCTCGAAAACAGCGATGGGGGCAGACTATTTGGGTCAGATAGATGGCGGTGAGCATGCATCGATTTGATCCATATCTCCACGTCTGTACCCTGCTTAAAGAGTTTGCCAAAAGTTAGCTGGAGTGGGCTGCCAGCCTGACAGTACCTTCTGCAGCACAGCGCATTTAGTCAGAGCTCTCTGCAATGTCCTGCTTTATCTTGTGATGGTGAACTACACCTACCAGCACACCTTAGCTTAGGATTATAACACAGTGCACATGTTCTATAATACAGCATACCCTACCTTCAGAAAATGACTTTTTTTGCTCAGTTATGATGAACTACATGTAACAGAACACCTTAGCTATAGCTACAGATCACTGGATGGAGTATAATAGCAAAGTAGCTAAGCCATCCCTCAATCAGCAGCAGCTCTCCCTATCTATCTAGTACTGCAGACACATGATAAATGTAAAATGGCTGCTGGCCTGCTTCTTTAACCTCCCTAGCGATATGCCCGAACCCAGTTCGGGCAAAGGGACGCTGCAATAATCGATACGCCCGAACTGGGTTCGGGCACATCATGGGAGCTCACCTGCTCCGCCGCCGCCATCTTCTCCCTTCTTCTCCGGCTTGTTCCGGGTCTCGGAGTGACGTGTGACGTCACGGAGGCGGGACCCAGTCTTAAAGAAAAAAAACAATTTTTTTTTTCTTTTTTTAAAACTTTTTTTTTAAAATTTTGAACTGGATTATAGAAATGTCTTTCTATAATCCAGTTCAAAGTGGATCCCGCTAGCAGAAACGCTCGCGCTGAGCGGGTAGATCTACATGGGTAGATCTGTAAAAGATTTGAGTACAATCAAGTAACGGTGATTGATTGTACTCTAATCTGTTTACAAACCTACCTGTGTGTGCCTTCCTTCGGGCAAGAGCCCCGGCTAAAAGGAACGTGCCTGAACGGGGTTCCAACATGTTGAAAAGACCCCGTTCAATCTCAATACTTTGCATGGAGACCTGAGTCTTCATGAAAGTATTGTAACAGCTGGCGGCTCCTGGCCTCCTCCACAGGCCCGTCGGGCTGTCATTGTGAAGGGGCGGAGCCAGCACTCCTCACTCGGAAGCTGTTTGATGGATGCATGCTGCTTCTCCCCAGCTTGTGGCGTATTGTAAATCACACACTGGCAAGCTGGGGACAGTAAGGGGTCCCATTGAACAGGAAGTGATTGTGACCATGTGGTGCAACCTTGATTTCCATTCATTGATCCCCGAATCAGTGACAAGCGTGGTGCCTACTTCAGGCAAAAGCAGCAGCAGCATCTTCTGCCTAACTCCCTTTCTCTGCTTTAATTGGCCAATTACGTCCGTGGGTTGGTTTCCGGCCAGTAGTTCATGTGGTTAGTTATGAGTGCCTTTCTTTCCTTCAATGGATGGATACAATACATTCCATATTACATACAGGGAAGTCGGAGTCGGAGTCTGAAGAATCTAAATGAGGATCGATTCGGGAATTTTTTTTTTCGACCGACTCCACCCTTCTCACTAGGAGTCGGTATGAAATGGGAACTGTATGTTTTGTGGTTAAAGATTGTGGGGTCTTGTGGCTTGTAAAATGTTTTTATGTAATTTGTGTTTGTTCCTGTAATGTAAGTTGTAATAAAACTGAAGGTTGCTGGTTTGGTAATGTTGTAATGATTTAAATTGTTATTAATTTTATTGAGCTTTGGTGTGTTGTAGTGCAATGAAGTATTGGTCAGTGTAGGATCGGGTTGATGTTTGGGATGGCTTTTCGGGGTATTTGAAGATTTTTATGCGCTTTTTTTAGATTTCTGTATGTAATGTTGTGTTTTTTTCTTATTTACCTTTGATTTCATGTTGTGAGTTGTGTTGCTTTACTGGAGGTTGGTTTTGGATTGGATAGGGGTCATCCTTTATTTGCTAGCCATACACTCTGAGATCAAAATTAGGATCCATTAAAACAGACCAATGATCCCGACGGCGGTAGCGGGTTTGGAATCGTAATAGTCGACAAAAACAGCTACCCCATTGAAAGATCAATTTAGCTCGTATTTTTTTTTTTGTTTTACGAGGATGTCAATCGAAATCATCTCCGTTTATATCGGCCATTGTGCTGCCTCGGCAGTACTTGGTCTGTAAACACTAGAAACAGTAGGAGTTTCCGATGTTTGCCAGACCAATTAAAAATGTTTGAACATTTCCATAAATTACGATCGGTAAAAAACGGCCATTAACGATCGTACATAACGGTTGTAACCATGTGGACAATGTGGCGATTTCAGGACAATAAAATGCATTCATTGGGTCTGTTTTATGATCCTAATTTGTATCTTAAAACGAGTGTATGGCCTGCCTTTAGCTGTTGGAGTCTTCATGTTAAAGTTGTCGCGATCGGAATGCTGTTACTCTGTCAGAAAATTTGTCGGGATTCCGGTTTTAAATCTCAATAATTGATGACATTTTTAAGTATAAAACTGTCTAGGTTTTTTGGGGGTAATTGAGTGGTGTAAGTGATTTAGTTAATGTGGGATTTGCAGTTTATCTGTGAGAATAATTTTAATTATTACAGAAACAGGTTTTTAAAACTGTATTTGGAAAGTGTTCCTAGGGTTGCACTTCTTGCCGTACTGGTGTAAATGCCCTCTGGAAGGAGTAAGGGATTGTACCTACTAATTATCATTGTTCAGGTCCTAATAATATCGTGTTCGTATAGGAAGATGGAGACAGGAAAGGGAGCTTTCATTTTTCATGTAAAATTTAATTGGGGGGGGGGGGGGGGGGGTGGGCGTATTCAGTCCATTTGGGTGGGTGGTTCTTCTGTCACTAGTGAACTTTCAAATGGCCAGGCAACCCGCCCCACTCTTCTTCTGAGCAGGTGTGCCCTGGGTGTCGTCCCATTGACTGTAGCAATTGACCGGGATGCTTGGTAGAACACACAACCCTTTGGTGCACCGCACACCTGAAACACAAACGAACACTTTGGTGCTCGTTCCCATCTCCACATGTAGTGCTGGCGTGGTGCACGCACAACCGGACCTCTCTCCGGCCTCCCCGATATCTTCTCCTCTTGCTTCCTAGTTGGAATACGTTGGAGAGCTTCCTTCTAGCTAAGTGAGGCCAAGTGCTCATTAACAAGTCCGCTTCATGAATGATCAGTGACAGCGTGATACTGTAATGTATCGCATCATACTATTTGGGAGCCAAGCACAGCTACAGGAGGACTAGTGGATGGCCGAACCGCGGCCATGTTCGTCCGCGGACGGGCAGGATCGGACGTTTAAAAAAGTCCGCCGTCCGCCCGTTCGCGGACAGATTCAAATTGTCCTCCCCGCGCCTTATCGTGGAATTAGAATCTGAAATAAAACCAACCATGTTGATCCGTCATTTACGTCCCAACAATTCCGGCAACTCGTGAATAACGCCATAGTTCCTGGTTGTCTACCATGGATGTGACGGTCACTGGACGTTCATATTTCCGGGTGTGCGACCAGCCCGCTTTTCCAACTGAAAGAACCGGCTCTCTCTTCCCTGTGTTCTTTATTGGAAAAAAAAAAACATTCTTCTTCCTGCGGCCGGAATCTCCGCTTGCGTAGTATCCACACCGGAGGACGAAAATAGAAAAAGGGCTCCTTCACGCCGGCAAAAACGGGCGGGTCGAAAAAACCAACCCGTACACTGATCACGCCGGCGGAAGGCAGGCGTCGAAAAAAACGTGCTTGTTCGCGGCCGAAAAAATCGGATCCGCCTTGCGGGCAGTTCGGCCCATCAACTAATGAAGGAAAACAAACACTGAAACTTTTCCAATGTGAACTGACAAAGTTTAATTATGAGGGCCTTTACACCTTTGGCTTGATGTCGGGGTTCAAAAAAAAGGATTTATTTGCCCTTTTCACATGGTGGGGGAGGGTTTCTACGGTCTTTTTCCCTTTGTTGAACAAGGGTTGACGAGTAATTATGGCCTTTTCGCCCATGATGATTGGGTTAAAGGTTCTATGATGCCTTTTTCACTATTGACTGGACAGGATAGACCGTTACTAATGCCCTTTTCACTAGTGATGGCCGAAAATAAACATCGCCATGGTACTTCCCGCGAACTGGTGCGGCGATCGGAACTTCTAAAAAGAACGATCCGCCTGTTCGCGGACGGCGGGGCTAAATTTGCCGGGACTAGGCGGGAAATTTGAACTCGGAAAAACAAACAATCAGGATGAATGTATGTCACAGTTGACGTACACATCCTTCCTCCTGGAAACGCCACCATGGAACTCAAAAAACAACATCAGTATCCTCGTTAATGGACCAGAAATTTTAATCCGGATGTGACGTTCACTTTTCTGCATCCGAAGCCGTTTTCTTTTCAACTAGGAAAACCAAGCTATTTATTATTATTTATGCCCGGTCTCTTCTATGTGAAAAAAGATATTCTTCCTTCCGGACCCCACGATCACCAACAGGTTTCTGACTCCTTCCGAGGAAAAAAAAAAATTCACTCTTCTTCTTTTGCCTGCGAAAAACGGATGCGGGTCGAAAAACACAACCGCAATCGCTCGCACGACGAGAAAGGAGGGGCGAAACCATTTCCATCGATTCGCCGAACAAAAACACTGTCCGGCCTTACGGACAAAAGTTCAAAAGCCATCACTACTTTTCACCTTGATGGTGGGATGGGGGGTTTCTTTGGCCTTTTTCAACCATTCATCACCTTATGAAATGAGTGGGGGTTTCTACTGTCCCCTTTTCACTCTTAAAAAATGTGGGCTCCCATTTACTTTTTCACCTTGATTTGGTGGGATTGAGGGTTCTATGGCCTTTTCCACCATCACACCTTGATATCAGGTTTCTATGGCCTTTCACTTTGATGGTGGGGTTCCCATATTCCCCTTTTTACCTTGAATGGTTGGGTACCTATGCACCTTTTCACACCTCGAGGCACCAAAGGTTCTTATTGCCATTTTTTATTTTTACCCTTTTTTTTGGCCGGATGCGGGGTTTGATTTTGATTCCTTTTCCACACATTAAGACGGCATGTGATTCTATAGTACTTTTACACCATTGATTGATGGGTTGTGGGGGATTTATCGTGAACCTTTTCACACTTGAATGACGGGGTTATCTATGGCACTTATCTCACCTTTACGGTAGGGGTTCTATGGCCTTTCTCACCCTTGATGGCCGGTGCCGACTTTTTCCATGGCCTTTTCAACCATGATGGCAAGGGTTCTATGGTCTTTTTAACCTTGATGGTGGAAAATGGGGAAACCCTATGGCCTTCTTTCACCATATATAACTGATAATGGGCTAATTGAGGGGTTCTATGGGCATTCTTTTCACCTTCATTGGCAGGGTTTCTATGGATGCCATTTTCACCTTGACCGTTGGAAAATGGGGGGACCCTATGGCCTTTTCAACCCATTGAATGATATTGATGGGGGTTTTCTTATGGCCTTTTTTAACTTTGGTAAGGCTTCCATTTTTTCACCTTAATGGCAGGATTCTGAGGGGTTCTAATGGCCCTTTTCACCTACTGATTATTCTATTTTCTTTTCCCACTATGATGGCATGTATCTGTGTATTCTATTGCCTTTTCCACCTTGATGCTGGATGTGGAGTTCTACTACTATGCCTTTTTCACCTGATGGCTGGTGTGGAAGTTCTCATTGGCCTTTCACATGATGACGGTATGGGGGGGTTCTATGGTCTTTCACCTGAATGACGGGGTGGGGGCTATATGGTCTTTTCATCGTTGATGTGGCGGGGGGTTCTATAGCATTTTTCCATCTGGATTGTGGTTTTCTATGGGCCTTTTCAAACCTGATGCCAGCCCCCCCATGGCCTTTCACCTTGATGGCAGCCTCCCACCATTGCCTGTTCACCTTGATTGCACCCCCCACCATGGCCTTTTCACCTTGATGGCACCCCCCACCATGGCCTGTTCACCTTGATGTCTGGATGAGGGGTTCAATGGCCTTTTTCACACCTTGATGGCACCCCCACCCATGGCGCTTTTCACCTTGGATGGCAGATGAGGGTTTAATGGCTTTTCACCCATTGAGGGCAACCGCCCATGGCCTTTTCACCTGGATATGCAGCCCCCCCACCATGCCTTTTCACCTTGATGGCCGGATGAGGGGTGCAATGGCCTTTTTTCCAACCTGGATGGCAACCCCCATGGCCTTTTCACCTTGATGGCCCCCCCATGGCCTTTTCACCTTGGCTGATGAGGGGTGTTGTCCCACCACTGCAATCAATAGGCAGAGCAGCTGTGATTACGTTAGAAGGTGTCACCACCCAAAGCTCCTGCACCGACACTGAGGATGGATTGTGTCATGCAGACTGTACGCATTCTTTCCAGGTCTGATATTGGAGGAAATGCAGCTAACATCTGTCCCCAGCTGGCAGCCGCGCACCCCCCTCACACACAGCCCCCTCCCTCCCCGGCCGCGCTCATTCCATTAGTTTTTATTGGAAATGGAATCGTCTTTCCAGCGCACTGCGAGCATGTCACACACATCCAAACGCCGCGGCCAACCACGCCCCTCTCTCCCCAATTCCCTCCCGACCGCATCACTTTCATTGTTTCCATGTCTGCGGTTGCCAAGGAGTCAAGGTCCCAGTCTCCCTGAGAGGCGGGGCAGACATGGGGCGAAGGGGCCACGTGCATTCGTCGCGGCCAATCGATTCCCTGATGCCCGCCCAGTCTGCTTCGGAGGCCGACCTCTCGGGGGCGTGGTTTTGGGCAGGGGGGCGAGCTCGGAGAGTAGTGGGGAGGGGACGCAACAGGAAGTGTGGAGCGTAGCCGGAGTGTCCGCGGCCGATGCTGTAGCTGATGTAAATATTGGTGAGGATGTGTAAATGTGTACGGAGCGGGGAGGGGGAAGGGCACGGCACCGGGGCTGTGAGGGGATCTGTGGGGGGTGTATGTCTGCGGCTGAGGCTCGGGTTTGGCAGGGAATGGCTGCCTCTATGGATGCTGCATGTGCTCTGTACGAGCTGAGGCAATGTCAGTGCTGCTGTGCGGCGTGCTGTGCGGTCTGCATGGCTCACAGGCCGGTGTGTATACACAGCAGGCTTCATGAGTGACAAGGCGGGGGGCCTGTGAGGATGTGCAGCGTGGTAACCTATAGCAACCAATCCACAGCTCCCTCCCTGCTGCTGCCATGCGGATAGGAGGATTTTCCTCAATGACTTTGTGTGATGTTAGACCTGGCTGTGTACTATGAATGGTGTGTTGTCACCTTGTCAGTGATTGGTCAGGACACAGCTGTGCCTAGTCCTCCTCTCTGATACCAGAGGTGACTACTGTAAAGTTTACTGATGGTGCTGAACTTGGAGCATGGAGCCAAATCCTGGTCAGCAAGGGTTAATGGAAATACTCCGTACTATTGGTTATTCTTAGGGAGGTGTTGGGGAGACGCCCCCCCCCCCCCCCTTTATTTCTGTGATTTTGATGTCAGTCTGTGTTGACGGTCTCAGTTGTTCCTTATCGACCTGCCATAAATATTTACTCTAAGTTTTTACACTGGATCCTTTCCGGAGACTGGATCTCCTTCATGATGATCTGACTAGATCTGCGTGTTTCATATTCTGGGTCTTAGTGACCCACAGCCAGTGACCCGCATTTTCCAAAACAGTTCGCCTCTACGCATTTCTCTGTACATATCATGGTTCCCAAACCATGGGGGGGGGGGGGGTGGGGGGGCGTGGGCCCTCATTTCTTAATGTGTCTGAATAGGGGGGGGGCTCTGCAAGGAAAGTTTGGGAACCACTGGTACAGGTGATGATAGTGCTCTGTGCCTGGCAGCTTATAATATCTATGATGATTGGAATGGCTGGACTGGTTAAAGACCATACTCTGTATCGACCAATCAGAATGAATGGTTTATGACTTGACGTGGACTGGTGAACTGATTTCTTGCATTGTTTGTGTCATGGTTGGGATTTGTGTTGTAGACCCACAGCGGTCTGAGACGTCCATAGTGAACGATGATCTCGTCCTGTCTGTGCTGATCACAGATATCATAGATCATGACTGGTCTTTACCTTCCAGTGATCAGTGCAGTCACTCTTAGCAACCATCTTTTATTTATGTGGCTACAGACAGCTGAAAGTTTAAATCTGGCTTTCATCATCAGCCTTTAGCACAGGGGAAACTTTTTGACTTGCAGGTCACATTGGCTTGATAAGGGGACCAGACCAAAAGCCTGTAATGGCAGACCCCCCATATGTGTGCCAGTTCCATGCAACACGGGTATCACTGATGATGGCGGTGATGTGTTACAGGCGACGTGTGACAGGTTATCTTTTTACTTTACCTAAGAAAAAAATGCTCATTCATTGCAATGAGCAGAGACAATTCCTAGAGACTCATGATCACACCACTGCCCGTCCCCAAGGCAATGTTTAGACCCCTCTAGGCATTATGTGCACTCATTGCAGAGAACAAACGAGGGCCAAAAAAGAAAGCTAAACGGGCCCCCGGGCCTAAAAGTAGGGAGCGGAGATCGACAGACGAGCTGTGGAGAGCCACGTCATGACGTCATCACGCTGCTCTCCATCGCTCACAGTATCGGTGGGCCAGCCGTTAGTTTGGACGGGAACGCCTGTTCACATTCAAACTAGAGATTTACGGACATGTCTGGTCTCTGACAGAGCTTCCTTGTCGCCCCATGTGGGCACCCATGATCCGAGGACGATTTTGCCCCTGACCCACAGCCGTGAGCGTGCACGTGCATCGGTCGGCTGCAAAATGGTCCGCGGCTTCGTTACGTGTCTGGGAACCCTTCGTTACGTCTGTCCCCCTTTTCTTTAGATCGCTGTTGCTGATGGGACATCTTACTGTATGATAATTCTGGTCACACAACAGCTGATGCAGCAAAAATGATCCGCCAGTGAAGAATGCCGAAAATAATATGAATCCCTGGTGGTGAGAGTTGTTTCAGTGTAATAAGCACAGAAAACTTATAATATAATTACATGACCCCCCCCCCCCCCCCCCCCCCCCCCCCTGTTCTATATTCCGCTGCCCGTACCCCATTCACATTCCCTGCTTTGCACCATCTAGGTCCCATCGCAGTATATGGCAAAGTTATGATACATGTTTATAACACTGTATGCATGGAGTATGTATGTGTTTCGCTGGTTTCATCCCCAAATTATACTGGTAGGTTTATTGGCTTCCCTTCAAAATTGGTGAGACTATGGTGGGGTCATTAGATTGTCAGCTCATAGGGTAAGGAGGACAGAAAAACACATGCGGAAAGTGCAAGTGCACTTGTGGTTTCCCTGCGGATTTTTACCACGTTTTTTTTTTTTTTGCATTGACACTATAGACTGACAATTGGCTAAACGGAGGCTGATCTGACGACTGAAATCAATAGATGCGGGCCGTGCGGGCATGTATTAGCCGTGACGCAGTGCGGACACAGCAAAAATATGCAGTAAACCGTGTATTTTTTTTCTGTGTCCGCACTGCACCACAAGCAATCTGCGGCAGTGAAGTCCAACTCACCCGGGGTAATGGGAGTGGTTTGGCCACGGCTGAAATCCCAAAAAGTGGAGCCTTACCCTAAAGCAGGATACAGACCTGCAGATATGGGCCAGATTGATGGCCACTTCGAGCGTCGTGCTCACTCACAGCCATCTATCTGACCCATATAATATGCGGCCATATCGGACATGACCGTAAATACAGCCGATGTCTGATGCTTTGCCTAGGGACCGCGGGTCTCCATGCAAAGCTTCAGCTGAGCTGGGGAGAGCAGGGCTGTCTCCCCAGCCCAGCCAATATCTGACAGCAGGGTGATGACGTCCTCACACTGCTGCAGGAAACATCGGACGGCTCAAATATCGAGCCGTCTATACCCTGCTTTAGAGTCAGTAAGTGATATGACTATGTACACTGTAAAGAGACGTAACTACAGTATTCTCATTAGCTTCCTATAAGGATTTTTTAAGGAGTTACGAAAAGGCATAGAGGAGCTGGGCCAGCACGAGCGGTATTTAGACACACCTAGAAGAGATGACATGGACTGTGCTAGGGAACTGTCTCTTCCTAGGGATGTCAAATAAAGTTTGATGGGACGGCATTCTATGGAGATAAGAAGTCACATATAACAAGCTAATTTGCATGCTTTTACTTGCATGGTGACAGGCTCTCTTTATTGGTGAATGGTCCATGGAGGTCATATGGTCGCCCCATATACTCCTCACAGCTGGCTGCAGTCACAGTAGTCAGTGTATGTAGCACGGGACGTCCTGCGCACATAAAAGGCGTCTGGTGAGATTGTACAGAAGCTCGGCGGTGTCTCCAGGTCTCATACGTGAGATATTTGGCTCGGTGACAACATTGATATGGCGCGGCGCCGCTACATTCTCCGGGCTGACACAAGTGGACTTTGTTGCCATAATCGGCAGCTATATTCCCCGACTTGTCAGTGCTTCAGCAGCTCTCCAGCTCTCTGTGTTTATTGAGCGTCTTTTCTCTGGTCCTTTGTCACCACTTCAGCGTCTCGTCATGTCAGTGTTGTGACTGTGTGTCAGCCAACAGAATGATTCACATGTTTATATCCGCAGCGCCTGTTACTTTGTGTTCCGGTAAAGTATTTCTCGTGTTCAGCTGTAGAGAAGGGTTTCAATCCTTTATTTAAAGTGTCCAACCACTTAAGCTAGGCATACACGGTTCCATTTTAGCGTTTGATCGACTTAAAGTCAAAGTTTACATTGATAGAACTTAAATCGTATACTGCACACATGGTTCAATCGGTGAAAATTGTTTAATAACAATCAAACCATCGATCGAAAAGTGATCGGACATGTTGGAAAATATCGATTGTACAACGATCTAACTAAAATCGTAGCATTGTGTTTGTTGGTCAGGGCGATTTTATTCGATGAACACATTTACATATTCCAATCTAACCTTGCATGTGCTAGTACTTTGGAATCCATTACGATCGATGTTTGATGAAAAGATCAAGATCTAAATTCGAATCGAAGATCGATTGTGCTAAAATCTAAAGGTCCCCATAGATCGTTTGGCAGTTAGTCACCACGTAGTGATTGTTCATCGATACACAGGTAACGAACGTGTATGGCCAGTTTAACCTCCCTAGCACACTGCTGAGGTCCAGATTTCTGTACCAAAAGCGCCTGTAACTTTCTAAAATATGTCTGTACACATGCCCTTTGGCACTCTCTGTCCCTGTTGCAGGGTTAACTGCAAAGAGCACATCTGGAAACCATGCTGGGAACAGTCTTCTGCATAGAAGACTGTTCTGGTGTGATTTCCATTTGACTGGGGGTGGGAGAGGGATCCGTTCTCCTCCTCCAGCTTCTCCTGCAGATCGAAGCCCCGTAGCAGCACAGAATAGTACCCCATGTACCCCAGCACACTATAATGGAGAAGAGATGGTGTATGTACCCCAGCACACTATAATGGAGAAGAGATGGTGTATGTACCCCTGCACACTATAATGGACAAGAGGTTGTGTATGTACCCCAGCACACTATAATGGAGAAGAGATGGTGTATGTACCCCTGCACACTTTAATGGAGAAGATGTGGTGCATGTGCCCCAGCACACTATAATGGACAAGAGGTTGTGTATGTACCCCAGCACACTGTTATAGAGTGGAGGTGCTATGTGTACCCCAGCTCATTATAATGGAGAAGAGGTGGTGCATGTACCCCAGCACGCTATAATGCTAAAGAGGAGGTATATGTATCTTTGCACACTATAATGGTGAAGAAGTTGTGTATGTAGTCCAGCACACTATTATGGAGAGGAGGTGCTATGTGTACCCCAGCTCATTATAATGGAGAAGCGGCGGCGTATGTACCCCAGCACATTTTAAGATTTTGGAGAAATGTGGTTTATGGGTATGTTGTTGGTGTCGGATTGTACAATGTGTCTCTCCATAAGTTGGTAAGTGGGTTCAGAGATGAGCTAGACACATCAGTTAGATTTCAGCCCTGCCCTACACACACTGTTGGAGCCAAGACTTTTGTCCTGGTACTGGCTTTTTGGCTTGGAATATAGAGTGAATTATGTATGGGCGATCCCTGCCTACTCTGCTCGAACATGCTGTATATTCACTTTATATGTAAATGGCTGTGTCTCTGAGTCTTTATTTTTTTCAAAATTTCCCTCCAAAACTATGGGGTGCATCTTATGGTCCTGTTTATCTTATATATATTTAAAATATTTTGTATAGTTCGGCTTCTGCACCATGATAAAATATTTAATGATTTATATCAATGATAAAAAGAGAGATTGTTAATTCCTGCCTTTAAGCCCCCCCCCATACACCTTTAGATCTCTGCATACAATTACCTTCAGATCTACCAACAACTATGTAGTATAGTGGCCTCTTTGATAGAATACATAGTGATTGGAAGGTTTAAGCTAGCCACACATGGTTCAATTTAGCGTTCAATCGAAGTTCGATTTAGATTCTGTAGTTCGATCCCAAAAATTTTAATTTAATCGATGTACACCACATGGGGAGTAAGATTATTGTTCAATTTCGACTGAAAAGTTAATCAAAGTAATCCAAAATCGTCGATTGAATTCCTCTTACGATTTAGTTTCAATTGGAAGTTATTAGACTGTAAGCCCGTCTGGGCAGGGTCCTCTACTCCTCCTGTGTCATTACCTGTACCTGTGTGTTATTGTATGTTTGTATCTCCACTCTAATGTATTGTACAGCGCTGCGTAATATGTTGGCGCTATATAAATAAATAATAATAAAAGGGAAGTAGCCAAAAAATCTAGCAAAATTTTCCAACCTGTCCGATCACTTTTCAATGGACGATTTGACAAAAATTGATCAATGATCGTCGATTGTAAAAAAAAAAAAATCAATGTGCTTCCCACATAGTACAATCGATCGTTTTTTTGATCGAAAAATGTAGATTGAATGCTAAAATCGAGCCATGTGTGGCTAGCTTAAGAAAGCTCCTCATATTACATGGTTTTGGTAGAACAAAAGTTGATTGTACAGAAATGGTATGGTAAGATTGTAAGGTGTATGGGGGGCTTAAGTCATACACACTTCGATTTGCTGCAGATTTCACCGCAGAACGACCGCCATGTACGCTCACAGCGATCAATCTGCCGTGAAATTGGGCGCAAATTGAATGCTTAAACCTTAAACTCTGCCATAAATCCGCGCCCCAAATCGAGAATTTTTTTTTTGTAATCTGATTTTAGTATTTTCCCACATTTGTCTGCTTTTGTTAGTTTTTTTTTTTTTTAAACTTTGACATGACTACTTCCTGTGTGCAGCTCAAGGCAAGTTTCTAATAAGTCTTGATTCTCATTACAGAGAACGGAGGTAGTTTAATCTATGGATTTAGAAGTTGTTACATGTGTTAAGGTGGCCATACACAGGTCGATTCCCCACACGATTCCTGGCCGATCGATCACCGGGCGCGTGCACGCCGATCGATCGACGAGGAATTGAGTGCAGCCCACCTTGACCGATTGACCCCGCCCGATCGACATGGCCCCCAAATCGGATCGGCCAGAGAACCAACCTGTTGCTGTTTTCTGATCGATTGGGCACACATCAAGGGGCGTTGACATTTGTGAATCGATCGACTGGTAACAGAATCGTCCAGGAATCGTTATGGTCGATCGATCGACGTCTGTGGCTTCACCGGAATCGATCAGAGCGTTGATCGATTGCTCAGGAATCAACACGTGTATGGCTAGCTTTAAGGTTTCCCTAATGCCTGCCATACACCCACAGATGGGTGCCGACAGACATGCTCCGATATGCACCGGAATGCAAACGTGATGACGTCATCACGTTTGCACCCTGGTGCGTTATGGGGCTCCTTCAGTCGGCCGGCACCCTTTGTGTGCCGGCCACTAGATTCAATGAAGACGGCGGCCACTTATTGGCATGTGTATGCCAGGCATAAGCTAAAACAATGATAGTTTTTGGTGATTGGTCATGGCTACATGACTGTAACTTTGTACGGTTACGTAACGTTCATCAGAGGAGGTGAGACTTCTCAAGAACTGATTTGTAAAAATGTGATGTTTCTTGTCCATTGGGCTCTGGAAATCTGAGTGTTGTGTGTTTGATGTTGTGTTTCATGCTGATACATTGTGACAGGAAGGGATGTAGGACAAGGGGCTTATGAGAAGTCATGTTATTGTCTCGCATCAAAAAGTATTTTTTGCTTTAGGTGCAGAAGGTTTGGTAATAAGTGATTTAGGGAAATGAAATGTATACTTTTGTATCTTGGTATCCTGTTAAATTAGTATTATGACCCTTTTTTTTTTTTTTATAAACATATAAACAGTACATAAAAGTACATAAAATTAGTGTAGAGATGTAACACACAGGTACAGGTTATGACACAGGGTAATTTGAGGACCCTGCCCAATTGGACTTACAATCTAATAGGTGGGGGGGGGGTGGGACTGGCATGGTTGTTATAAATGAGTAGATGGGAGGGCAGTAGTGGCTGTCACAAGTTGACAACAGACAAAACAGTAATGCCTGGCATACACATGGCGATAAGCGGGCGATTTTTCACCTGACTGACGGGCATGCCGCTTATCGGCATGTGCCCACATAGGACGACAGATCCCTGTCGCCCCACAGCTCGGCCGGCCAGAGAACAGTCATGTCCGATAATCTCTGGCTGATGGAAGCTGATGCCTTTAACTTCAATGAAGCCCGGCGTCTTCATTGAAGTTAATGGCCGGCACACAAAGGTTGCCGGCCGACTAGTGCAGCCCCATAATGCATCAGGATGCAAACGCGATGACGTAATCACGTTTGCATTCCGGAGCTCATCTGAGCTGGTCTGTCTGCACCCGTCGGGGTGTGTATGGCAGGCATTAGGAAGATTAAGGTGAAGGGTACAGATTTTCATGTGATGAACTCTTCTGATTCCATAATATCTTATGGCCGTCTGAAATAGGTCCCAATGTCCCAATTCCTTACTACCTGGAGAATGAAGAGACCTTGGTGACCAGATGCACTGGCTTCCCTCCACTTGTTCACTGAAATGAAATTCAGACATTATGCACGCTCACTGTAGTAGGGAAATAGTGGATGAGTCTTTCCATTAAAATGACAATGGGCCAGATATACACTAAATGGGCCAGATCTGGCCCCTGGGCCATAGTTTGCCCATGTCTGAGCTAGAGTCAACAATACACTTCACCCGTGACCAACCCTCCCAATCTGGGTCTCCATCCTGCTTTCTGATAAACAGGGTTTTTTCCTCTCTTGATTTGCATAAGTGGCATATTTAGGGCTCATAAGGGGGCACATGGCCTCGCTGGACCCCTGGTTCTTGGCTGGGTAACTACTGGGATTGCACACTCATTGAAAACCAATTGGTAAGCACGCAGGCAATACACATCAGGTGAGAAGGTTTGGTGTTAAGTGATTTAGGGAAACGTAATTTAGGGACGTCTGTTTGTGCAGCATAGTGCAAATTAAAATGGGGTTAACAGTGTTGGTATTCTGCAACGCAGTGGGTGTGCAGGCTATGATGCACCAGTGTGTACAGGCAACTCATAGGCTCATTGCATTTAATTGGTAGTGCTGCTGTGGTGTCTTTTTTTTCCCTGCGAGAAAGCACTGGTTAATCCAAGTGATGGGGCGGTACACACTGGCATGTCTTCTGAGGGCATCCATTGAAAATCAATGGGGGCGTCCCATTGACATGCGCATGGCCACATGTCTGTCCAAGAAGGGGGTCAAAAGAAGGCCAAGTTTTTTTTACCTGTGTTTGAAAATTGTCCACAATTGTAAATTGTACCCAAACTCATTGGTGGACGTTTCCCAAGTGTGTGTGTGTGTTTCTATTTCATTCAGTTCTTTCTTTTTTTATAGTTATATACAGTATTTTTCACATTTACGGATGAGTCATTGTAACCGAATGGTGAATTGGGTTTCAATGGAATCCTTCTAAGTATCCAGCTCTACACCTGTATATGTTAATCGAATAAAGTTGGTTTATATCTTTTTCACTTTAAAACCTACGTGTTGTTCATCCTTTTGGTTGTTCATTCGAGCTCTAGGGCATGTCACATCCCCTTTCTGTTGGGGTAGGGCCACCCCAATCACTTCTAATGATTGCCTAGGAGTGTATAGCCTCTTTTTTATAGTGTTTGTTTAATACAACAATAGTGGTGGTATAAGAATGTAGTATGTAACAAAGACAAACATTGTAAATATACAGTGTTCTCCCCAGAATTTTTTTTCAGCCGGGCGGCGCGATGACGTCATCGCGCCGCCTGCACCGGTCCGGCGGCCTCTCTGATAGGCTGCCGGCCAGCGGCAGCACACAAGTCCTCTGACAGGCGGCGCCTCCCCATTCTTCAGGAGCGCGCCGCAGCCACTGAAAGACTCCGGCCGGAGTCTTTCAGTGGCTGTGGCGCGCTCCCGAAGAATGGGAGGCGCCGCCTGTCAGGCTGCTCGCCGCGGAGGACTTGTGTGCCGGGCGGGGACTAAAATCTCCTGGGCGGGCCGCCCGGCCAATCTGCTCTGGGGAGAACACTGAATATATATGCATTCTGAATTTTCTGAAAGTCAGACAATGTTCTATACGGTTTATACCAAATTTTATATTTGACTTTTAGAATGTAGAATGGGACAAGAGTCATACACGAGGCTCTGGGCTTATCATCCGCAGACTATTGTGCACCTTCCCACTGTGAGTGTATGAATGCTCATTGCTTGTAGCAAGTGGCTCAGCATCCCCGTGCGCCTTGTCTATTGACAAATGACGAATGGCTGGCTTTCCTTGCCCCTGCTACCACCAGAAGCGTGCCTGTGGCCACACGTGAAGGAGCCGCATTAAAAAGCCCCGCTCAAGCCATTGTGCTCCATTTTCTTTTCATTGCTCACAATGTTTCCTGTTTGCAGAGCTTTTCATTGTGTTTAATTGAATAAAATGACCCCGTTTCACCGCCAATTGTTAATATTCCTGCTTTTATCTATTTATAAAGTGACAACACATGACACGGGGTAGGACAATGGGAAGCCAAAAGCAGGAAATGATACATGTCTATCTCCAGTGCTAGGACCTCCAGCCCGGGTCCTGGAATCTAGGAAGCAGTCACTAAAGTCCCCCATACACACCCCGATTTTCCGTCCGATCGATTTTTTTTTTTTTTGCATCGGTCTTCGAAAAATCGTCAATGCCCACATGGTTCGACCTAGTAACTGTGATTGAACTTTTGGGAATAATCGGTCAGACTGTGATCGAACATGTTGGAAAAATTTTCTCGATCGAATCTAAATTGTATTTAATCGGCTACTATTTCTTAGGACCCGACCAATTTAGGTCCGATCTAACTAATTATCATACTTTTACTTCCGGTTTCAAACATTGTGGTGTGTGTGACATCATCTGCAGTGTTCTCCCCAGATTTTTTTTTTCAGCCGGGCGGCGCGATGACGTCATGACGCGA
>CM070039.1:9942940-9956957 GCA_036250615.1 Ptychadena robeensis
AAATTACAACAGAGCTACAGCCTGTGTTCTCTGTGCAGGGAGAAGCGTCCTGTAGCCATGTTACACTCTCTGCTCTGCTCCTTGATACAATGTATCTCAGACAGCCGCTCGCAGAAGAGATTCATCCATCCACAGCTCCCATAGATGGTCCCCTGCACCCCCTGCCTGCGGCACCCGGTGTATAAGACGACCCCCGACTTTGGGGAGGATTTTAAGGTACTGAAAAGTCGTCTTATACGCCGGCATATACGGTACTAGCCTCCGAAAGTTATGACCTAAAATAGCAAAAACTGGAAATTGTTGTGTGCATGGATTAAACACATTTTTTTATGACTTTTTATATTTCAACTTGGAGAGTAATCTGCCAGTGAGGCAGATGAAGGACCAGAGCCAAAATGTGCTGAGTGTTACTCACTTGTTGTCAATGCTGCTAAAATAAAGCCAAGCACTTTGATTCACATGAGAGAAATTGTTCAGGGATGGTTTTATTGCATTACAGTGCTTCATAGTGTCTTTGGCCAACCTCTCCATATTCTGACTGACTAACCGAATCGGGTATTCTAACAAACACCATGTCAAAGCGCGTGTTTATACCATACACGGATGAGTGCCTAATAGTCCTAACAGCTGTATACGGCTTGGAATACAATCATGATGAAGATTCTAAATGTTCCTTATTGGAGCCAAAAAATGAAAAATGTTGTTTAAGATGTTTTTTTTTTAAACATAGATCATTCATGATGTCTTTTAAAGATTCACTCTAGTAAAATATCCAAAACACACTTTTAGTTTTACGTTAAAAATTAACAAATATATATGTGTGTGTGTGTGTGTGTGTGTGTGTGTGTGTGTGTGTGTGTGTGTGTGTGTGTGTGTATGACATTTTTATTTACAGTATATTTTTTATGTAAGTTCATAAAACTTTGACTTCAATAATCTTTCTCATGCCAATCAGAGATTCAGTCAGACTAGAAGCTTTCCCACAGAAGGAAAGAGAATACAGATGAACTAATAATATGATCTATTATTAATATATATTATTATTCTGCTGTTGAGGAGGCCTCATAACCAAGATGTTCAGCAACTACTTTTTTTTTCTGGTGGCTTTGTTGTACTGTGCAAGGCCTGCATGTATTTTATGGGCTATTTGTTACATAATATTATGTATTCCAATATGTACTTGTAAGAAGAAAAGATTTTATCCTCTCTTACCCCCTTTCATCACATTATGGGACTCGCCTGCAAATTTCAACGCAGAGGAGGTGAAATCTTGGAATTAGACATGCAAGTTAGTGGCATAGGAGCTGACGGTAAAACCCACAGGCACTTTGTGACAAGTGATATGTTCCAGGTTGGAATGGGGGCAGCTTTATCACTGTCCAGTCCAGGGTAACTGTGTGTCTCCAGGTACAACTTAAAGCGGACCTACCATCAAAAATCTATGTTATCATGAATGGCACTAGAAGTGCCAATAATAGGGAGGAATGCAGTATAAAAACTCCAAAACCTTCCTGTAATGACCATTTTAACAAGATTACACCACAGCTCCCCTCACTTCCTGGTTCGCTGAAGGCAACACATGAAACTGGGGGTGCAATATCGCGGGTGGCCACTGGGGGGCGTTCAGTGATCTTCTATGGGAATTTTTCAAAGCAGATCACTGCTTCCTGTGACATGCTGCCTATTTCTGCCTACAATGAACCAGGAAGTGAGAATTATGCCGAATTATATTCTTAAATTGCTCATACAGGTAAGTTTTTGGGTTTTTTCACTGCATTCCTCCCTATTATTGGCACTTCTAGTGCCATTCATAAAAAAACATAGATTCCTTGTGGTAGGTCCGCTTTAAGCCTCATAAGTCTTTGGAAGTGTCACGTTTTCTTTCAGGATGGCATATGTGGTGCTGAAGCCTGTATCGATGCAAGTTTAAGGACCACCATACCAAATAAATACAATACTGTTTAGTGTGTGTGTGTATGTGTGTGGGTATTTATAGCTGTACTTATTAGATTGTAAGCCCAACCGGGCAGGGTCCTCAACTCCTTCCTATTTCATACCTGTGTGTTATCATGTGTTTGTATCTCCACTCTAATGTATTGTACAGCGCTGCGTAATATGTTGGCGCTATATAAATAAATGATAATAATAACACTTCTGTAATTGCATCATAAATAAAATAAAATTGGAATAATTTTAGGCTTCAGTAGATAACATCAGTTGATCACGCATCCAGCGCAAAGCTGGTATTTTTGCCACTGGTGTCTGCAGTAATCCGCAGCCAAGTACAGACTTCTGTAGACCGTCTCTGGTGGCTCAACTAATGAATCCCAAAGACGTCTGCTGTAGCAAACTAGCAGATTGCTGATGAAGTGGCATTTTTTTTTCTTCTTACAGACGTAGCATTATTAACAATCCAGCCAAGCACTTTCAGAAAATCATCCAACAGATTGCCTCTGCTAAACTGCTTTATGTAGAGTTGATTTCAGCAAAGATTGACAAATGTGTTTGAGTATCACCGTGCGGTTTTCCTGAGCGTAGACCGCGGAGGAAGCCGCGCAGTGCAGCCGCCCCCTGTAATCCCCTATGGGGAATGACGTGCTAGTCTATACTATAGACTAGGGGTTGACTGCATAATGGGAGACCCAAGACCAGAAAAAATTCCCCCTGGAGCAATTCGGGGGACTTTAACGGCCACTGTTAGCAATAGAAAAAGGTTACAGAGTATGTATAAAGGTAAAATGTCCGTATCATGTTTAATGAACGAAGATAGGTTATGGGGTGGACCCTGTTTGATATAGGATCCTTTATCCTAACTAATCTCCTAAAATTATACTGATCATCTACCATCACCAATCTAAGGTTATATACTGTATGGACTATATCTATGGGCATTGCTATATTCTAACTGTGTGATGTATCCTGTTCAGCCAACAATGTTATGCTCTTGTTAACCTATCTTCGTTCATTAAACATGATATGGACATTTTTTATCTTTTATATATACTCTGTAATCTTTTTCTATTGCTAATAGTGGCCGTTAAAGTCCCCATGCCCCTGGAATTGCTCCAGGGGGAATTTTTTCTGGTCTTGGGTCTCCCATTATCCAGTCAACCCCTAGTCTAACTATTTGGGATGTTGGCCACTGTACTCTGAAAATGTGATTTTTGTTTTTTTTGTGATAGTCTATACTATATATATATATATATATATATATATATATATATATATATATATATATATATATATATATATATATATATATATATATATATATATATATATATAGTATGGTAAACAATGAGCGCGGTGTGTGACGCACGCAAACCGCGCCCCATGGGCGGGTTTGCTAATAGATAGGAATAGGATGCGGTATTGCCTGCACATCAATACCACATCCTAAACAGCGCCCAAACCACCGCCGTGCCCATAACGCCCCCCGCGGTTGCAAGGGCGCTGTAGTGTAGACTCAGCCTAAGTGTAAATACCTTCAAAACTGTTTTGGTGATCTTCATAGAAAGTACCTAAGTAAAGAGGAAGCCAAAAATTCTTATTCTAGGACTAAAAATAAATTTCTGAGACACGCAGTGAATAATATCTAAATAGAAGCTGAAGGCATGTATTTTCTTAGAACCTCGCTAAAACATTATGGTTGTCGTAGAGCATTAGAGCCTAAAGCTAGCCATACACGTGTCGGATTCCATGGCCAATTGATCACTCACCCAATTGATTCCGGCGATCTCAGCGGGAATGGGAGCTGCAATCAATCAGCCACTTAAGAGGATCCGATCGCTGCATACCACCTTGTCCGAGTGATCGCGTCCAATTGATCGGGGGCTCAGAATTGGATCCGACAGAGAACCAACATGTTGGTTCTCTGTCGGATCCAATTCTGAGCCCCCGATCAATTGGACGCGATCACTCGGACAAGGTGGTATGCAGCGATCGGATCCTCTTAAGTGGCTGATTAATTGCAGCTCCCATTCCCGCTGAGATCGCCGGAATCAATTGGGTGAGTGATCAATTGGCCATGGAATCCGACACGTGTATGGCTAGCTTAAAAGCCTTAATAAGTAAAAAGTGCGCGTATATTTTGTGCTGCTTTGAGAAATCTTTTGATGAATTTATTAAAGGATCTGACTTTTTTGTCCTTTTGCAGTTCTTACTTGTTTCTTCTGCTGACCTTGAATTTTATTGAAGAACATGTGAACATTTCTTAGTATAACATTGGTGTTCAGCAGGAAGTAAACAAAAATTGGCACAAACACTTTTCATTTACATGTTAAGTTCTTGTCAATTTTCAGAAGTGTGTCCAAAAATATTTTGGGTCTCCTTTAGAGCCCTACAAGGTATTCTTTCCAGCAGCAGTTATTGGGTTGATGAGAATCCCTGGTGATGGTAGAATGCAGTTTTTGTACTATTTTCAGGAACACTCAATATGACTATTCAGATATGTTTATCCTGCAGGGTTTTTCTGATGAAAGCACACTGGTGGTAATAAACTGTCTAAAGGTAGCCATACACTGCCCGATTTGCACTTGATTTTCGGCCAATCGCCTATTGGTTGTTCGGCCGAAAATCAGGTGGCCCCACCTGGTGAGAGACCAGAAATCTCCCACATGTCGGATCACACGGTGATCATACGGGTAACTTCCCAGCGGATCCCATTACTTTGAATGTCCAGCACACAAAGGGTGTCCGCCGATCATCTGAGAGACTGGCTGCAGCGAGATGACATCAAAGTACAAGGTATTCTGTCATATGTTGGTGTCTTGGAAATACCGGCCATTAATTTGGTAGAATAAAGTGAATCATGCATGGAAGGTATGCCTTCTGTTAGCATGTACTTCTTCTTCTTTCTTTTTTTTCCCCTAGTTTTTTCTACTGGCTGTGTCTGACTGCACATGGAGAGAAAGGGAAAGACCTGCTACTTATTGTAATAACTAACTGTTATTGAGCACATATGGCTCCCTCTCACTTTTAAAAATATATAAAAAAAATATATAAAAAAATATGGCCACTGCACACTAGACCCTTATGCAGTCTGTGTTGGTTATGTTACAAGTACTTGCAATCATCCATTCTAGTTCTTGAGATGTTTGATGGAGTCGCGTACAGAACTCTATTTGGGCCACTTAAGTATTTTCACGCCAGACTTCCATGCCCAACCACGTCTTTGTGGACCTTTCTTTGTGCACCCAAGAGACAAATTCCTAAAAAATTAGCCTATACAATTATCCCCTGCTCACCAAACTTTAAACTCAATGCAGGATGCAAGATCTCTTGCAACCACTTGCCATTGCCCTTTGCAGCTTCTAGGTCATGAAAAACATTTCTTAAAGCTTTTGAATGACTTTTTGTTCCGAGGTTATTGTGCAGGAAGTTTGTAATTTAACAAGCAGACTTGAACGCCCAATGGATGGCATAGCCACATGGTGTCCTTGTATGGTCCCCACCTTTTGGTGGGGAGTATTAACTAAAAGGATAAGGGCCACGTATTGTACATGTCTTTTTAACAATGCGGGCTATGACACATTTGCATAGACGGGCACCATCATTAGCCACTTGAAAACCATTGGTATCCTCTTCGCTGCAACAAAATCCCTGTGTCTCCACAGGCGCATCATAGCCCCAGCCACGTTGCATAAACAACGCCATGCCCAACATTGTTATTTATGTGCTATGGGCATGACAGACTAGGGCTTATTTTGGTGTTGCTGACATCCTATTACAGTATCACAGTTGAGTTAGAGTTGAGTCACGGAGCTCTTTAGAACAACACAGGCTACATTTCTTGATGCTTGTATGTGTTTTACTCCTAACAATGGGTCTGACATAAACAGCAAAGTTCTATGAATAAGTGGAGAGACGTGACGCCGTTATCCGTTAATACCCATAACGGGAATCAAAGCTTTTTTCCAGCAGCAGTTATTGGGTTGATGAGAATTCCTGGTGATGGTGGAATGCAGTTTTTCTACTATTTTCAGGAACACTCAATATGACTATTAAGATACGTTTATCCTGCAGGGTTTTTCTGATCAAAGCTGTCTTAAGGTAGCCATACACTGCCCGATTTTGCACCCGATTATTCAGGCCGAAAAACCCACCTGGTGAGAGACCAGCAATCTCCCGCATGTCGGATCACACGGTGATCTGACATACTGGTAAATTCCCAGCCGATCCCATTACTTTGATTGTCCGGCACACAAAGGGTGCCCCCCGGTCATCTGAGAGACTGACTGCAGAGAGATGGCGTCACCCCGCTGCAGTAGATCGCTTATCTATTGAGGCAGAGTCGCCTCGTGTATGGCTACCTTTAGCCATTGTACAAATGTTATTAAAACACATCCATCTGTTATTGAAAAAGTTTGTAAAAAACAGTCTGTCCACAGTAAGCTTTAAAAAGGGAAAGTAAGCCTTCTCTGTGCTGCCAGTGTATTCACATGATGTCATTTATACAAGAATATGATTTGTCTGTAGGTTCTTTGCTGAAGAAAATGAACCACAAAAGACAGAAATGACAAGGATTTAAAAGGGATGCTTGTAACTTGTTTGACTAGTGTTTTATAGTTCCTACCTACTGTGTTCAATAGAAATGATTACGTTATGAATTGTTCTGAATATATAAATCTAACACATGTAGTGACCATGTAGTGGTCCAAACATCCTGTGAGGCTAGAAGGCTGGAAATGTTTCCATTTCCTCTAGCCACGTCTTAAGACCACTGCCAGGAGAAAGGTCCTAGTTCCAGCATAGGGGGCACAGCTAAAACTATAGTATGTGTATATACAGTAACAACATGCGATTTACCGCTGACCGACGGGCGTGCGCGCTCGCGCCGACGATAGATCCCTGTCGCCCAACAGCTCAGCCGGCCAGACATGTCCGATGTTCTCTGGCTGATAACGGCCGATGCCATTAACTTCAATGAAGACCGGCATCTTTTTTGAAGCTAATGGCCGGCACACAAAGGGTGCCCGCCAATTCAGGCAGCTCGGGAATGCAGCGTGATGACATCATCATGCTGAATTCCAGAGCTCATCGGAACTCGTCTGTCGGCACCCAGTCGGTGGGCGTATGGCAGGCTTAACTTATGGAGAGACACATTTTACAATCTAGTACTAACAACTTACTTATGATCACATGTTTACATATGAGAGGAGAGCAGAGATGAGTCTGCATCACATAATTAAAATGGCTATCATGCTCCTCGTTTTATACTTAAGCTATGCTTAGTACGGCAATGATCCTTCTTAGTCCAGACTTTGTCATGAGGTGGCTTACATGCTGGTGCGGGTAGCTACTACCACTACATGGTCAACATTCGCAAGCTATAAGAGGTAGGAAGAAGGGTATCAACTACCTTTATTCTTTTATGTATATGCTTTAGTTATAATTGTAGCTGAACCATTCCAGACCATCGATGTGTACTAGCCCTAACATCCCTAAAACCAGAGCGTAGCATAGTGATCTAAAATGTTGCCTTACAACAGTGATTCCCAAACTTTCAGTGCAGGGCCCCCCTTTTCTATTGAGGAACAATATCGAGCTCCCCCTTCCTATTCAAACAGGTTAAGGATTAGGTCCAGTGCCCCCCTGGAATTCCTTTGTGCAGTCCCAGGGGGGCCCACCCTCCAGTTTGGGAACCACTGCCTTTCATGGTTTGATTTTTCCACTCTATAGAGTTAAAAAAAAATTATAATTTTTTGCTCGTGATGGAAATGAAGCAAAAAATGGAAAGAGCCGTGACCATCATGTTGGAAGAGGAATAGCTCTGTTTTTGCACCTTGGATCCTTGGACCTTTAGCATTTAGGTATGATATAGGTGTGTATTATAATAATTGCTGTCCAACATCACAGGGAGGTAATATTGTTCTTATCTGCTTGTCTGGGGTTTGGTTTTAGGCAAGGCAATCTGCTGATGCCATGAGATAAGTTCTGTATGCATACTGGAGTTGCAGAAATATGTGGTAGTACAAGACGCACATATCTGGATTTAGTTACTGAGCTATTAAGTGTCAGGCAATTCTTGTCATTGAGCTTTTTCTTTAATACATGATTACTCTATTGATATAGTTGACCCATGCCAGCAGTGTGTGAGTCTTTACTTTCAGGAATCATTCCCCAGAATCGTGCCCATAACGCCCCCTCTGGTTGTTGGGGCATTATAGTGAAAACCCAGCCTTACTGTTCATTTTACTGTTTTGAAATATCACATATTAAACTAGACCTCACTAACTTTTTTCCCCTCTTCATACTGGATATTGGTAGACTATTTCTTAAAATGAATCTTCATTTTACCATGCGCTTTCTATATTATCTGGATGCTCTATGCACTGTCTGCTTCACTTTATTTGGGGTTAGGGTTTTAACAGTGTTTTAGTGTTTGAATGAAGTTTAAGGGGGTGCAGACTTCTGCAGCTAGCATATTGGGCTTTTTTTCTCTCTCCCTACAGATTTATTGTCGTTTTTTTCATATCACACAAACCTGACAGCTTCCTCACACAAGTGGCATAGGGAGATCGGTGTGCTGATTACCCTGTGGAGGGGGCCAGGGGGCCCCCCCACCCTCCCTTCCCTCTGTGTGAGGAAGAAGAGATGCCGAAGTGTGCTCTCTAGTGACATTTTTTTGTGTGGCTGAAAAGGGGTACTGCATGAATTTTTTTTAAACAATTCATTTTTTTCTGATATCTTGCTCTAAAAACTGGGGGCGTCTTATAATCTGAAAAATATGGTATTTTTTTCTTTGATCTTTCTCAGATGGTGTGCAACAGCGCGTGTTCTTAAACATACTGCAAGTAGTCTTGGGTGATTAATTCAGATAATGAATACAATCAAACACACTCTGCATTCTGTAAAATAATAATTGTGTGTTACAAGCACCAAACCTCTAAGGACTTTGACTCGGCAGCTTGTGTATGTTCTTCCTGCGAGCACTTGACTCTGCTGGTTAAATTGAAAGCGTGCTATACGGAAGCTTCACACGCTTTGTTCTAATTAATTTCAGTGTAACGATAAAGGTTGAGGCTAATTTTAGCCTTCACATACAAAGGTAGGATAGCTTTATTCCCTATGAGAAGATTGCATAAGAGCTTAAATTAATTTGTGTCCCAAAGAGTCAAATTAACTTAGACACACAAACACAAAGACACTAACATTGTGAGGCTGCCTGGAATCTTCCACCGGACATCCTCATTAGCCCTGTTTTTCTATATATGCAGAGAACACGTATAGTGTGAAAGGGTGCTTTTTAATGTTCTTTTCTTGTTCCAGTTAAGCCCTAGGCCTGGAATCTTAAAACGTGTGTAGATAGCGTAAGTTGTCCCCATCACTATCCATCTACCAGCCAAGCACTGAGCTAGCCTAGCCTGGCAAGGCCGCAAAGCTGTGGGCGGATCTTCCCTCTGCTACTGCTTTGTGTATGACAGCAAGCAGCTTGAGCCCTGCTGACGTGCACACTGCTTATGCACGATTTCCATGTGGTTTTCATAATCGAATGAATAGGACCTGTTACTGCCAAAACGGGATAATGCTCTCTAAACTGTGGGGAATCTGCCTGAAAATCTGAGGCAAACAGTGGCCAATCCGCTGGTTGAAACGTCATGCGGCTGACGCATCCATGCCATGGTTTGGAAACTACTCAAGCTTTTTAACGATGAAAGGGGTTAATTTGCACAGGCCTTTAGTTTTGGGGGCATACTTAGGGTTGGTGGTATTTACGTTTTCATAGTCTGCCCCCATTAAGTACCAGGCAGATGGTGTTTCCATAATAGAATCCAGTAACTGGGATATGGACCCCACCCTCATGCACCTTTAAATATTAAACATCCCTGTATACATTTTTCAGTTAATAAATTAAACTGACCAAAGACAGTTTGGAAATGATGTGGACTGTGAGCAGTCCAAGAAAACTCTTTGTGATACAACATGAACTTGCTGCAGTCAAAAGCAATGACAGCTGGCGTTATTCGTGCCTGAACTGCGAGCATGCCAAGGCTGGATGCCATGTTTCTCTCCACGCCAGTTCACTAACACCTGCAGTTTATTTTACGAGGCTTTTTACTCTATTCATAAAGTCAGGGTGTAAACCACAGACATTTATTCATATGCCCTTCAGGAAGAAATCAAATGAGTTTCCAGCCCCTGGAAGCACCTGTTGAGCAGCTCTGTCTTTTACTTCTCGGAGTCCTTTGCATTTACTATGCTTGGAGGCTGATATCTCTGCCAGGGAGCTGTGTCACATGCCTTTTTGGCAGAGGCCCTCTCATTATAGATACAGGATAATGGCAGAATAACAGGCTTGTGACGGCAATAGACTTCAAGTATCATGTTTCTCTATGGCTGCCAACCTTGCCCCCCTGTGGGTGTGTTAGAGCTAAGGTTTAGTAGAGATGCCCATGCTGTTTGGCAGTACACAGGCATCCTGGGCTGAGCTCAGTTTTTGCATCAAATATTTCACCATACCTATCTCAGTGGTAGAAATTTAAAAAAAGTAAATAGGAGAATGTATTTTTAGGCTTCCTGGTCAAAACTCAATCAAAAATGTTGTTAGATTATGTTGTATATGGTCAAAAGTATGTAGACTTGTATAGAATTGTACAGGTAAAATGATACAAAGACCTTAAGCTTATCATGTAATTCTAACTTGTGGCTACAGTTTTGAAAAGGCAAATACATGCAGATGAATATACAAATTCAGAAAGACACAAAAACACACTTTTTTTTTTTTTAAACTGACACCTTTTGATAGGCTTTTAGGCTTTGTTTCCATTGTACGTCGGGAGCCCTCCGCTAAGCGTATATGCTAAGCAGGGGTCTCGACGTATCCCATAGACTCAGCCTGCCGGCGGATGGTCTGTTTAGACATCCGCCGGTGTACAGGCTGAACGTACTCGACTACGTTCAGCCTGACACCGGCGGATCGGGTCGGCGCAATGAAGACAGACCCGTCCGCCGAGCAGGTAAGTCTATCTGCTAAGTCGGGGACCCCCGCTAAGCGTACACTAAGAGGGCTCCCGACGTAATGGAAACAAGCCCTTAGACACACAAATGCAGACACATGTAGAAAGGCAAACAGATACCTATATTTTATTTATTTTTGCATCTTCCTTGCATGCCTTTTCTGTCTTATTCAGTCTTCTGCTTGACCTGTATTGTGAGGAGGCAGGTTGTGTGCATTTGGCAGAGAGAGAATGGGGAATTCCTGCCAGCATGAACTCACATAATTTAAACTGACCTTTTAGGCTGCTTATATTTCTTGCCAGCAATAGAGAGTGCGACCTCGCAGTATGCTCTATTGGGGGCGAGCAGTGCAAGCACCCTTGAAAGCCAGATTTAATGCTGTGTCTGTGCTGGCAGGACTTCCCCCAGCTTTCTCTGGTGAAAATCTGCCCCATAAGACACAGTGACGCGTTTTACCCTGATTTGGGGGGGATCTAGTAGAGCCAAAATGTGGTCACAGGCAGATTATAACGTTCTACCATACTAATTTGTCATTGTGTCCAAGGACAATTTTGTTTTTGTTTTTTGTTGTATTGAATTGACCTGTGCCCCCCCCCCCCCCCCTCCATTTTGGAATGTGGACAAAGGAGTGAACATTCAAACTCCTAGCATATGGGGCCCTTGTCACGATTTAAACTTGGGGATCTTACCACTGTATGGCCAGAGTGCTAACTGCTGAACCACCATACCACCCCATGAACAAACCCTAATAAACACATTTGTAATGAATTTTAAGCCAAGTCTTTTTGCTCCTAGCCTCAGAAATGCATTTTTTTTCCGCTTACTGGCACCAAGTCATACAAACTCTGGTGAAAAGACTTCCCAGTCTAGTAGAGGCTAGAAGTAAAGGAGGAAAATCTTTCAGATCGATGGATTTTGTGGAATCGGCAATTTTGGAGATCGGCTAATGTCCAAATCGACCACAAATCGGATTCACAAGGTGGTGTTGCATCGATTCCGGATCCGATCAATCGCCGATTCCTGATCGCCTGTAAAGATCGGATTGGCAATCGATCGTCAATTGATAGCTGACAAATCGACCTGTGTATGGCTACCTTAATGATGGTACTTATCCATAGCATACTATCCATAAATAGACCTGATCATACTAGTACTAATACTACTAAATACTAAAACATGAGTACTAATATACTAGGGCTCATGTTTATTGCAATTCCAGATGAGGCATAGAAAATCTTCAAATATTTTACACATGTAAATGGAATTGGTTTTTTAGTGCATGTAAACCTAACAAAATGCATATTTGGTTGTTCTCAGTTCTCTTGTGGAATATACAGTATGTGGTACTTTCCTACGATGACAACACTGCTTTTTTATATGTTAAATTGGTAAAATAAGCATGACTGGAGACCTGCAGTATGTAGATACTTTTTGGATGTAGGCACCTAGACATCCCTGAAGATGACTTCAGCAGCATCCCAGACCCACCTGTTGTTCCTGGATGTGATGGGCAGAGTTCTTGCATTCCCTTATAGTTCTTAGAACCTTTTTCACATTAGCATGTTGCATTGCCATCTAGCCAATGCAGCTAGCTAGCATTACAACAGGGTACACAGGTTTCTATAGGAAACCCTTTTCCCCTTTTACATTTATGTTGTACAAGCATCTACTGTACAGTAGTGCACGTACAAATATTGCAGTGCAATACGGTAACACAGGTTTTCTTTACCAGTAGCTTGTCCATTAGCACTTGACTGTAAATATTGTGCTAGTCTGAAAGGGCCCTAACTCCTCACTATTTCCGGTTTGCTTGCTATTGACTCCTATTGGTCTGTAATTAGCCAATAAGGATGGTGTGGGATTAGGATTTCATGACAAGCTAAAACTGACGTTAGGACAGCTCCCTTTTTTTTTTTACCTACTTAAAATTTGAGACACACTTTAAGCGGTACATCTCTTCCATCTCTGAGTTTTTGGTCTCTTTCACACTACACTGCAGTCTATACACATGTATTATATGGTGTGCATTGCCAATACCCTTTGTACGTGTTATTGGTCAGGTTGATGCATGCATTTCCAATATATGTTTTGAATGTGTCAGAGATTCCAAATGCATGGGGCAATGATTTTAACACAATGTACAGAACAATTAGGCTATGTCTGTTTGCAGTAGCTGTTCTCACGGCAGATCGGCAGAACACCTTGAGAACAGCCGTTGCTTCAGACAGGTAATGTGGATCGGCTATGTTGGGTCCCCGCCAAAGGAATGCGCTTGGCGCAGGGGGATCCGTCAGAGCCAATAGCGCCATGGAAACTTAGCCTAACACAATTCAGTGCTTGTGGTGTGAAAAAGCTCTGTGTTACAGGTCTCCTGTTTATGACTGGTGAGTTTGAGAAAAGGAGGAAATCCAGGAAGGTGTCTACTGCCATTATGGTGATTTTTTTCATTTAAGAAATTTATAATAGAAAAGGCAATCAAACAATATGTTCTGTCCATTCAAATGTTTCCTAACAGTTTCAATATGTTATACAACAAACTTATGGACTTTATTGCAATGTTATAAAGATGATGGGATATTCCTAGATCACGTTAAATCCTGCACTTGTGTTACTTTACTTTAGCTGTGAAGGATTTCTCAGACATGAAAGGACTTTATTTATAACACTGTTTTGTCTTTCTCCAGGAGGAAAGGACAGAAGAAGCGGCCTCATCCTGACCATCCCATTGTGTTCAGACCAGACAAGTATGGATGAGCTGAGTGTTACCCTGGACTACCTACTAAGCATCCCAAGGTGACTCCTTCCCTCCAGCATGAATAAGTGATGGTGAACTTTAACTGCTGGCTCAAATGGCTTTGCACGTCTATATGATTTCTGATGGCTACTGCAGAGCATTGATGAAGTATTTCATTTAAACCTTTTTTTATTCATTATTCTATAATACATTAGTAAGCAATAATAAAAATGAAATGACCTATGAACTGAACTATTTAATTTAAAGCGGATATTAACCCCTTTATAATAACTTGGTGGATTGTCTAAAGCCCCCCATACACCT
>CM070039.1:9973095-9990955 GCA_036250615.1 Ptychadena robeensis
GGTGGGCAAAACTCAATTCTCAATCAATCGATTAAAAAATGTATCGTTTTAAGTCGATTGCATGGAAAATCTGACCCGTGTATGGG
The DNA here is from genome assembly GCA_036250615.1 of Ptychadena robeensis. NCBI lineage: Eukaryota > Metazoa > Chordata > Amphibia > Anura > Ptychadenidae > Ptychadena > Ptychadena robeensis. The sequence continues at coordinate 9,973,182 of CM070039.1, forward strand.
CTGCTTCAGTGATCTCTTTTCCTTTGCTGTCAAAGGTGAGGTGAACATGCTGGATGTGGAGATCTTGGGCTGTTGTGGTTACACATGTTTTGTGGTTGTGAGGCCGGTTGGATGTACTGCCATTTTCTCTGAAACGCCTTTGGAGGCAGCTTATGGTAGAGAAATGAAAATAATTTGAGCGCTGGTAGACATTTCTGCAGTCAGCATGCCAATTGCACACTCCCCCAAAGGTTGCCACATCTGTGGCAATGTGCTGTGTGATCAAATTGCACATTTTCAGAGTGGCCTTTTATTGTGGGCAGTTTAAGGCACACCTGTGCAAAATTCATTCTGTCTAATCAGCACTTTGACATTACCCACATGTGAGGTGGCATGGATTATCTCGGCAAAGGAGAAGTGCTCACTAACACAGATGTAGAGTATTGGGTCTGTTGTGTATGTAGAAAATGTTTCAGATCTTTGAGTTCAGCAAAACCGAAAGTGCTGCATTATGTATTTGCTCAGAGTGTGTGTGTGTAAAAACATGATCTGAGTTAAGCTTCCTAGCCTTTGATTTTTTTTATTGCTTTAAACTCCATAATCCTGTATTTTGAAATGCAGCATTGAAAATATATATTCAACTTTCCACTTACCTACTTTCATGTATATAAGCAGATTTTGATATATGTTGGCCTTGCTGAGGCTGCAGAATAGTCCATTACATTTCCTTTTCATTTCATTTTGTTTTGTCATGACTGCCAGTAATGATTGCAAGATTCGAATATAATTCCTATAAGCCATCCGATGATCAAATATGTTTTAAGAAGGATAACAAAGCCTTTAGCAAATTAGTGTAGACAACCAATGTAGTACAAACATCTCATACAAACACATTAAAAGCATTCTGGTTTTCTAGATTATACAGAAACAAATCATGTTTAATGCTCAGATATGCTGAACTGAAATGGTCTTTAACACAACCACATTTGGTATAAGCCTGAAAGTTTTTTAAAGTGGACCAATCAAACTAAGAGTTCTAAACAGAAAAAAATCTCTGCACTCATATTGCCAAATGGGGTTGGTTTTACTTTTCCTAGTGGTGTGAACTGTGCACAAAGAACAAGACAGAATACATGTTCTGGCAATAAGTAGATACTGTATTTTTCACACTAATAATAATAACTCGCACAGCACCATAAGTCTCGCCCCATAGTCATAGTCATAAAGAGAAAATTAGGAAAATAAGACATCAAGAGTCAGAGGCACAGTTGCTTACATATAAAGTGAATTTACAGCATGTTCTGGCAAAGTGTACAGGGCTGGACCATGCAGTATTCACCCTATATTCTTCCAGCCAAGCTAAAAGTTCAGTACAAGGAGGCAATGCTTTGTTCTACCCCCTCCAGCCAAGCTAAAAGACCAGTACTAGGAGGCAATGCTTTGTTCTACCCCTTCCAGCCAAGCCAAAGACTAGTCAAGAAGGTCCTGTTGGAGTGTGCAGGGCTGAAAATTTTACAGGTGTACTAGCATTCTCTGAATCTACTGATCAGTTATGGTGAGCCAAAAGGGCACTGCCAGGAGGGAGTTCCAGGAACAGGGTGCAGGGCTGACACTATAGTATGTATCTGTACACTCGCAGTCCCATTCTCTGAATGCAATGACCAATGTATGAAGAATCACATATTACAATCTGGCACTTAAATCTAATGAGCATTTATTTACAAATGGAAGGAGAGATGATTCTGTGTCACTAATTATTTCTATTGCAATGCAGAATGTACACAACTCATGCTATCTAAATAGCCTTGAGTCGCCCAGCTGTTAAACAGCTGTTTACATATGGGAGGAGTCACATTATGTATTCATAGCAACAGACTGAGCTCACAACAGTGAAGTGAGTTGATGTTATTTTGGTAGCATGATTTGTTTATTTACAATCGGCATTGCAGTATGATAATTATGTGACAGAGACTCATCTCTCCTCCCATATGTAAATAGCTGCTCATGGGTAAGTTGTTAGTGCCAGATTGTAATATGTGATTCTTCATACATTGGTCAGTGTATTCAGAGAATGGGTACTGCAAGTGTACAGATACATACTATAGTGTCAGCCCTGCACCCTATGCTGGAACTGAGAACTCCCTCTTGGCAGTGCCCTTTTGGCTTGGATGGAGGGAATGGACACATTCTAGCCTCCTGTGGTGCAGAGGTATTGCTCCCACGATGTTTGGAACATAATTTTTTCCCCGTAAAATATATTTGAACCATAAGACACATACATTTTGCCATTGATTATAGTCTGAAAATAATGGTACTTATTGGACAGAAAGGTAATGGATCAGATCAGAAAAAGTATTCTTCACTGCTGGCGTTTGTTTGGCAGCACTTTTGTTTCCAAATGCAAGAGTTAGATGGCAGGATTCCCCTCGGTAAACTCTTACAGCATTCTATCCACTGTGTGGTGTATTGGTCTTTGTTTGGGTGATCTTCATATAATTCTGTAGAGTGAACCTCCAGGAGCCTGTGACAGCGCTGAATAAACCATGCTTGGTGCACCTTACCTTGGTGTCATGTTATGTTTGCATGGAGAATTCCCATAGTGCTGTTACAATATGACAACACACATTCATCCTAATTTTGTTGACCTCTTACTTGCCAATTATTTTTCTGACAGTTTGTATCAGTTGATCAGACATGTAAATGTTTCTCCGGGGTTAAACAGCATTATCGGTTCAGGGCAGCCAAGGTAGTCAGTCAAACCTACCAAGCTGTGAAAGTATGAAATTAATTTGAATTTAGATGATATTTTCTGCGAATGAAGAATCGTCTTCCCATCCATATCCAATATTATGCTTTTAATCAAATTCCATGGCTGACAGCCAGAGATTTCTTAAACTGAAATATTTATGCATTGTGACACTCAATGTTCACATTGGAGATCCTAAACTCCCCCCATATTAACTTTACAGTCTGCATGTTAACCCATGAGTCTAAGCAGAGCTAAGCAAACTGTATTAAAACCGTTGTGTCTTCTAGAAATATTCATATTTAACAGTTATAGCAGACCCTGGATTTTTATAATGATAAATAAGCACATACATCTTTTTTAAAAGGGACCATAAATGTAATGTAGATGAACAAAAGATTTAATTCAAGCTATAACAATTTCAAATTTCATTTTCAATATATTTTATCAAAACAATGCATGGTGGTTCTACCATGACGGCTCATGTTCAGAACATACATTTTATTTAAAAAGTTTCAGTTGTATTGTCACATGTGACCATTATTCTCTATGCCAACTAAGATTATACCAATGTGGTCATTTATAGTCACTCCTTGGATGCAAAGTGAAGCTGTACTGATGAATTGACTGAGACAGGTTGAAGAACAGTGGTAGTGCAGAAATTATATAAGTTTGGATAGGGAAACCATAAAAAAAGTTATGAATATGTATCATAGCCCTGCTCCCATATAGGAGACTAAATTTAAATAATGATATACCAAGGGCCAGCAATGCCACGGTATTTTTAGATACAGAGCCAAACAAACTTTGTTGTCCAGTTGTCCAAATATTGTCCAGTTATGAGTGCCATGAAGGTTCCTTTTTCTGACGCTTCCTCCCTACCTTATAGGCTTATCACTTTCTTCCTTTTGTCAGCCATTGGACCCCACAAAGCATGAAGAAAGGTGGAAATCTTCTATTACCTTACCTACTTTGCCTTCAGATATTTCCTCAGCTGCTCCATTAACTATATGGCATATTAACATTGTCTCATTGGGTTTTTTAAGTGGTAGCTTATGTTGCAAGTCATAAAACCTAAATGCATAACCTGTTTATAGCAATAAAACCAAATGTTAATGTATAAATTGTAGTATTATTTCCTATTTAATTGCCAATTAACACACAAACAAGCAGACAAACAAGAAGAAATGTTTAGAATATCATACTGTACTGTACTCTGGGGAAATGTCATTCGTACCTTTGCAATGTGTCCCTATCAGCACTGCAAGAGTTAAGTACTTTTTGCACCTAAAAGATTAATAACATAAACTTGCTTTTTTATTTTTAGGCTTGCCCAGCGGTTGGTTCTGTCATCTTCTTGATTATCTGGGTTGTTGACTGGGTCTCAGAATCAACCTGTGCAAAGCTGTAGAGCTGATGGTCCTGCATAGTACAGGATGATTGTAGACTAGCCTGGCAGAAAAGCCTGTTGAGAAGAGGAACTGTTTAATAAAGAGAGCATGTTTCCCCAGAGTCCAGCTTTAAATAAAATAGAAACCTATTCTGTTTTATTATGCGCTCTTGGTATATTGAATGTGAAGGAACTTGTTTCATCAGACAATTGTCTATTTTTTCTGTCCTCTTTAGGTAATATTAGTATCTGGGAACAAGCTTACCAGATACATAGAACCTTCACAGCTCACAGAAGAATTTGGTGGAAGCCTTACTTATGACCACATGGACTGGTTAAACAAAAGGCTTGTAAGTAAATGACGGATGTTTTATAAATTCCTTTAGTTTCAGTGACAGATCCAGCATGTTCCTAACAATGTGGCATATACACAACAGTATAGATCAGATGTGGACAAACGAAGGTCCGTGGGGCAAAACCGGCCCGTTTAGTCTTTTAATCCAGCCCTTTATCAGTTTGGTGCCAAGATGCTTATGTTTCCTGTCGCTCATTCCCTGCAATAAGGGGAGATAATGCCTTAAGTATGATTGTTTGGGTCTCTACCTAAAGTTTGCTTGCAAAAGAATGTTTAAGCTTAAATTTTTTTGTTATTATCTTTTTTTCAATTTCCCTTCCTGGCTACAAGGACATTGGGCACCTATATTGGATGGCCCTTACAGGCTCTTGGTCCAGCCCCTTTGTCCAATTTAAAAACCCATTGTGGCCCACAGGTCAAAAAGTTTATCCACCCCTGCTATAGGTTCTTCTTCCATAGGGTCTGTAATCACATTGGCAGAATAAGACAACACAATGCAATAGTTAGCAGAAGAAACAGACATTAGTAAGGTTTTGTGATTAGACCATCAAGGAAGCACGAAGTATTATTTACATTTTTGAACCCTCTAAGGCATGGAATCCACAACATGTCCTTTGACTCCAAATGTGGCAGTAGTTTCTGTAGGTTCTGTAACTTTTCTGGCAAATTCCCAGGTACATATTGAAATAATGTGTAAAACGTGACTTAACCGACTAGATGTGTAAGCAAGTATTCCGACAGTTCTAGTGGTCAGCAGCGCCACTTTTGTTCCTCTTTTTCTCATGCCCATGTGGGCAATACAAATAAGTGTTTGCATTTATATTGAGATAAATTTAATCTTTAGCCTCAAGAAGTTTAACTTACTATGGAAATGTTGCATTAATCCTATACTCATTCTACTCCTGATATATGTAATGCATTCTCTGCTGAATTTCAGGTATTTGAGAAGTTCACAAAAGAATCAACATCACTGCTGGATGAACTTGCTGTTATCAACAATGGGAGCGATAAGGGAAATCAGAACGAAAAAGACAGGTTTGTGAGAAACGCTGATTGTATTTCCCGTGTCCTGTTCAGCTCTCTCATCATAATAGTTAGAAGCCATGTGTGCCGCCTGCCTTTCATAACCAGCAGATGAAGAACTGAAGAGCTCTGACAAAGAGTGTGGAAGAGTATAAGAAAATTCACTGTTGACAATAAAAGATATATATTTTTTTTACAAAACCCATTGGGCTTCATTTGGCTAAAAAAATGATAGAATGTATTGTGAAACTTGTAAATGTGTGTTCATGTAAATATATGAACTGCTTCATGTTGGTAATAGGAAGCTGATAAATTCTTTAGATGTGTAACCACCCCTCCATCCAAATGTCTAACAATCCTTTATTTCCTTGCCTGCCTCCTATTAGTTGTATGCTTTTATACAGCCTGCAAATACAGAAAATTACCAGAGAATGCACCTAGGCTCTCCGTCCGATAATGAATAGCTACAATTCTAAAGTGGGGAAAACGTTTAAAGAAGGGAAATGTGAAACAAAATGCATCAAAAAAACAAAACAAGTGCACTCACAAGGTCACCAGATCCAAAGAGGCTTTTGAGATTTCCCGCCCCAAAATATAGCCTTTTCATCCATAACCACAGCTCTTTTATAGTTTATTGTGGCACTTTCTGTTGACTGTGTACACAGGACACAATGTTGAAATCAGCTGATCTCCCTACAAACATTATGTGTGTGTTTTACCTCCCAGAGTGGTCAGTCCAACTTGACTCGCCCTGAACAACACCCCCGATTTATTCCAGGTCAGCGTCATCGATGAGGTGTAGGGGGTGGACCATTGACCTCCATGCTATGGAGGCGAGGCAGCTTTTTTCAGCACATGTGATGAGATGGGAAGGGAGAGCAGAGAATCTGGGTGGATTACATTTTGCATAAATCAATGTTGACTTGAACTTAATTTATTTATTATTTACTATTTGTAGTATTCCATCAAGCCCCTCTTTACATCTCCAGCAGTGATCAGGGGCTTTGCAATTATCTCCCAAACTCGAACTAGTCAAATTCTCCCGAAAAATTTGTTCATCAAACATAAGGGACTACTTTGTCTAGCTTCTAGCTGTAGAAACTGGGCTGCCAGTAGTATGGGGTGTGCCAAGGCTTTTTGTTTGTAACACAGACAATTCAGTTTGCCATGAGTGAATATGGGCTTTTAAACATGAGGAAAATAATTGGCCATAATAAGTGAAAAGGCAATGCCGTCATGTGCCACATATTGAATCCCTTCACCCCCAGCCTTCACAAACCTTCAAAGCAATTGTCTGTGAAAATATGGGAGAGATGGGTATAAAATAAAAGCTATAGGGACAGAGTGTGCCGATACTGATGGTCGAAGGTAAATGTACCCTAGCCAGGAAATAAATTATTAAAAAACAAGACCTAAAGTGAAAGTAAATAAATACAATCACCCTTTCCCCATGAAAAGGGAATCCTAGATTGGCAGTTGCGGGTCGGGGTGGTAGAGAGTAACTATTGATATGTAAAGTAGATAAAAGTGGTCTTTATGGTAGAAACATGCAGTTTCCATCACTTAGAATATATACATCATAAGAAAGGGAGTGAAGTAGTAGTAGTGCCCTAGTTGATGTTAGGCCTCATTGGCCTTGCATGAATCTCACTCATAAATATAAAACAAATCAATTAATTACAGTATTTGGAATTCAAAGCATATTGAGACCATTTTTTGACTGTAGCCTCAAGAAATGTGTGAAATTGGTATATTTTGTTGAGTGAATGACATAGGGTGTCATATTGAAGTAGGTTCCAAAGGTGAAGGTGTCCTCCGACGTCGGTTTTCAGCCCTAGCCCGGGCTTTTCTTCAGGGGAGGTGTATATATGCAAAGTCCCAATGTGTTATGTTATGGTTCTGGATTGGTAGGTTATCAAGGACAGACCGTACTAAATTTGGTTACAAAAGAAAAATGCGTCTACAAAAAAAAAAAAACAAAAAAACTTCCCCCTAAAGGGGGGGGGGGGGGGTTTTACACAAAAATATCAATATATGGTACAGGCGAAAGATCTCTAGTTACACACGATGCATTAGTCCGTGGTAGACAAAATGGTATCTATTAATACCTAAAATGACACTAACTGAAAACACTGATGTTTTTAGAGTAAATGGTTCAGATTAGTACATATATATGTCGTAGTAAAGAATTTTTGGACATAATTCAAAAAGGTACAGATATACGAGCATGATTAAGTAGAATACTCTCAATTCGTTGTTTTCTAGGAGGTTCAATATCAATACGAAGGTGTACTTGTCGGATCATCAGTGGGTGGAGTACCCTAGTGTGGCTGTACTCACAGCCACCCCGTGAGAGGGTGCGGGAGGCCTCGTCGGGTGGGTTCTATAGCTGGGGTCTGAAAAGGGACCGAGTAGAGGCCACAGGGGAATGCAAGATCGGTCAAGGCTGGAGACATATTTGAAAACCCTTGTAGGGGTATAGTGACACACCAGGATCGCCTGCCTGCCTGTAGGCAGGAGGATCCAGAATGTCTGATGGTAATCCAGGGGGGGGGGGAGTGGTGATAGATTGTCAGATGACCAAAAGTTGTCACTGAATACCATGGGAAAGTGAGTAGAGGGAGTGTAAAAAAGAAGAAAAGGTGGTTAGTGGTTGGAGAGGGGGGAGTGAGGGTGCTAGAGAAGATGCGAAGGAGAGGAGCGTGAGGGAAAGGCGTTGGAGGGGAAATGACTAGCGGGAATCCAGACACGAGGTGACAAACCTAGTCGATAAAGGGAGAACCCGGGTCGGGTAGGGCAGTAGGGGTACCAAAACACTCACCAGATGAGGTGTTGAGTGTTCTTGCAACCCCGACCGATACATCAAACACCATGGCAGGTCAAGGCCCAGTCACACCCGTTATCGAGCCCCACTGATTAATGAGAGGCCGCCGGTGCGCCAAGAGGTGGGGGGGGAGGAGCCGTGAGATGCCAATGAACAGGGCGTGTGGTCTGTGGCTGCCGCCACCATCTGGACAACGCGGCCGTTACCCAGGGGGGAGGCATTTCAGGGTACCTGGTGATCCTGCCAGTACTCGCCGAGTGGAACGTCAGGCCGGAATGATGTCACAGCCCGGCCGTATCGGCGTGGTGTTGGCTCCGCCCTCGAACGTATGGACAGAACAGTCTCCAAATGCCGAAGCGCAGAGCGCTCCAAGATAAGGGGGCGTGTCTTCCCTGTGGTGGATGATCGAGGGGGGAGCTAGGTAGCTCGGAACTTGGCCGGAACGTCTTGCGTTCCAAGCCTCGTTACAAACTAACTATCTGGCAGACACCCCCTCTCCCTAAAAGTGCCAGCTGCCAACTCAAGTGGACGGGGATGAGAGAGACAATCCGCCACTAAGTGGATCCGGCAGATGGGCTGTGGGTGGGCATAACCCCACTTGATAAGCCCTAGGAGAGGTTCCCAGATGTTAGGGGAAGGTACCCTGATTGCCACCTAGATGGTGAGGGGTGGATATAGGCAAGTAGGGATCTAAGGGAAAATTAAATGATGATAAATGGGAGAGATGGGCTGGGACCAAATACCACCTTGTCATTTATTTTATTTATGCGCCTTCCTCGCTGCTATTACTGTAGACATCAGTGTGCCTGAGAGTTAATATGCTTGAAAATGATGCATTTTACATATGTTTAACACTTATAGTATATGCCCAAAAGACAGAGCCCCTGAAGTACTGAATTCAGGGGATTCCTGTGTTGGGTATTGTTATGCTGCAGCTTACAGACCTTAAAACAAGTAAAGCTGGGCATACACACGGCGACCATCGCCGACATCTGCTGCCGATTTCTTCCGGGATTGTAAACGTGATGACGTCATCACGTTTACAATCCCATTGCATTCTGGGGCGCTTCAGTCGGCTGGGCACCCTTTGTGTGCCAGCCATAAGCTACAATGAAGCGGCCGCTTCATTGTAGCTTATGGCATCGGCTCGCGGCGGCCAGAGATTTTCCGACATGTCGGATCTCTGGCTGGCCGAGAAGTGGGGCGACAGGTGTGTATGGCCAGCTTTACACTTTGAACTGACTGTTGAGGAAGTTGGCTTAATGATACAATCCTGTTGGCCTGCTGTGCACAATGCCAGATAAATAGAGATTGTTTGTTAAACTTAGTTTGGAAGAACATGAGTGGCCTGCTGAGAGCCCTCTGACTTCAGTACCTGACCTCACAAAGGCCCCCTTCTTCTAATCGAATGGGAATTCCCTGCTACAAAATGTTGTAGAAGTGTGGAGGCTGTAATAGCTGCCTTTTGGAAAGTTATATTGGTGTCATAAAGATGCCCATTCTGTATCTTTTCTAGGCATATATTACAGAGAAAGTATGCTGGGTAAAATTAGCAAATGTAAGATGTTAATGAGTGAGTTAATAAATAAATAAATTTCACTATTTTTTGCTCCGTTCGGCTGTTTCCACTATATGTCGGGACCCCCTCCACTAAGCGTATTGCTTGGCAGGGATACCGATGGAGCACATTCAATAACCTGCTCGGCAGATGCTGTGTCTTCACTGTGCTGAGCCGTTACGCCGATGCAAGGCTGAACGTAGTCGAGTACATGGAGCCTCTGCATCGGCGGATGTCTAAACACAGCATCCGTCGAGCAGGCGAAGTCTATGTGCTCCGTCGGGATCCACGCCAAGCAATACACTTAGTGGAGGGGGTCCCGACGTATAGTGGAAACAAGCCCATAGACTCATCCATGGTTTTTAAGAGAAAATTAGGGCAATTCGAGTCAGAACTTACTTATGGAGAGTCACATCTTAGAAGCTGGCACTGGCATCTGATCCATGTTCACATAGTTACACCCCCTTGGGTGAAGGAGTGAGTATTCTAAATCAATATATTTAGTGCACTTGCAATTCCCTATGCAGAATGAGCCGCTTATAAAGGATCAGGAGGCACATACTGAATTTCAAGTGCATTGAATTAATTATTAATATATTATTTCCCACTGATTTAAAGTGGATAAAACTAGCATCTTAAGAGCAAAAGATACTCCTGTCCCTGGCCGACCATCTAGGGGAGCCCCTCGGTCTAGCATCCCCCGTTTCCCTTCCTTCTTCCCGATATCTGTGAAAGAAGCTGGCTGCTACTGGCGGGCAAGTGTGCTCACTAGCATTATTGTGGCCAATATTGGTATTGCAGGGAGATTAAAGCTATTTTATTATCAAATGTTTACACTTTATGTCCCATGGATATCCGCAGGGAAGCATTAATAACTGTGAAAGGTTGCAGATAGGGGTGTCAAATTGGGAATGTAAATTACTAATCCAAAAAGAAGATTGGACTTCTAAGGGGTCTGTGGGTTGAAAGTCACAGTAGACATAACATTTTTTATTTGGTGTGCGTTGGAAGAGGGGTAGTCTTATACAGCAAGAATATCCCAAACTCTATATTTTAACTGGAAAAGTTGGGGGTTGTCTTATACGCCGGAAAATACAGTAATCTCTTTTGGCCTTTCATAACCGGTAACAAAAGAAATCTTATGCTTTGAACGTGCCAATTTAAAGGAATCCTAAAGACAAACTTTATTGCTGCAAAGAAAAAAGCTAGAAAGAAATTATTGTAAATAGATAATGCTTTGATTTATATATTTGTCGGCAGGGTTGTGCAAATTTTGACTGGATTTATAATGATATCTGTGTAAGTCTAGTCTTAACTTTCATCAGCTGACCCACAGAAAATGAGTTGGTAGAAGCTGATATTCTGCACGCCAGGAAATGCCCTCAATTCCCACAATAGACTTGTGATTTAAAAGGATCTCTGTCATGTGATGTGTTCTTCCTGAATCAATCAGCAACCACTTTAAGCGTTTTAAATGACACTAGATTCTTTATACCAGATAAAGTTGAATGAACGGTGTATCTTTGGAAGGCAAACCGGTCTTTGTAAAATGAAACCGTATGCTGCCGGAGGATGTGGGACACGGAAGTCTCGTGTTCCTGCTTTTTCTTACAGACCTCCTGTAACACAAAGGAGGGTACAATAGGCGACACACATTAGTGTTTTAGTGACCAGTTATCTTTTAGTGGTTATTTTAAGGTAATTTGTGCCATCTTTTTATTTAAATTTTGTGGGTTTATTTTTTTTTTAAGCAATAAAAGTTTTATTGAATTTAACAGTCAAGAATACAGAGATACGTTGTGGTACAGAGTATACAAATGTAGACCTCAGGGGTTCAAAGGTACAGCAACTACAGGCAACACAGTAGAGTGCATGATCATGATAAAAATGTCCGACCGTAAGTATCGTCGGGACACAAACCAAGGTGAACCATAGAATGTTAAGAAAGCATATAATGTTACGGAAGGAATTACCAGCAAACAATCTCAAGGCACACGATCCAAGTGGATCCAGTAGATGCCCATTAGAGGACAGAAGTAATTTTTCGTTTAATCAACAGAAGTATAGGAGTAAACAGCAGGACAAGGTCAGAGACAGGAGGAGGGGAGGAAAGGGGTCACATAGGATACGACACAAGGGGTTTGTGGGTTTATTTTAACAGGCATTTATTGATTTAGTGATTGGGCATGACAGCCGAGAAGGGACCAGTGTACAGACACTGGGTTTTTAACCCTAAAGCAGTATGAAAATACAAACTGATCTTTTAGTGTTTCCCACCCCCTCTGCCTGGCCTGACTCCCAATACCCCCCACCACCAACACACACCCACTAATTCCTGTAATCATATGCGGCTTACCAGGAAGCCTATGCCTGTAATACTATACAGGCATATGGCAAGATCAACCCCCCCTACCTGGTAAGATCACTGCCATCATGAAGGTGTATCCAGTGATGGTGCAGGCACAGCTACAGCACTGCGGCTCAAGGTTACCACTAGGGAAGTCAACAGAAAATTTCAATGCAAGAGTACAATATTTGTACAGTCATGGGTATGTTTCCATATGGTGGCATAGGTGCATTGGTGTGGTATGTCATTGGCACCCAAACAGCGCATTGCCCACAGTTTGTATCAAATTACCACCACATTGCAAATAATGCCCCCTATTCTTTTGAATAGGAAAATATGCAAAAACCCTGATGCGTTTTGGGTGCAGCTTTTCCGCATCCTGCCAACATGTCCACTAATATCCAACTGATTTGATATTGACGGTGACCCCCAGTATGGCCCTTTGTTGACGAAGCAGTGGAACCCATCATATTCAAAGTGAGGGGATGGGTTCTGTCAGTGTCTTTTCCCCCAGGGCTGGCATGTGCTGAACATAGAAAAAAGCGTAGTGGAAACAAGCCCTTATTTTTTACAAAATCTTTGTAATTTGAAGACGTTTCTAAACTATCCAAAGAAGCTGTATCCTGTCAGGGAGACTCACTCTACATAGTTGTTGGTAGACCTAAATGGACTGAAAGGTGGTGAGCTTGTGGATACACTCTGGTTTCCCAGTTGAGTTTACAATTTGCTTTAGAATCTTCACTGAACCCATATTTTAGTATTACTCATAGAAAAGTTTTTTTTTCGAACAATGACATTGGTTAAGGAGTATTTCTGTAAGCCTTAACAAATTCACTTCAATAAGTACCGTATTTTTCACCGTATAAGACGCACTGGCACAGAGGTGCACCCAGTTTTTAGGGCAGAAAAACCTGAAAAAAAAGATTTAATACATCAATTGGGATAATGCAATAAATTTAATGGATGCGATATTCAATTCAGCCAGCAGGTGTCACTAGCAGCAGTACACTTTCAGCTGAACACACGTCATACTTTACACTGATCTGAGAAGGAGGGAGGGGGAGGAGGAGGGCTGGGCTGTGTTCTGCTATCTCTCTCTTCTCCCGATGTCACTGATTCTGTGGGGCAGCTGATTGCTGTTCCCATGGACAGGAGAGCTGTAGATGCCAGTTCATCTAGCTCTGTCTTCATTGCCCATGCCAGTTCAGGGCTGGAATAGGCAATTGCACAGTTCAGATGGGAAAGCCGGACATCGGCTCTCCCATCTAAACTGACAGGTCCTCCAGCTCCCCTCCGTGCCGGGAGAGCTGGCGGGAAGCCAAGGTGCGACCACCGGCGGCCAGGTGGCCGCGGGGGTCGCGCGTTCGGCGTATAAGACGCAGGCACTTTTTTGCCCCCAATTTTGGGGATGAAAACGCGCGTCTTATATGCCGAAAAATACGGTAAACCTCGGTTTTTGTAATAAATCCCCTTTTTATCATATTTTAAAGACCCAATGCTGTGGATAATTATTTTATGCTCACAAGAAAATATCTAATTTATGTATTTTATCATTTAAAGGTCAATGGATTTCAATTATCTTCCGTCTGTTGATCCAGAAACTGTTCTACAAACCGGTAAGATCTATTTCCTTCTTTAAGACACATGTAAGCTGATGGGGCATGTCTGGCTTACAAATGATACTGCACCACATATGAAAGTTATAGTACCCAGTCAGGCTTTGATGATATACATTTTTGTGAAATAAATGATCTGCTGAAACACATTAAAGTGCTCCAGCTAAGCTCCATGCTTAGAGGTTTGTGTGTAGCAGCTGTCTAGACAGACACACGTACTGAGACACCTGTTGGGAAGCTTTTCTTAAAAACATGAAAAGTAGCCGAAGGCACCATATGGCTGCCATCTCGTTCGATTGAAAGCCTTTTGTGCAATGCAGACATGTTTCCAAAAAGGACTTAATGTGTAGCTGCAGGGACCCATTTTTCTAGATAGGAACATTATCAAACCCCCCCCCCCCCCCCCCCCCCATTTGAACTACATGGTTGCAGATTACGAGCCATTTCCTAATAGCCATGTTGTGTTGCAGTTCTAATGTGAAATGGTCCTCAAGCTTTTTTGGAAATACCACTCGTTTTTGATGTTCAATCGTACAGAAACATTGATCATTCACATACAGGCGCACACACACACAAACTACACTCATGCAGAGACATCAATCGTCACTCATGCAGAGACATCAATCGCATAGAAACAAACACACATAGAGTTGCAGAGAAACACATACACACATTACATGCACTCTACTTGCTGTCTGCAGCTAGTGCCTCAATTGTTGGCTTCTTGCTGTCTGTCCCTCTGGAATACCCTGGAATACCTCCACACCCCCCAGTTTGGGAACCACTGCTCTATACTCTCCTTCCTTTTTAAACCATTGAAAATATACTGACTAGTTTGCAGAGCCACAAGTTAAATGTTGCATATAGGAGTATATCACTGGCCATGAAAAAGCATTGTCTGGTGGCTGGAATTTAGCTGAAATGTAACTTATAAGTATTATAGCTAGAGTGGTGAAACTCGGGGTGTAAGTAGTAGTAGGTGAGCATTACTGGTAGGTGAGTTTGCAGAGCCACTTGTTAAAATGTTGACAGTCAGTCTGCTGCTTTGCTTTTTCTATGAAGCCCTTAAAGCCTTTAATGTACATAAAGCTTTTGAGTAGAAACCTGTAGGAACTTTTATAAAAAAAAAATAACTCAACAATGTACTGTACATGTATGATCCTGATCTAGAAGACTCAATGAATGGAATTATGTTGTATTTTTTTGTTTTGGTTTGATGAATAAGCCACATTTCTATTAAAACATTTCTAATTTCTTTTGTGTAACCTGTACTGCCAGACACTTTGAGAACTGATGTGAATCACTTAGAATCATAAAACAAAGTTACTTCATGATTTGAGGCGGTAGGATATTGTTTCCCAGCAGTTAAACTTTGATTTCACACTGCAAGGGTTTAGGTTACAATCTCCCCACAATTGGAGATGTTTAAAGTAAACCGGAAGGACCATACATTAACAGCAAAATCTTACACTGCTGTACATCAATCTTCACACCCCTGCTGAGAGATTCAATATCCCATTTAAGAAAGTCTTTCCACTACTTTTTGTTTTCTAATGTACTTTCCAATTTGCGGTACATCAATCTAGATATTGTTCTGAGCTGTAAATGTCAGGTTATAGGTTAGACTTAAATTGGGTAGGATTCTATGGCAGGTCTGTTATTGTCTGTATTCATTTTACGTTTAAAAATTACAGCTTAGCTGTGTAGAAATATTAGACCCTTACTGTGCTTTATTTCCCCAGTACCAGTGTTCTTCTAGATTGCAAAAATAGTATTAGAGGTTAGCTGTGGTAACAGAAATGGTGAAAAGGTTCTCCATATAAAACAAAATACACATTTTAAATATTCTAATCTAATAATACATTTGTATTATCACGCTGCTCACCCACTCTTTCTGGGGGTACTGGTACTTAATATTATCATTTATTTATATAGCGCCAACATATTACACAGAGCCTGTACAATACATTAGAGTGGAGATACAAAAACACAATAACACACAGGTACAGGTATGACATAGGAGGAGTAGAGGACCCTGCCCGGACGGGCTTACAATCTAATAATACTTATGAGGGTTACTACCAATGCTGTGCCTCCTGCATACTATTTGAGCTACTGGAGAGCACCACAGTAGTAATAGCCACCCATGATTCTTTTTCTTGCTTGTAAGATGCACCAGACCATAAGACATACCCAATAATAGTTTTTCAAAGAAATTTGAAAATGCCATGCTGTGTTCACACTATATTCCTCCAGCCAAGCCAGAAGGCAAGTGAGAAGAGGAGACAAGTCTTCTGGAGCAGAGTGTGCTGAGCTGAACATTTGCATGTGTCCATAAACTAGCAGTACGCATTCTCTGCATCTATTGACCAACCTATGGAGAGTCACATTTTACAATCTGGGATTAACAACTTACCTGTCAATAGCTATCTACATATGTGAGGAGGCTTGAGTCTGCCTCACATAATATATTTCCTGCAATGAAGAATGTAAATAAACACAAAATAAAAAAATTACTGGTGCCTAAAAGTCCCGTGGAGTGCCTAGGCTCAATAATTGGGAAGTGTTAGGTTTGGTGCATGGGCACCTTTTCCCTCACTCCCAAACTTGCCCTTGTTCTGTTGTAAATTAACGCAACTCATGCTATTAAAGCAGCTATTACACCATTTACATATGGGAGAAGTCACATTATATATTCACAACAACACAATGAGCTTGCTACGCCAAGTCAAATGTTTTTAAGTTTAAATTTGAACTTAATTTATGCAAAACCTAAGCTAGAGCAATATGGTTTTTTTTACATTACCAACCCTTACAACCCTTCTATAACTCCAGTATGATATCATGATCAGGGGCTTTGTCATTTACTCACAAATCTGTAGTACAAGTACATTTGCTGTGTTTGTCCTGTGCCTTAGCTGCTGTATTTCTGGGAAAAAACTGAATGACTTGAGTATAACTCTATACTCCAGTCATTTCATTTTTCCAGAATTTTTAAAAAATAAGGTCCCTTGCCTTATGTATGGCTCATACTCGTGTATATATGGTTCCCTAATGTTACCTATAAAATTTACCGTATATAAGATGCACTTCTGCACCCCCAAAATTGGGGACAAAAAAGTGCCTGCGTCCTATACGCCGGATGCGCGACCCCCGCGGCCACTCGGCCGCCGGTGGTTGCACCTTGGCTTCCCGCCAGCGCTCCCGGCAAGGAGGGAAGCTGGAGGAGCTGTCCGTTCAGATGGGAGAGCCGATGCTGTCTCTCCCATCTGAACTGTGTAATTGCCTATGCCAGCCCTGAACTGGCATGGGCAATGAAGACAGAGCTAGATGAACTTGCATCTATAGCTCTCCTGTCTGTGGGAACAGCAATCACTCTGCTGCCCCACGGGCACAGAATCAGTGACATCGGCAGAGGAGAAAGAGAGCAGAACACAGCCCAGCCCCCCTCCCTCCTCCAGTAGATCAGTGTAAAGTATGAGGGGGTCAGCTGAGAGTGTACTGCTGCTAGTGACACCTTCTGGCTAAATTTAATATTGCATTGCATTAACCCAATTGATGAGAAAACTTATAAAATCTTTTTTTTCTGGTTTTCCTGCCCTAAAAACTGGTTGTGTCTTATGTGCCGGTGCGTCTTATACGGTGAAAAATACGGTAATGATTTGTGTATAAGCCTAGTGTGGCATTACAAGAGATGGTCGAGAAAGCTGTGCGTTAAATGCATATTACCTGATATCCTGAACACATGATATCTTCAATTAATTGTTGGTAAGGATTTTAGAAATTGTAGAATTTTTTTTGAAAAACTAAATGTAAATGTTCTAAAATTTACATTTATGCATTTTAGATTTTGATCTTTACAATCTGAATATAAAACTGACCTACCGTATATGCCGGCGTATAAGACGACTGGGCGTATAAGACGACCCCCCAACT
>CM070039.1:9991055-10001627 GCA_036250615.1 Ptychadena robeensis
TACAGTAACCGGCTCGCACAGATACAGTAACGGCTCCCAGAGATGGTCCCCTGCACCCCCGTGCCTGAGGCACCCGGCGTATAAGACGACCCCCGACTTTGGGGAGGATTTTAAGGTACTGAAAAGTCGTCTTATACGCCGGCATATACAGTACATCTGTAAAGTTGATACCATCAAGTAGATAACAAGTGTATCATATGACCAACAAGTTGTCCTGCCACTGATGCCCAATTTTATATTTAGTTCCTCTGCAGTTTAGTGATTCTGTAAATCCAGTTTGATTTCCTCAGTGAGGCGTATCGTGTTCTTCCAGAGCAGCCAGGCAAGTCTAGAATTTATTTCCACATGAAGCGCTTCTTTGAGTTTGTCAGCACTCCGTATTCCCTCTCTAGAATGCCTATTTTCGCACCTCAGTAACCTTCAGGATAGTCACTATAATATAGCTCATGATCTATGATATGAATCTGTATTTTGGGAAATGAACGCTTCTTATAAAGCACACTGTAATGCCTATTTGTAGAGTCCTGTAATTGTAACAAACCCAAATAGGCTGTATTTAGGGCCCTAATCCTGAAGACTGGATGTAGAGTAGAGGTGCCTAAATAGCCAGTGTCCACTAATACTGCATCTAATACTGCATTTGGCTTAACATAAAAAGGATGTTAGCTGCTTTTAATTACTAGTAAGTTGCTTTGAGACTTCTACCGCTCACTTTTTGTAGTTTTTACAAAGTTGTCTTGGTTATGCATTTTGTACGAGAAAGCAAGGCATTGCAGGTTTCTGCTCTGTGTGGCTATGACTATTCACGCTGTTCCTGCTGAAGATGGGTACAGAGTGAAGGGAAGTGATCGTTGAGCAGCAAGCTTTTTTCTGATTTGATCAGAGCAATGCTGGCAACTCTGCAATTACCTCCCTCTCTCTGCTCTGTGTAAATAGTTGAAGCAAGACACAGTGGGTATAAGCTAGCTGTAAGTCCGCAGCCACTGTTTCTTTGGAAAATGTGGGCATTATTTCGACACACAGATGTTTTCCTTATAGTTTTAGGGGGTAATAAAATGTGTCTTCTAAAATAAAATATGATATTTGTCTTTTTCCGAACCTTCGCACTCTCCTTAACCTCCTTAGCGTTTGTGACGAGCTCAAAGTGCACTCTATGCTGATCCCTGCCCCGCGGCGCTCACTCACCTGTACAGGCGGCTCTGATGGGCTGGATGATTTAGTTTGATTTCAAAGTACCTAGAATTTGGTCCTCTCCCTCCCGGTGTAAAGACCTGGTGACATCACACCAGGGGCAGAGGCGCCAAAGGGGAATAAAAGTGATCACAATTCAAAGTAAAAAAAAAAAATACAAAACACATTTACAATTAAATTTCATTTTTATTATAAACAAATATATATAATATATATATTTAATTGTGATTTGATTCACTTTCCTTGTACAATGTATTTGCTTTCTGCTCGTCAGGTCACGAGTTGCTCTCGGAGCTCCAACAACGGCGATTCAATGGGTCAGAGGGAGGTGTTTCGTGGTCTCCGATGGATGATGAGCTTTTGGCTCAGCCACAAGTTATGAAACTTCTTGATTCCCTCCGAGAGCAATACACACGTTACCAGGAAGTTTGCAGACAGCGCAGTAAGCGCACACAGCTTGATGAGATCCAGCAGAAGGTTATGCAGGTAAGAAGAGGCCATTCTGAATATTTATATATATATTATATATATATTATATGTTGTGCTTATTGTAAATGCATGCTGTTAATTTTTTTTTTTTTTTTTTTAACCTTCGGCGTTTGGGATCGCCCCAACCGCTAGGGCAGCCAGCATCGGATGTACCGATACACCCTCAGAAAGCTGCAGCGATTGTCTTAGACCTTCATGTTATGTCCATGATTTCCCGCCCACACAGCGGGCATCATTAATGACACCGGCTGTGTGGGGAGGAGTGGGTGGAAATGTCAGAACGCTAGACAGGTTAAACAATGCAATGCAATAAAGTTTTCATAGGCAGGGGTACAAAGGGTGGTATATCCTGTGGTGTATGGCCATGAAGTGTCCGTGGCACATACATTCACATACCATATTTTTTGGACCATAAGATGCACTTTTTGCCCCCAAAGACAGACAAGGAGCCCTTCATGGAAGGGCACACAGTCAGGGCAGTACATATTTACATTTTCATGCATCTGCGCAGTCTTACTGTCAGCCGTAGAGGGAAGAGATGCATGCAGCTTGCCACCTTGCTCCCCCTCTTCCCCAATGTGTGAGAAGGAGGCCGGTGACGTCTCTGTATGCTGATGGCAAGCATTCACTAGTGACATCTTGTGGCTAAGATTAATATTGCACTGGCTTTTTTTCCCAACTGAGATTAATGCTTAAACATTTCAAATATTTTGTTTTTCTTCTTTTCCTGCTCTAAAAGCTTGGTGCGTCATATGGTCCGAACTATACGGTATATGACCCAACCTGTCACCCCTGAACCACAGCGCACAGCACATTGATTTACATTTTCTAGTAACATGTTTAAAACAACAGTGTTCTCAAGATCTTAGTTAAATTTCCCTATATTAGAGCAGAAACATTACGTAAACACTGTAAAAGGTTTGGTGTGCTTTTTTTTATGATGTGTGGCAATAACTAGACATGGTTGTATTTGTGCCACATTGTCTCCAAATTCAGATGGTATATATTCTTCTTGAACCTCTTCATTTAGGTATCTCATCTAGCAAGCTCTTGTTGCTTTTGAAACTGGTGTCATTGTTTCCATTCCTTTTTTCTTCTTCTTTTACTTACACATAGGTGAACTGCATTCAAAGAAATGGCAGTTACTTGTGCTAGAGTTCAGGCTGTTGACATCAAAGGAACCAAATACAAACCGGATTCCAAAAAAGTTGGGACACTACAAATCGTGAATAAAAACTGAATGCAATGATGTGGAGGTGCCAACTTCTAATATTTTATTTAGAATAGAACATAAATCACGGAACAAAAGTTTAAACTGAGAAAATTTACTATTTTAAGGGAAAAATATGTTGATTCAGAAATTCATGGTGTCAACAAATCCCCAAAAAGTTGGGACAGGCCATTTTCACCACTGTATGGCATCTCCCCTTCTTCTTACAACACTCAACAGACGTCTGGGACCGAGGAGACCAGTTTCTCAAGTTTAGAAATAGGAATGCTCTCCCATTCTTGTCTAGTACAGGCCTCTAACTGTCCAATCGTCTTGGGCCTTCTTTGTCGCACCTTCCTCTTTATGATGTGATGCCAAATGTTCTCTATAGGTGAAAGATCTGGACTGCAGACTGGCCATTTCAGTACCCTGATCCTTCTTTATTGCTACTTGTCCCAACTTTTTTGGGATTTGTTGGCACCGTGAAATTTTGAATCAACATATTTTTCCTTCCTCCCTTAAAATATTGACATTTGCCATCTCCACATCGTTGCATTTAGTTTTTATTCACAATTTGTTTAGTGTCCCAACTTTTTTGGAATCCGTTTTGTACTTGGCATTCAAGTCATTTTTGTTTTTTTTATTTGTAAATAATTTTGAATGGTGGTCTAGTTTGGCCCTGGCATTAGAATACAGGTCCCAGTTCTCACGCCATGTTCACTAGGTCTCAGATCTGTAGCGAATTCATCGCACTCCCTAGGATGAGCAAATAGCAGCATTCAGTAACAGACACTGATAGAAGAATAGAGGAGAGACAGAGGGGACAACAAAAGAAATAAGTACTGTTCATAGTGGAACCTGCAGCTTTGCATGCTAAGTAGGATGCCCTGGGAGTTATAGCATCCTAGCAACACCTCTGATATAGAGATGGAGATTGCTATCTTGTTCAGCATTTTGGACTTCAGGTTGTAATGCCAGACTCTAAAGCCCCTCATACACTTTTTGATCACTCTATACAATTTCCATTAGATTTACCAACAACTATGTAGTGCCGGGTCCTCCCTGACAGAATACATAGTGATTGGAAGGTTTAAAAAGGTTCTCATATTACATGGTTTTGGTAGAAGAAAAGTTGATTGTATAAACATTGTATGGTAAGATTGTAAGGTGTATGGGGAACTTAATAAGGTTCATACTTACCCAGAAAAGATCTGTTTGTTGGACCGGATCTCTTTTAGTTGTTCTGTTGAGAAACACCATTTTATGGACGGGTTATGTGCACTTTGTGATATGTCTTCTATAGTTTAAGGCATGCCACTTAGTTTGATCTGATCTCGTAATCCAAACCTACATGCATCAGAGGTACAGCAGAGAAACGTTAAGTCTGTCAGTGCCAAGTCAGCCTCATGAATATACTAGTCAGAGCAGATCTCTCTTCAGCGTGGAATGGATATAACTCTGTATCAGTTCTCCTCTGTGAATATGTAGTGACAAAATAATAGATAAATCCTCATTAATGCAAACATTTTGAAAAGTTGGAAGGAATTCAGATCAAAGGAAGACATAAGTACTTTTCATGCATATATTCATTAAAGCATCAGCTGAACACGGAAAGT
Organism: Ptychadena robeensis; assembly: GCA_036250615.1. Lineage (NCBI taxonomy): Eukaryota > Metazoa > Chordata > Amphibia > Anura > Ptychadenidae > Ptychadena > Ptychadena robeensis. The sequence continues at coordinate 9,995,562 of CM070039.1, forward strand.
CAAAATTTTGTAGCGATTCAAGACAAAATTATTGGCCAGTCTTTTTACCATAGAACAATTTGCAGGAAATTTGTTCTCCCTTTACTCTCCACCCAGGTCTCATCATGAGGTGTGTGTTTATGTGTGTGTGTGTGTGTGTGTGTGTGTATATATATATATATATATATATATATATATATATATACACATACACAGTATATATAACTGTTCATCTGTCACTGTGTGAATGGACCACCATGTGCAATGAAAGAGTCCTGTGTGTGTGTGTGTTTTTTCAAACTTTTAGACTGCAACAGTAAGTTGCTGATTTGGTATGGTCAGAAGCCCTAAAGAGAACCTGTCATATGCATTGAAGTAATTGAGAACACCGATTTGCGGCTGCTCCCCCATAATATATATTATAAAAAAATTATAGCATTGGCGTTCCTCCTGTCTCTTAAGGTACTACAAACTAGTAAGTATAAGTATTGTGTCCTGACTTTTGAAAAAGTTTAAAAAAAAAACAGTATTCTTAAACAACTCAGACAACTATTTTGTATGATCAATGAGCACACTAAATCTACAATTTTGAAATACACTAACTGGAAACCTTATGTTCTTGGAATATTATTAACAGTAATATACCGTCTCTTACAGCACACTGTAATTTTTCTATCCAGTGGGAATGCATATCGGGCTGTTGTAAGGATATTTCTACTATGTAGAAGCAATGTGTATGTGTGAGCAATGTGGCCATTCACTGTAAAATTATTGGGGGCAGTTGGACAGCGCTAGCATTCCTATTGTGCCAATAAAAGCAATGCTCAGGAGGATTGGTACCTAGTCATTAGCATCAGTGGGATTTGTAATCACATGCAGCCTTAACCCAGCACAAACCTAAGCCTTAACCCAGCACTAATCTACATGTAATGAAGTGTACATAATCTGTCTGAATAAATCTGTATCCAGTAAAAAGAAAGATATAACAAATATGGTGGATATTACTATTTACTAGTGTGTAATGAAAGACATACAATGGGAATGAAATGTTCATGCTCTGTCTGTGATTATTGTGGGTCACTGTGAGTAATGTAAGTTGTCCTTCATTCAGGTGGTAAATTGGTTGGAAGGACCCGGGACCGATCAGCTCAGAACCCAATGGGGAATCGGAGATTCCATAAGAGCATCTCAAGCTTTACAACAGAAGCATGAGGAGATTGAGAGTCAGCATAGTGTAAGTTAAAAGATACTCCTTTTGTTTAATTGTGAACTATGAAAAACTACTGTGTGGTAAATTATAGATTAAAATTATTTAGGAGTGGAGCAAGAAAATATAACTGCTAACCAAATTGCTGGTCACCTGGCTTATTTATTTCGTTTTATCTTTACTTCTTTTTTTGCAGTGCAGTAAAATACAACAAACAACAATATACAATGTGCAGTGCAATGACATGTCATTCATTTTAAATGTCACCTTTTAAACTCAGAAAGTGGTTACTGTATATAAAAGAGTATAAACCGACCCGAATATAAGCCATGGTACCTGATTTTACAAAATGATTCTAGAAAACACTGAACGGATCAAGTATAATGCTAGCAGAGAAAATGAAATGTTCTTTAGTTTTGGGTTGTCAACGATTTGTAAGTTAATTGTAAAGGTATCAAAACCAAAAAAGATGTAGAGAAGAGTTGTAGGAACATCGTAAAGAAAAAAAAATGGTTCCCAAAGTGGTTCCCAAATTTTCCTTGCAGGGCCCCCATTTTTCTAGATTGGGCAGCACGGTGGCTCAGGTGGTTAGCACTCTGACCCTGCAGTGCTAGAGTTCAAATCCCAGCCTGGGCACTATCTGCAAGGAGTTTGTATGTTCTCCCCGTGTCTGCGTGGGTTTCCTCTGGGTACTCAGGTTTCCTCCCACACTCCAAAGACATGCAGTAGGTTAATTGGCTTCCCCAAATAAAGATTCTCCCATGTTAGTTACATGTGACCTATGACTGTGTTAGTTACATATACATGACTATGGTAGGCACATTAGATTGTGAGCTCCTCTTAGAGACAGCTAGTGATAGGATATGCTCTGTACAGCGCTGCGTAATATGTTGGCGCTATATAAATGCAACATAATAATAATAATTGATATAAAATTTATTGAGCCCCCCACCCCCATTCAAATTGAGGGCCATTTCACACTAGACTAAAGTTTGCGCTGCAGTATCATGTACTAGTACTAGTGTGAAAAAGTGGCAGAAACATGGATTATATACAGTATACACACACCAATCATACAGAAACAGAGGCACCCATTACATGCACTCCATGGTTGGCTTCCTGATTGTCCCTACCTCAGCGCCCTAGCTGCAGCCTCCCCCCTAGAATACCTCTGCACCCCCCGTTTGGGAACCACTGCTCTGGCTTTTTGCTTATGTTTTGACTTCATTTGTAGTAAATTTGTCACTTAAAGTAATAACAGTTTATGTTAGATCTGCTCAAATACGAGCACCAGTGTATCAGCACAGAAAAGTGAATATCCAACATTTACAGAATTGCTGTCTGCCTTCCTGTTTTATATGTAAAATGAATACACAACAGGAAGCATGTGTTCTGAAAGGTGTATCCAGATATGTAGAAAACATTTCATCTTTTATTTTAAACATACTAAGTTCTCAGTCATCCTTTACTAATTGTTTTGCAAGGTTTAGTTGATTGTCATTTGTCTGGTGCTCTTTGTGTCGGGGGACTTTGTTCAATGTTCCATCACTGTTCATCTGCTGCCCTCTAGGAATGGTTTGCTGTGTATGTAGAACTGAACCAGCAGATTGCAGCACTACTGAATGCCGGCGATGAAGAGGACCTGGTGGAGCTAAAGGGATTGCAGCAGCGGCTCAGTGATGTCTGTTACAGGCAGGCCAGCCAGCTAGAATTTCGGCAGAACCTTTTACAGACTGCATTAGAATTTCATGGTGTCGCTCAAGAGGTATCGCTGTCCATGTTATAATTGACAAACATGATTGTTAAATTTGTTTAAGAAAATTTTAAATCTTCTTTGTAACTTGGTTCAATAAAAATTACACATTAGATTGATGTACCGTATATACTCGAGTATAAGCTGACCCGAATATAAGCTGAGGTACGTAATTTTAGAAAAGAAATCTGGAAAAACTGAATGACTCAAGTATGGGCCTAGGGATGGAAATGCAGCAACTAAGGCACAGAAACACACAGCAAATGTACACTTGTTTGAGGTGTAATTATTTAATTCAGTAGACTTGTGAGTTAATTACAAAGCCCCTGAACATGATATCATCAGTAGAAGTGCTGGAGACGTAGAGAAGGGATGTGGGAACATTGTAAATAAAAAATATTGTTCTAGTATATCAGGTTTTTGCACAAAATGTTTAAATTTGACTTGACTTTGAACCTTATTTATGCAAAAACGACATATGCTAGTGCAATAAAAAAAAAATTAAAATGTTCCCACAACCCTTTTCTATATCTCCAGCAAGTTTGGTGACGATAGCATGTTCGGGGGCTTTGCTGTTCACTCAAAGTCCACCTACAAAATGCCGCAATTTAAATTTTTTGACCCGAATCTAAGCCGAATTTCTTTTTTTGAGCACATTTCAGGTGCTGAAAAATTCGGCTTATATTCGAGTATATACAGTAATTTAAAATATTACCTCTCTTATAAAGCGGAGTGTAAACAGGCTGTAAATCTTAATTTATATTATTATTACGTATTTATATACATTATTATGTATATTATTTTCTACATTCATGATGCATTAACAGGATTTCACATTCCGTGAAGTTATGAAAAAAAAAAAACCTCTGAATTCATCAACTTAGGTTGACTTTACCTGGTCAGTTTGAGAGTGATCACAAATTTGTCCTCCACCCTAAAAATTACCATGTGATGTTGTTTGATAACTGCCCCCGCAATGTGTGCAATGTATTAACTCATCCTTGACAAAAGCGACCATGTAATCCCTGGCAGGGATGTCAAAGTCAAATACACAGCAAGCCAAATTAAAAAACTTGGGCAAAGTTGCAAACAAACCTGGATGTATTTTAAAATATAATTCACTGTGACCCATGGGCCAGACTTGGGCCCCCCTGTACTACACACAAGGATGGGGGCACACATGGACTACAAAAAACTGTACAATGCTTACAATGTGTGTAGTATGCCCCCATCCCTGTGTGTACAGTTCATGTATTTTGCCTTCCCCCAGACCAATCCTACAATCCCCCTCTCCCCAGGTCAACAGCCCCCTACCATCTTCACTCGCCACGCTTCTGTCCTATAACTCTGGCAGTAGAGCACTACAGGCAGCTGGCACTCAATATAATGTCACTGTAGGGCACTGCTGTACAGCCCACCTGAGTGGGAGGGCAGAGCAGCAGTGCGTGCAGCTTATAGCGGGGCAGCCAGGAAGGCAAATCCGTTGCAGGCCAAGATCTTGGCCCCTGGGTCTTAGTTTGACATCTATCATAATTATCGAGCCATAAGACACACTGGGGGGGGGGGGGGGGGGGGTGATTGAGGGTCCATCTTATGTTCCAAAGGTGTAGGATATTTGTTAGGTGTCCCTGCCATACGGACAGGACTCTTTCCTGATGTGTGACCAAAAAGCCTGTGGTGTAATCTTTACATTGACACCAAGTGTTCAATAGGGTCATCTTGTGACTGAAGTTGGTATTGCAGTGGGATTTTTTCCCCAAATGATCTGCACACTTCAAATATTTTTTCTCTAGTTTTCCTGCTCTAAAAACTGGGTGCGTCTTATGGTACGAAAATATGCTATTGCTCCCAGGCAGTCTTGCTGTGTGAAGGGGATTTAATAAAGTAGACTTAAAGCTAAAAACTCAATAATTATATTTTACTATAATATTAGAAATAGATAAAATGTATTATTATTATAATTATTATTATTAATAATAATAATAAAAATAATCATACAAATGTGCCAGGCGGGGATCACTTAACTTGCCATCACTCTTTTATGTTTCTATTTAAAAATGAATTATATAACATTATTGCATTTACACATATGTCCTACAGTTAAGTCTAATGCAGCAAAAGACATATCTGGCCACCATACAATGATTTCCTCCTCCATAAACCATAGGATGTCCAGCATTAAGTGATGTTATGAGCAGCCACTTTTCACATGTTTTATAGCATCCAGCTGTGAAGTAAACATTTTGCACAAAACTAGACTGCGGTTTTGTTTTTATGCACAATACCCCTGATCCTCGACACTCATAACTATAATATTTAATCAGAAAAGCCTTTTTTTTCGCCAAGCCTGGTAACAGCTTGCTTCACAGCTCTGAACACTGCAGAAGTCTGATTCCTAAATATTGTTTTTGTCAGTTGTCGCAGCAATTGGATGGCCTGCTGGGGATGCTGTGTGTTGATGTGGCCCCTACAGATGGAGCAGCAATTCAGCAAACATTAAAACTGCTTGAGGAGAAGCTGAAAAGTGTTGGTAAGGAGCAGACACGTTCCTCTGCGCATTCATTATGACGCAAGTACAGATTAGAGTAGACTTTTAGAAAAGATTTGAATGTGTTTTATAGCTTAAAGGAAACATTCCAAAGAGAAACTAAGCTTTCCATTACTAAATCCTTTCCTGAAGATGCCAGTTTTGTGGCTGTCATGATGATCCAACGGCTTTAGCACTTTGGGTCACCATGCACAGACATATGTACTGACGTCTGTGCTTTTTTTGGTTATCGTGTGCTTGGTGACACAAAATCTTGTGTGGAATCGAACATTTTCAGAAAACTGCCAGTAATGACAGTTCCATGTTTCTCTCAGTACTGTATATATATATATATTGTGGGGGATTAGCTGTAGAGCGGCAAGGGCGGTACCCCCTGGATGGGTCCCTAGCAGGCGAAGGAGGCACAGCAACAAGATTTTCAGGTGAAACACACAAGTGATTTATTGTGCAAAGTCCTATATACAATATTTACAAGCAAGGCAGTAGAATCCACAGGAAAAAGTAATCCAAAGCAAGCAAAGTCTTTGTAGCTCAAACCTTGGTTACCACACAGGTACACAGCTCCCCAGCCACACACAG
>CM070039.1:10007093-10022730 GCA_036250615.1 Ptychadena robeensis
GTGGATGGACTTAAAGGCGTTCGGCCGACACTCACCAAGCGATCACTACACAACCAACAAGGACCGCACCAAAGGGTCCAGCACCTGGCGCATGGCCATGCCAGGAAGGACACTATTGTGGAAGGGGAAAGAGGCATCCATGTTTATGTCATGAATTTTTTTTTTAAGTCTATGGAACAGAAAACTGAGCTGTGTATGCCTAGCTTTAGTTTCTATAATAAAAGTTGAGTAGCCAACAGCAAGAGATTATACAATTGTGGTATTACTTCCTCTGTTCAATCTCGCTCATGGCCTCCTTTACTATATCTCTCCTGTACTGGAACTTGCCAGCAAAAGCTGTGCTAATTCTAGCTGAATTGGGTTTCTGCATAGACTGTGAATCTAAATTTGGTAATTTCTCCTGAAAGTATGGAATTCTGTTCCTAGGTGTGAAGATATGGTGGACGTCCGGAGGTTAAAAATGTTACAGATGGTCCAGCTGTTTAAGTGTGAAGAAGATGCAGCACAAGTAAGACATACAACTATGTTTTCATCCTTCTGTATATGCGGTCTGGTCTGTTCATCATTGCTATGCAACAGAAGAATCAGCATTGTTTTATATCCTGCGGCTTGTTCTAATGAAATGGACACGCAAGTATAGCCAATGCAGATTGTGTGGGGAAAGCTGCACTCGCTGGCAGCTTGCTCACACAGCCGTAGCAGAGAAGAGACAGGGAGACCAGAGTGCTGATTCCTCTGTGGGGGGGGGCTCCCCCTCCCTCCCCTCCCCTCTGTGTGCGGAAGAAGAGATGCTGAAGTGTGCTCTCTAGTGACACAATTTTAGTGGCTGAAAAGGGGTACTGCATGATATTTATGGTCAGGTGCGTCTTATAGTCTGAAAAATATGGCAATTTGTATTTCATGATCCTTTTTTATTTAAAAATCAACATTTGTAATTACCTGTAATGTATCTATGCCAATCAATATATGCCAACTGAAATATAAATAGTAAGGCTTGAGATTACGAGGGGGTGGTTAGATTAAGGTCATAGTGGCTATGTAATGTGGAGTTGCACACACCTGATCTGTTGATTTATAGGGTGTCTTATGGAAGAAGGTTGTGGACTTGTGGCTTGGGCTGTTAAGAACAGGTCAGGCGGGTGCAGAAAGTGGGCTCAATCAAGCAGGCACACAGACCTGACTGGGCGGGCATCAAGAAAAATGCATCTTTGTACCAAACACTTTAGAGGCCACTGTAACTATCTAAAAACATGATTGAGGGAACTGAAGAAAGTAAATAAAAGAAAAAAGCAAGGGACTGCGGTGCCGCTGGAAACGCATCCATTGTGTCTGCAAGAAACGGAAATGCACCGCCTGGCTTTTCCATAGCTTTGGTATGCTAATTAATAGGGAGCACTACTGCCAGTGTGGTGGGAGCACATGCCATAAGCCGCAGGCAAACTGCCCGTAAGTCGCAGGATATCCACCCGAAAATGAAATACAGGGATAAAGCAGTGGCCTTCTAGTTTAACATTGAACTTTAAACAAGGAAATACGTGTATAAAGGCAGAAAGCGTAAACCAGGTTTTGTTTAGTCTAAATCACTACTAGCTGACTGCATGTCATTGCTGTTTCAGATTATTAAACTGTGTGTGTGGAATGGTAGAGTTTGACACCATGTCCTTACACCATCATGTTTGGCCGAGCTGTTGGTTGCGACTGACATTTCTTACAGAGATCTCAACATAGGCCTTCACAAGTCACACTGTGTTTTCAGTTAAACACTGGTATGATTGTTCCCTCAGACATTTTTAAGAATTGTATTGTTAAAGCAGATCTACCACCATAAATTCATCATTACGTTAATGCCATTAGAAGTGCCGATAACGGGGAGGTATGCATAGAAAAAAAACACTTACCTGTAAGGAGAAATTTAACAAGATCCCGCAAAGCCACTCCTCTCTACTTTTCTCTGATGAGGCGCACCTCGGCACCCCCGGAACTCCTCACAAAGATAAATAGGTTAATCTCTCATTACAGCTCTGCATTAAAATTAGACAAATTTTCCCATTGAAAACCATTAGTACTCACGATATTGCACACAGAATTTACCCCCAAAAGCCTGTAAAGTAAAGCGAGAATCTCATATGATTCCAGGGAACAGCAGGTAAGTATATTTTTTTAGGATTTAGGATTATGGAGGGCTATGCCGCCATCATACCAGCTTTAATGTTACATATATATTATTTCGATTTTGAGTATACATAGGCTTCAAGTTTTATTTTTGTAAAACGTTTCTGAAGCTGCCAAAGAAAGAATTCTGTCGCCATTTGGGAAGATAACATCTGTTAATATGTATTCAGCCAATCTCATAAACCAGTCTCGGAGCAAGTTATTGTCTGCATTGTATTGAAGATTATTGGATGCTAGTAAGGGGCTTGCTGCATCTGTAGGCACTGCCACTTTAACAGCCATGACAGGGACAAGTGCCATCACATAATTGTTAAGGACCTGAAAACACCTCACACAGTCCCTATGGATTTATGGTGGCTAATGTTCTAAACAGTCTAAAGTGACAAGTGTCAGAAGCTTTTGGTGTATGTAATGTTCACGTATGGGCAGGAGAGGAAATAATATTTTCCTGTTATAGTTGTGGTACATTTTGCATGCCAGCAGTGCAGCTGGATTGTATTGATATGGACATGAGTAATCTGCTATAATAACATTGCTTATTGATCTTTAGGCAGTAGAATGGTTAAATGAATTACTGGATGCCTTGTTAAAGACGCACGTCCGATTGGGAGACGACAGCCAAGAAACGAAAATTTTGATAGAAAAGCATCGAAAATTTGTGGATGTTGCCCAGGTAAGGACCCTTCATACGAACATTCAACTGGTTCTGGAGACAGCTTTTGGTGATTTCTAAAATAATATTCTACTTGTTTTTTTAAAACTACAGGGCTGTAAAATCAGCCATGTAGTATTCTCTTTTCACAGAACAATTGCCTGTATCTGATTAATTCCATTTTTATATTTTTGAAGCTCTTCATTTTATTTATATATATATATATATATATATATACACATATATACACACATAAAAGGTACATTGGAGTGTATCGGACGCTGCTATTATATATCCTCGCACATTCCCATCCCGGAACAGTTAATTGAAAAATGTACAAAGTACCAAAAAGTTTCCCTCAGGGTTGGGACTTTACTTGGAATGTGGGAGTAAAGTTAACCTGTATTATCAATACCTTGTCTATTATCACATTATTATGATAATAGACAAGGTATTGATAATACAGGATCTTGATAATACGGGATCTTGTTAATACAGGTTAACTTTACTCCCACATTCCAAGTAAAGTCCCAACCCTGAGGGAAACTTTTTGGTACTTTGTACATTTTTCAACACACATAAAAGGAAATAGCTGCCATTAATTTGAATAAAATTATACTATTTACGTTTGTGACTAAAGTGTGTGTGTGTAAGTTACTGTAGCAGTCTGCATTAAGTCACTGACCCTGAACATCTCTGACCCAAATTTTGAATTCTCTTTTGCGAGGATATGGATTTTTAATCCTAGACTCCATCATATTGAGTAGTAGTTCAAATGTTACTACTTAGATTAGCAAACTCTGACTATAATAAGTCTGACAATAAGTCAATGTGTTTGGTAATACATTTCGGCATGAATAAGACATATGATGTGTGTAACAGTTTGTTCATAAATCTATCCTTAGATTTTTTGTTGGACATATCCTTTGTATTATTATACTCGAAGGTAGAGCATCATTCTGTGCAGCAGAAGCATGGAGTGCTTGTTCACACTAGCCACACTGCAGTGCAGTACAGTACCACAACACAACACAGAGCTGCAAGGGATAACGCATGGTCCCATGAAAACCTGTGTACCTTTCACACTAGCCAAACACCCTGCAGACCATCACAAGTGTCTCCCATACACTTATACCGGACCAGCAGTGCAAAATGCTTCTGTTTTGCCGGCAACGGACATGGTTGCGTTACCATCGAGACCGTAGGTAGCTGAGAGATATGTAATAATATCTATTATTGCCCAGATCACTGCCTCCTAAGCTGCTGATGGCCAAACATATGATGGTAAGGGTGATTTACAAACATTCACTATATCATGTGGTATCAGTTCTTGTAAACTAAAAAAAAGATGAAAAAAGATTGTTAACTATAGCAGATTCCTGACGCATTCTGATTAGCAAAGCATTGATTCATTTTAGAGATAGAGATTTAATTAAGTCACTTGAAAGCAGATAACACCACCTAACAGCATAGTACAAGTAAGTTTGATGAACACTTTCAGCCTTTGGTTGAGAAATTGTAATGCTCTGCCATGTCTATACAAGTTTCCTCCATACTGGTAGGTTCATTGGCATCTTAAAAATATCAGTGTCTTTACGTATGTAACAAACAATAGCCCCCAAAATATATTCTGCATGAACACATTATTGCAACACTCATATAGAGGAGAGAGTAAAGAAGGAAAGTGTCTATACCAGTGGTGGGCAAAAAAATTTTTGACTCATGGGCCACATTGGCTTCTTAAATTTAGTAGCCGGACCAAGAGCTTGTAATTGCCGACCTCCCATATGTGTGCCAATTCCAGCATCACTAATGATGGTGGTGATGTGTGATGGGCAACGTGTGAAAGGAATAATTACTGCATCGCCCCCAAGGCAATATTTTAGACACCTCTAGGCATTATGTGCACTAGAGAACAAGCAGAGGGGAGGATCTTTTCAACAAGTTGACAAAAGGTCAGAAAAGAAAGCTAATTGGGCCGGATTTGGCCCCCGTGCATTAATTTGGCCAACACCAATCTAATTCCACACTACATTTATAGAGCAGAACTATTTAGTTGTCTTGTTTTTTTACCAGCTTCATAAATTGTTAACACAAGCAAATTTTTTCGTGCATCGGACCTCTTAAATTTAACAATGAGAACAGATAATTGTGTTTTTCCTCTCATCTATATTTTTGTCCCCTCTGCAGAGTACATATGATTATGGGCGACAGTTGCTGCAAGCCACGGTTGTATTATGTCAGTCTCTGAGATGTACGTCAAGGTCATCAGGGGACACACTTCCGAAACTTAACAGAGTATGGAAACAGTTTACGATAACCTCAGAAGAGAGGGTTCAGCGGCTGGAAATGGCACTCGCTTTTCACTCAAACGCAGAAAAGGTTAGAACCATTTGCATGTGACCTGAGCCGAGGAGCTTCAGTCATTTAAAGGTCACGTGCACTGCTGTAAAGCACTTCTCGCTCGTCTGTACAATCGAGTTCTTTCATTTCCAAGAGTGCAGTGCTGAAGTGTTTGGAGTGGATAGAATTATTTCTTTGGAATAGTTTTAAGTGCATGTACTTTGTTGTTTGGGGCTTTCAGATAGATATGAGCACGCAAGAATTGTAATTACACGCAATAAATTCAGTAAAATCTATTTTCAAATATTCTCAAAAGTGGGAGATCTGATACTCATATTGGGGAGATGCTTTTCAATTAAAGGATGCTTGTGTGTATAAAAATATGGGCACTGCCATGGATGGCTCGTCCTTGAGGGTGCAAGCTTTCATTCTTAGCTTGCCTTGCATTGAAAAAAATATGTAGCCAGCATACCTAATAGTTATTGATTCACTGAACATACATATGCATGTGGAATATGGCAGACTGAGGCTTGTGGCCCCTGCAATCCCAAGACTCCAATCCGGCATTCTGCATGCAAAATGTAATGAAAGAAGAAATCGGGTTAAGGAGACACATGACCTCATTCGTTTATTCGCAGGGCTGACATCAGGGCCCTGGCCTAACCGTTTAGGGGGGCTCAATGGTACGCTGCCCAGTCAGTGCCATCCCTGGCACTGTTTTTGCAGCATCGGCATGGCAACTGGGTTCCCCATCTTGTGCAATTACCTGTACCATCGTAAATTACCATAGATTCTGACATTGATCGTAGGGAAATTGAAACGTGTTTGGGGGCCTATAGTGATACAATCTGGATCAAGGCTGCTACCATCACCGTCTTTTCAAAAAAATAGTTTTTCGTGCTGGCTTCACTGTAAATTCTTAGGTTATAAGTCGGGAAATGAAACTTGAAATTTGATTTGAATCTTTTTGCATCTCCACTTTTAGATCTTACAAGAAAGTCTGGATCTTTCCGAGTCTGTGCTGGATTTTGAACAATTTGATGAAGTTGAAGCTGTTGGCAAATCGCTGCTCGATAGATTAACAGTGCCTGTAATTTATCCCGATGGGTATGTTAATTTTTCTTTGCCTTCAAATGTCAAATTTTGCATGTAAGAATGTGTAGTTGGCAATACAGTGAGGCTTCAAAAGAGCGCAGCTTACATAGAACTTTCTCTGTAGACACCAGATATGTCCAGTACAGTACTTCTTGTGTTGACCTTTCAGTCTTTGACAGGGGTGGGCAAACTTTTTGACTCGTAGGCCACATTGACTTCTTAGATTTGATAAAGGGGCCGGATCAAGAGTCTGTAATGGCTGCCCAGCATAGGTGTGCCAATCCAAACATCGCCAGCATCACTTGTGATGGCGGTGATGTGCAATAGGTGATGTGTGACGGGAACGTTGTTATCTTTTTAAATTTCCTTCACTTACAAACCTACAACATAAAACATTTCATGAAAAACTGTGCCACTTTTGGCAGTGGCATCAATTGGTTGTGTGTTTCCTGGTGCTGAGTAGTTGGGTATGACCACACAGAAGTATGTGGCACATCACACCAAAATTGTCCTATCTGTGGGACTGTAGCACACATTTTGTTACCACAGCGCAAGCATCTCCCATTCACTAGTATGGGAGGCAATAGTGCCTCACATTGTGGTAAAGCATTGTTTTGTGTACTGACTACATTCACATTAGTGTTAACTACCGTTATGCAATGCAGCTAGTGTAATACGTCAGTAAGGCTTTCTATTCCCTGTACAACTACTACCTTGTGCTCAAAGCCTCCAGCCAAGCAGTAATATGAGTTCTGCAGAGTTCACACATAACATAACACACAAGTATGAAAGTTACAACAGGTTTCCTATGGATAGCGTATATCATGCAGTAACAATAGCTCTATGTCATATGACCCTCCGCATGTGAACTTTATACAGAAGGTTCGTCCTGTGTAATTAGTAGTAATTAGTAGAAAATTTAACTTTGAAAACTTTGAATTTCAATTAAATTCATGCAAAAAACACATGTGTTAGAGCAATACTTTCTTTTTTGAAATGTTCCCACAACCCTTCTCAAAATTTCCAGCAATTTGGGGGATGATACTCAGGGGCTTCACAATTAACTAGAAAATTCAGATAGTGGAATTTTCAAGACAAAATTCAATGTTTTCTAGATAAATTAGCAAAACGACCACAAGATGGCGCCTAAACATTATTATATATCAATTGCTGATGGGTCAATTCCCAAGAGAACCTCACTCACAACCAAGGAGTTATGAAAAAACTGTTTCTTTATTTAAAGTTGAGAATCTCCATGAGGAAGCTCATGTTTAAGTGAAACGCATCAGAGGAGGACTTTGGTTCGTATCTGGGGGTGACGGAAGATGGTGTGTGCCACTGTTTTTAACTTTGAATAAAGAAGAAGCTTGTTTCATAACCCCTTTGGTCATTAATGCGGTTCTCGGAGATTGATCCATCAGCACTCGACTTGGCTAACTTGGTAAGCTGTGGACTCATCCATACTTCTTTTAATTTCTTCTTTTGAAGATCCACTGGCTGTCCTTGTACTTTTAGTTTACAGGAGTGCGGACTGTCCATCATCTCATATATGTTATTATATATCATTGCCCGAACCCAGCTCGGAAGTACTGATTTTTGCAAGTATTTTCTGCCTGAACTGAGCTCAGGCATACCGCTAGGGAGGATAAAAGCCCAAATAGTTAGAGACATTATCATTATAGTAAAACTCCATTAACCTTCTTGGCGTTATGCCTGAACCTAGTCCATGCACAGTTTGTTCTTTAAAAAAAAGCGGTACATGCGCTGGGATGGTGCAAACACGTCTGTGCTGCGCCATAGACTTCCATGTTGGAGGGGGCGTCGCTTCCACATCCTCAGGAATCGTCCACCAACGATATGGAGAGAGGAAGGGCAGGGAAACACAGCAGAGTACAGATCTCCCGTACGGCACCATTTCGCACCTGAAAGAGTGGCACGAAAATGCCCTAACGCCAGGGAGGCACAGTACGGGAGATTGGGCCGCGATCTCCTGTACGGTGCCGTTTCGGGCTGGAAAAAATGTTGCATAAATGCTGTAAACCCCATACACGGGTCCGTTTCCCAACGGATTCCGGGACGATCGATTCCGGGCGCGTGCACGCCAATCGATCGTCCCGGAATCGCGTGAAGCCCACCTTGTCCGTCCGATCACGTCCGATCGTTCGGGGGCCCAGAATCGGATCCGACAGAGAACCAACATGTTGGTCTTTCTGATCCGATTCTGCACACATCAGGGGGAGTTGCCATTTGTGAAGTAAGCGATCGGACACGGAATCGTCCAGGTATCCGTGGGCCAAGGTGGTATGCAGCGATCGGACACAGTTAATTGGCCGATCGATCGGACCTCCGATTCCCGCTGAGATCGCCGGAATCGATCGGATAGGTGATCGATCGGCCATGGAATCCGACTGTGTATGGCTAGCTTAACACCAGTGAGATTAAACAGTCTCAGTCTCCCTTATGGTGTGGAGTGTGCCACAGTGGACATATTTACCTCCCTAGCGCACTGCTGAGTTACAGATTTCTGTACCAAAAGTGCACCATAGACTTTAATGGAAGAAAGTTTTTTTACATTGTAGGCCTGTAACTTCCCAAAGTCTGTCCATACAGGAGTCTGGTGACATCCTGAATATAAAACATGTTCAGATGCTTTGTGAATAACTCACAATATCAGATAATGAAGAATTCACATTATCAGGTAAATTAGCACTGCAACCACTAGATGGCGCTGCTATTGTGCCAGGTTACATAGGAGAGGATGGGGGGAGGGGGATTGTCCATGCTGCTGCCTCATTAGATCGGAGCCACACGGAGCAGTGAGTTTACTCTCATGTGTCTCCGATCTCTGCCTGACGGACCCAGCTCGTTCACTGCCATTCTGTCAGGGCTGAGCTGGTTAAGCTGGGACCGTCAGGAACGGCAGGGGGGTTAAACATTTAAATTAGACATCTCCTGGGTCAAATGACAACTGTCACTTGTACAGAAAGGTGAACAACACTGGATTCTGAGGGCATAAAAAACCCTTCCTTCCATACATTAAAGGTTAAAATATATCTACTGAGATGTGCGTTATGTAGTTATGTCTACTTTATACGATGTAAGATTCTTTTTATTGATGGATAGAGCCTATAGCTTATCATAATTTTGTGGTCATCTGATGTAATACATTTTGTTTTACAGAAGTGAACAGTATTTTGGAAGTCCTAGTGACATGGCCTCCACAGCAGAACACATCAGGGAGAGAATCAAGATGGTCTGCCTTAAAAAACAAGAACTGCTAGAGCCTGATGTCTCTATAAGAGAGAGCTAAGAGAGACCGGACTGTGATTTATCCCATAGGCTACAGTTTGTAAATCCGCATGTGGTCATACATTGAAATGCATTTCACAACCATCCCATGAAGCAGCATCTCCTCATCCCGAAACATTGCTCTACGTATTGTGACACTTCTATAAAGCCTTACTTATATACTGTGCTGTGAAATCATCAAGTATATTACACAGTGTAGTGCTGCACTTGACACTACCTTTTGAAGCCCGTTTAAAAGGGCCCGAAACGCGTGGCTGGATAATATATTCTAAAGCCCTCTGGCAGCAGCTGGGTTCAAAGCTTTACCGTATTTGGTAGTTCTGTTTCTAGGTAAGCAGCTGGCAAATGCTTTTTCAATGGTGCTACCTAAAATGAAGGATTCTCCATGACAAGTGGAGGAGACGTGTATGACAAGTTCTGTCCCTGGGTGGATAACGTAGTGTTTGTAGGATGTGGGTTGTTCTTAGGATGTAGCGTACTTCTTCTTGTCTTGATATCTAAAGACATTTCATTTTTTATTGTGCCATTATATGACTTGTCCATGAAACCTTTGATATATCATGTTCATGAATCAAATGTTTTTCTTACTTGTATGGGACAATGTATTTAAAGCTGTTTGTGCTGAATAAAACCATCTTTTTAAGGTTGGACATTTTGCTTCCATCATTAAAAATGCACCTGTCTCATTCTACTCGGACTATTTCTTTTTTTTTACAGCCTTTATATTAGAGATTTTTAATAAGATGCAGACCTTTCCACATTGCAAATTACATGATGAGCAGATGACAAAGATCATGTGCAGAGTTTGATTGGCTCAGCTTCAGTCTGCATGCGTTTAGATGTAAACTTTTCAGCATCTCTACCAGAGGTGGTCGAATCGACGATTTCGAGTTAATTGCAAAGCCCCTGAACATGATATCAATACCAATTAATCAATACTGGATATGTAGAGAAGGGTTGGGGGTATACAACAAAGAAGAAAGTATGTCTCTAACACAAATAGTTTTTCCACAAATGAAGTTCAAAGTCAAGTCAAAATTTTGAAAATCGGAATTTCAACTTTATATTTTAACTTCATTTATGCAAAAATGACATGTGCTAGAGCTAAAAAAAAAATTAAAAAATGTTCCCACAATCCTTCTCTAGATCTCCAGCAATTTTGGTGATGATACCATTTTCAGGGGCTTTGCAATCAGCTCACAAAGTTAGCAAGTCGAAAAATTCGACCACCTCTAATCTCTACCTATAAGTGAGTATGTGCTAAAGATTTGTATACATGGTTCGGTTTTCAAATCAATTGATGATCGATCACGTGTGTTTCGCTGTGGCCATTCGTTCCCCGATTGAACAGAAAATCGTGAAAAGACAGAAAACGGTTGATCAATAAGGAAATATGGGCATGTCCATAAATCCTGGTCGATCATGGATGGGGACCACACAGTCCCATTACAGCCAGCGCTGTGTACACTCAATGTGGGATATTTTCCTACCAGAAAATATCTCATAACATCGGCTGGGAGCTGCTGACAGGCAAAGCTTAGAGCGGGACATAGGATGGCTGCAAAGGAGGTGGGCTCCCCCCGCACTCATTATTGACTGAAGCTGATGTTATAGATCACTTTGTTAAGCACCCCATACACCTTAAGATCGTTTTCATACAATTTCCATTAGATCAGTGGTGGGCAATTGAGTTGATATGGAGGACCGCACTGACATTGATCCAGACCCTCCCCCCGTCGACATATCTCAGCAGGCAGGGGACCAGATCCGGACAGGCAGTCAAAATCCAACAGCACCCACCCCCACTCCAGCCACCCTCCTGACCTGGTTTTTACGCCATCAACATTGACAATTTTACTGATGTAGGAGCCAAAGTTGATAAGGAAAGCTGGGTCAGCGTGTGACCGCTTCACAGGTGAGTTGCTATGCCCTATGCATTAACAGTTCGGTTTTGGGGGCCACATGTGGAGGACCAAAGGGGGCCGCCAATCAAGACCCCCGGGCCGCAGGTTGGGCACCTAGGCATTAGATCTACCAACAACTGTGTAGTGCCAGGGCCTTCCTGATAGAATACATAGTGATTGGAAGGTATATGTCACTGCTATGTAGTGCCGGGTCCTCCCTGATAGAATACATAGTGATTGGAAGGTATATATCACTGCTATGTAGTGCTGGATCCTCCCTGATAGAATACATAGTGATTGGAAGGTATATATCACTGCTATGTAGTGCCGGGTCCTCCCTGATAGAATACATGGTGATTGGAAGGTATATATCACTGCTATGTAGTGCTGGGTCCTCCCTGATAGAATACATAGTGATTGGAAGGTATATATCCCTGCTATGTAGTGCTGGGTCCTCCCTGATAGAATACAAAGTGATTGGAAGGATTAGAAAGGTCCTCATATTACATGGTTTTGGTAGAACAAAAGTTGATTGTACAGAAATTGTATGGAAAGATTGAAAGGTGTATGGGGGCCTTTAGTCTTGAGAGAATATTATCTGATTGCAATACAATGGCAGAGGTCAAACGTCTGTCTTCACAAGGTTTTCACACACTTGCTGGTATTTTGGCCCATTTCTCCATGCAGATCTGCTCTAGATCTGATGGAAGGAGGTTTTCACTCAAAATCTCATGATACGTGGCCCCGTTCATAATTTCCTTTACACGAATCAGTCATCCTGGTCCCTTTGCAGAAAAACAGCCCCAAAGCATGATGATTCCACCACCATGCTACACAGTAGGTATGGTGTTCTTTGGATGCAAATCATCATTCTTTTTCCTCTAAACATGACAAGTTGAGTTTTTACAAAAAGTTCTAGTTGGTTTCATCTGACCATATGATATTCTCCCAATCCTCTTCTAAATCATCCAAATGCTCTCTAGCAAACTTCGGGCCTGGACATGCACTGGCTTGAGTAGGGGGTCATGTCTGCCACTGCAGGATTTGAGTCCCTGGTGGGTGTAGTGTGTTACTGATGGTAGCCTTCGTTACTTTGGTCCCAGCTCTCTGCAAGTCAGTGTCCCCCTGTGCGATTCTGGGATTATTGCTCACCGCAAAATCACCAGATCGAGGGAGATTATCAGTGGTCTTGTATGTCTTCCTTTTTCTAATTATTGCTCCCACAGGTGATTTCTTCACACCAAGCTGCTTGACTATTGCAGATTCAGTCTTCACAGCACGGTGCAGGTCTACAATTTTTTTTCTGATGCCCATTGACAGCTCTTTGGTCTTGACCATAGTGGAGTTTTGAGTGTAACTGTTTGGGGCTATAGACAGGTGTCTTATACTGACATTAATACAGAAAAAAAAATGAGAAAGAAGTAGACATAATGAGGAAGGAGGGGACCTGCATACACTGTCTGCAGATTTTCTCCATCTTCGTTGTGCCTACTTCCTGTTTTCTTTTTTGTTTGTTTTGTTAATGTAAAAAAATAATTTCTTCTTCGTTACCAGCAATAATGAGATAAGTGCCTAAAAAACGCCCACTGAGCGCATGTGGGGGGGGGTGCCCTGAAAGTGTCAAATGGGGCATTTGCAAACATCCATGAGAACCTGCGCTAAAGGTCAGAATACTATTTAGGTAGAAAAGCTCAAAAAATAGATGCAGGGCAAATATCAATATACCGTATTTTTCAGCGTATGAGATGACTTTTTAACACAGGAAATGTTTTTCAAAAGTCTTATACGCCGGGTACAGAGTGACGCCGCCAGGGGGGGGGGGGGTGCTAGGGTGCTCTCCTGTCCCGGGCTGACCATCTAGGGGAGCACTGGCTGACAGGAGGGAGAGATCTTTAGAATCCCCCTCGCCCCCTCCTTCCCGATGTCTGTGAAGTGAAAGTAGCTGGCTGCTACTGACAACAAGTGTGCTCACTAGCGACATTGTGCATTGTGGCTGAAATTGGTATTACAGGGATACATTGAACACATTAAATAACTGTACAAAAACTTCAAATCCTACACAACTGTATTACACCATATTGCATTTTTAGATTTTTGGGGGTTAAAAGTCAGAGTAGACATAACATTTTTTAATTTGGTGTGCATTTGAAGAGAGAGGTAGTCTTATACCGAGAGAATATCCCAAACTCTATATTTTAACTGGAAGAGTTGGGGGTTGTCTTATACGCTGGAAAATATGGTTTATAAAAAACATGGCTGAAAACAAATACTGCACATCGCCAAAATAACACCATACCCACAGTGAAGAATGGTGGTGGCAGCATCATGCTTTGGGGCAGCTTTTCTTCAGCTTAAACTGGGACCTTAGTTAAGATAGAGGGAATTATAAACAGTTCCAAATACCAGTCAATATTAGCACAAAACCTTCAGGCTTCTGCTAGAAAGCTGAACAGGGAGAGAAACTTTATCTTTCAGCATGACAACAACCCATCTTTGTTGATCCAAATCAACAAAAAAATGGCTTCACCAGAAGATTAAAGTTTTGGAAGTTTTAAAGTCTTTGGAATGGCCCAGCCAGACCTGAATCCGATTGAAAATCTGTGGGGTGATCTGAAGAGGGCTGTGCACAGGAGATGCCCTTGCAATCTGACAGATTTGGAGTGTTTTTGCACTGTACAGTTTCTTTTCAATTGAGTTGTGCAGTTTAAAGGTCACATAAACCTTCCTAGCGCT
Organism: Ptychadena robeensis; assembly: GCA_036250615.1. NCBI lineage: Eukaryota > Metazoa > Chordata > Amphibia > Anura > Ptychadenidae > Ptychadena > Ptychadena robeensis. The sequence continues at coordinate 10,021,302 of CM070039.1, forward strand.
TCTGACGGCTCCATCTCGTCCCTGCACTTTCATGTCAGTGTTGCAGCTGACGAGATGGATCGGTCCAGCTAAGCTCACATGCCCCGGCAGCAGCACATACTTACTGTTCTGTGCTGTCCCGGGGGACATGTTCTAAGCTGGTGTCACCCCTCTCCCAGCCCAAAGAGCACATGTGGAGATGACACTGGGGGTGACTTTCCAAATGTGGTCTTTGAAGATAGCCCAATTTGCATATGAATGTCCCGCGGCGCCTCAGGGGGGGGGGCGGTTGTCCGTGGGACATTCATATGCAAATTGGGCTATCTTCAAAGACCACATCTGGAAAGTCACTCCCAGTATCATCTCCACATGTGCTCTTTGAAGTTAACCCTTTCAGAGAGTGCTAAATGCCATTGTATTGGATACAGTGATAACTGTATCCAATACAATTCAAAGTAAAACATAACAAAACACATTTCCAATTGTAATAAAAATGTTATTATAAACAAACATAAATGTTATTATAAACGAACATTATTTTTTAATAATAATTGTGTGTTTCAAACATTATTATAGTCAGGATGTCTACAAGACCCTTGTATGGACATATTTTTGGAAGTTATAAGCCTACAACACAAAAAAAAAATTCCATTAGAGTCTATGGTGCGCTTTTGGTACAGAAATCTGGACCTTGCAAGAGCGCTAGGGAGGTTGAAGGTTGAAAAAAATCTGAAATAATTTATCTTTGACTCATTCCTGTCATAGCCCATTACCCTTCAACATACGCCTTGCACATATGAAAGGCACAGATCTAATCTATCAGCTTCCCTCACTGGGTTACATATATGCCCTACTCTTCCCATCTGCGCATATATGCAGATATCATGGGGAGCGTAGGGCATATATAAGTATGCATCATCCACTTCTCCCCGGACAAGAGGCATTGCTGGAGCACAAGGGATGCAAAGGCGCCATTTCATCACATTCTGAATTTCGACTTTTTAACTTAATTCATGCTCAGGGGCTTTGCAATCAGCTCACAAATTAAGCTAGTCGAATAATGCGACCATCTCTACTAACTCGGGGGAATAAACCAACAAACACATAAACAACCCTCTAGTCGTTGCAAAGCACTATGAGTTTGTGTTGTGAAAAGCTTATTTTCCATACAACATTTTTCAGAATACATTACTTCTACAGGAAAGAATTAATAATATGTGTAATAAATTTGGACTCTTAAAATATTCACAAGCACAAGACCAAAGTTTAATGTAAATTCTGAAATGTGAATGTTCATGAGAATATTGAACTATTCACATGACAATGTGTCCCAGGTTCAGTCACCTGGACTCTATGCTATTGTACTGAAACCATTCCACAGAACTCTGAAAATTAAGCTAGCCACACATGGTTCGATTGACTGTACAATCAATGTAATTCGATCAATTTT
>CM070039.1:10022830-10039541 GCA_036250615.1 Ptychadena robeensis
AAACTTCGATCGAATTGATGATCGATTTGATGTCAATTGAACCATGTATGGTTAGCTTAACTCTTCCCATTTTCTATGTCCGTCCCTCTCTGACTCCCTCAGATGTTTATCTTTGGGGTCATCTGAAGGCAATTGTCTATGCTGTGAAGATACAAGATGTGCAGCACCTGAAACTATGGATACTGGAAGCCTGTGCTAGCATTTCTCCTGCGGTGTTGCTATCAGTGTGTGAAGAGTGGGAGAAGAGGGTTGCATTGAAAATCCAACTCAATGGGCAGCACATTGAACACATTTTATAAGAGGACAGAAAACGTGTAAATAACTCATGAAAGAATAAAGTTACGTTAAAACCAAGCACACCATTGTTTTTCTTGTGAAATTCTCAATAAATTTCATGTGTCACATGACCCTCTCCCTATTGAAAAAACAAAAGTTGGCCGCTATGGTCACCACCCACATTGAAAAGTTTCCCCCCTCACATATACTAATTTGCCACAAACAGGAAGTTATTATCACAAACCATTCCCATTTTATTAAGGTGTATCCATATAAATGGCCCACCCTGTAGAGGAAATGTACTGTGTGCTGCCTCCATAAACCATGTGCAGGCTATACGGTCATTTGCTTCTTTTTCCAACTAATGATCTACAATACAAAGCTGACAATACAATAATGTCATGAGAGGAAGAACCAACAACGCATAGCAGAGGAGCAGATCTACAGAACACTCGAGGTATGCAAGATGATAAAGATATGAAAACACAGATCAAAGAAAGGGGCTTAAGGAGCACTATCAAATCAAACATCAAAACATAAATAATTAAAAGTGATCTTTCATTCAATACTGACCCTATCATTTACCAAATATAATATATTAAAAACACAACAGACCATGTATGTAGGCAGTAAAAGCGCCCATGAAACTTCAAGCTTGAAGCGTCTGTCTCTCTGACATGTGTTGCCCTTTGGGGTCTTCTTCAGAGAGACTTGATATTGGACAGACATTGAAAGAAAGAGTCAAGACATCATAAATCATTAATAGAAAGAGTCAAAACATCATAAAAAATATATCATGTAAATTAATCAATAGTTGAGGTCACCTACCCTGGATGATAATTACTAAGTAAAACGAACTGGGGCTGACCAGAATGATAGCAAATAGCTTACTGGGGACAGCAGGTCCATGATGGCCAGGTATCCCCCTCTCAGGAAGAGGTCCCACAGGGTGAATGAGGGCACGTGCTGATAGCGCAACGTGATCCGGCAGCTCTTACCCCACAACAGGCCAGGGACACGGATAGCGGAGGACCTGGATTGGAGGGACCGCAGGCACACCAGCAGGCTGGGTTAACGTACTCCGGCGGGACCCACTGGGGTCTGGGTATCCACCCCACTGGAATGGTAGTCAGGGCGTCTGGCGAGTGACACGGCAGAGCGGAGTCTGGCTTTGTCTGGCAAGCTGCGCGTGCTATTGTGCCTGCCGGCTGCATGCATGCCGGGCTATTTAGGACAGGGTACAAGGCCGCAGTTTGGACAGCAGCGGACGTGCTGCTTACTCCTTCTCTGTTACCCTCAAAAGGCCCAGCCCACCGGGCAGGGACTCCTCTTAAGTTCTCTGGAGACCCCGGGGCATGCTGGTCCAGCGGCTTAAAGGGGACCTCACCATGACTACACAACCCCTGGCCACTACAAGCCTAGGAGGAGAGTCCTAATTCCTAGTGATGAGCAGCATAGGCAATATTGGAATTTGTGATATTTCACAAATAATTATACTTGTATTTGATTCGATATTCACAATTCGAGTGTATGGCCATGAAATGGCAAAAAAATTATTGCATTGGTAATCACCTTACCTTTAAAATTAATGGTCACATGTGGTATTTATTTTTGCATCGCGAATATACAATCACAATGCATGGCCATTATCTTCCCAATGCATAATATCGTGAATATTCGACATTGCGAATATCCGCTGTCATAATCACGAAATTTGTGAAATCCCGAATAGCGGATATTAGTTGCATATATTTTAAATTCGAATATTTAAGCTCAACACTACTCGTTCATTGCTTTCTTATGAGACTTATAGAAATGACACATGGTGTCGTAGACATCCATAAGCAGTGGAAATTCCCCCCGAAAGGATTCGGGGGCTAGGGGACTTTAGTGGCCATATATCTGGAAGTAAATACAAGTGAGATATGTATAAAAATAAAACATAAGGATATGTTTATTGCATAGAAATGATAAAAACATACAGCATGGCATAGCTGGATTGGCAAACATTAATACATCAGACAAATAAAGTAGGTAATCAGTATAATATACAGGCAGCAAAGAAAAAATTGTATATATGTTCACGGGTTAAGGTTTGTGGATAGTGCCAGGATAAGGGACCCTATCAAACAGGGTCCACTTCACCCCTGGATCATTTCTATGCAATAAACATATCCTTATGTTTTATTTTTATACATATCTCACTTGTATTTACTTCCAGATATATGGCCACTAAAGTCCCCTAGCCCCCGAATCCTTTCGGGGGGAATTTCCGCTGCTTATGGATGTCTACGACACCATGTGTAGTTTCTATATATATTTCTTATGAGACTGGTGCTGAAAAACCTCAACAATCCTAGGTGTAGTGTCCCTTTAAAGATTTCATATAGGGTCCTGATATTCTAAGAGTCAAATACATAGGTCAAATACATAGTGGTTCCTGTTCATGATCTGTTCTCAAAATGGTATCCAGGATGTAAGTAAGTATCAGGACCCTATAGGAAGTCTCTACGGGGCACTACACCTAGGATTGTTACCTTTTTTTTTACTTGTTTGTGATTTTCCAGCAACAGAGACACCAGTAAGTTATAAATGAGGACTCTCCTCCTAGGCTACTAGTTGTGACCTACCAAGCCCCTGAGGGGGAGCTGTAGTGGGCCTAAGGGTCTACATGTGTTCACACTGTGGGACCTTTTCCTTAGGGGGTCAACCCAACCATCATGTGGACCCGCTGTCCCAGGCATGCTCTGGCTGTGTTGTTTTTTTCCTCCTTTGGAGGGGATATTGGGGGATTGGAATGTCCAGACTGGATTTGTAGGAACACACCTCCATATGGCTTGATTTGCCATCATTCTGGTCAGGGTCCAGTTCTTCTTACTTCTTAGTAGTCATCCCAGGGTAGGAGATCTCGACACTTGTGCCTATTGATTAATTTACCTGATATGTTATTTATGATGTTTTTGACTCTATCTCTCAGCGGCTGTCCAATATCAGGTCTCTGGATTCCTTTCTGGATGGCTGATGTAATCTACACAACTTGCTGCAGCATTGCCATCTACTGGTCATCTACTAAAGGGCCGCACATAACATTTTCAATCAATTCTAATGAAGAAATTACATCAGGCAGAGCTAGAAGACATTATTTTTCATTTTTAAATAACAAAACTTGTTTTTAATTATACTAAAGCATTAGGTAACACTGCAGTATGGTGATGCACATTTTGTGTCATATACATCGTCAAAGGTTATGTGCCTCTTAGATATCATCAAAGCCCATGCCATATACATTAATCACCTGTTCGTTGGTGGAATAGTGGGAGCTTAGGCACTCATCGTTATAGAATGGGATATTCTTAGAGCAGAAAGCGGAGGAGAGGTGAGGGACTTGCTCAGGTGTTGTCTGGGTTGCTGATTGGCTTTCATGTGCTCAGCCAGAGCGAGTCCCTCTCCTCCTCTTCCCTCCTAAAGAAGATCCTGGGCGAGTTCCTATGCCCTATACATTTACAGTTAGGTTTTGGGGGCCACAAGTGGAAGACCAGGGGGGCCATCAAGGAAAGCCCAAAGGGCCACAGGTTGGGCACCTGGGCTGTAGATGATGAAATTCCATATTCCAAATTCCAAATTCCAAATTTCAGTATTGGTTAATTTAGTAAATTAATTCTTGTTTGAGCAGATTTTTGTGGTTTTCAAATGTAATTATATATTTTTTTTTTACATATTTAAGTGTACAGAAACCTGGACCTCGCTGAAATGCTCAGTAGGTTAATAGGGTTTGTTTAATATTTTTTTAATATATTTTGTTTGTTACATGGTTTTTAATATGTTATGACTGGGTCAGTATAGCATAAAGATTACTTGTATTCATTTATGTATTTACATGGCATAAGCCACTTAAAAACACAAAACCATGTTACATCTTACTTACTACATTCCAATATATACCATGAAATCTTATTACAGCAAAATATGTAAATCTGGGTTCGGGCGTTCGGTCTACCGAGCGCCCCAGCCCAATGTAAGTCAGTGGGAGGCTACCAGGCACCCCCTGCTCGGATGAGGGGAGGGTGTTATGTCCATGGGAAAAGTTGAGAAAGTCATAGAAAGTGACCACAAACTGAATGGGGGCCATGTATGGATGCATCTTGTACTCACAAACCGCTGTTGAGAACCATTTTCTCCCAGCTGTGTGCCACTTTTACACACTGACAAAAAACATGCCCAAAATCCAAATACATTTTAAAGGAAAAAGTACACTCTATAACATTATATGTCAGTGACTGCAGCTGAGCTGACGCTCTAAAATATTATACGGCAGTGGCTGAAGTTAGGTTGAGGTTGTAAAACATCATATAGCAGTGCCAGAGGTTGAGCTGACGCTGTAAAACATCATACGCCAATGCCAGAGGTTGAGCTGACGCTGTAAAACATCATATAGCAGTGCCAGAGGTTGAGCTGGCGCTCTAAAACATCATACGCCAATGCATACTATTCAGCTGTTCAGCCCTCATTTCAGAACATTTGCTAACTTAAATGTGCCCTATAAACTGTACCACTCAATTGAAAAACAAATATTTAGGTGGAGGGAAGAAAACCAAAAAAACACCCTCTTCTAACTGGAGATGTAGCTGTGTTCAGAATTAAGCAATCACATTCAAAATCATGTTAAATATGAGTCAGCATACACCTGCTAAATGCCTCTGATTGCAATGATCCCAATTAGATTTGACCCTCTCACCCCACTCTCCTTTTTGTTTTTTTAAATCTTATTTTTTTTCACAAAGTGGATGATGATGAGACACTTTGTTGTGTTTGTTGTGTTTTGGTCAAATCAGGAGGATGAGCAGAGTGAGGAAGTTGAAGAGGAGGTGGTTGACGCGGTGGGGTTGCAAAAGGGAGAAGTTGGTGTTCCCTTGTATGGCGGGTTTGGGAGGAAAGTGCATTTGATGAAAGAGTGGTAGGTTGCAACCTTTGCGGTATGAAAATGAGCCGGGGTGTGAACACTAGCAACCTCACTACCACATGGTATCCATGTACCTTAATAAGTGGGCCCAATGGCTGGGTCAACAATCTGGGTCTGTGGGTCACAGGCCCTGTGTTATGCACTGCTGGCCAATCCCTTGTCGAAGGTGATGGCCCGGATGCCCCTCTCCCTGGACCTTCACATTAACCATCAGCAATAGCATCCACTTCCCCGTCCAAATGTCCATAACACAGGCATTTGGATGCAAGTGCAAATACCCACCCACAGACCATAGCCCTAAATGCACACCTTCCAAAATGACTGGCCCTTGAATTGTTTTCATTTAGGCTTGGGGACACTGAGGCTTTTTGCATCCTGATGTTGGTGCCCATTGGCACGCATTCACCAGCCGCCACTATTTTTCACAGTGTGTTGTGCCTGCCATAAACCAACATGTGTCCCAGAACATCACCCGTGCCCTGACCAACGCAGTAACTGGGAAGGCCCACCTCACCATGGACACATGCACAGGTGCTAGTGGCCAGGGATGCTACATTTCCCTGACTGCACACTGGGTGAATGTGGCAGAGGTCGGGAGTGAATCGTACCCTGGAATGGCACAGGTGCTACCCATGCCATCCCATTTGCCATTCCATCATGCCATCTGTAAAAAATTTGACAAAGATAAACCTTTTGTCTCCACAAAAGATGCTGAGACCAGACAGTCAGGGCTCCTGCAGAGACACTGTGCTGCCTGAGCAGTGGATACCAGGGGCCACACAAAGAGTGTAGTAAGAGTAGAGTAAAGTAAATAACTTGTGTTGATGATTGTAAGCCAGGAGGTTTGGCATTTTCCTGTGTGGACTGTGTTGCATCCCTGCTATTAACCCCTGCGAGGGTGTATACTTTGAACCTTTGGTGTTGCCAATAGGCACGGGCAGGAGCCCTTGAGAGAAGCAGATTGTGTGGACTGATGTCATTCTAAGCACCCCTTGATCCCCCACAATAGCAATAAAAAAAATGAGATACTCCCATTAATTTAATAAATGGGAGTTCCTTTACCCCGTTCCTTTGGGTAAAGTTTCTTTTCCCCTCTTGTTGAATGTAAAATTGGGATGTTGGCATGCAAACCATATACAAGGGGATTGGCATCCATATTTTTAGATTATAAAATGTGTCCCTCCCTAAGTTGGTTAGTGGGTTCAGGGAATGGTTACTGCTAGGGTATATGCACATGTTTTAGTTCCAGTCCTTCCCACTTACATAACCTAATACCTACCTCCTGGCTCTGGACTTTTGGCTTGAGGAATAAAGGATGCATACAGCATAGACCAGACCTGTCTACATTGCTGGAACATGCTGTTTATTTACTGTTTATGCTGAGACCTCCAACACCTGTAACCAGGAAGTGATTTCATCCATAACCAATAAGTGGTGTCATCCTGGTATGCACACGGCCCTCAGCGATCACTCCACTCTTTGCTAAGCCTGCAAACCTCCTTTAATGTGAGTTATTTATTTTATCATTTACAGCACTTTACTTTGTTGTACTAGGTTGTGCGCTGTGTGTCCTTTTTCCTATTTGTCTGTTACAAGGGTGCCACACTCTTCCTTCATTTTGAGAGCTGCACACCTACATGTAACTTAAACACCCACCCATCATACTGATCCGATTTTACTCTGTGACCTTTGCCTCGGTCCCATACACCTACTGCTAGAGATGTAGAGAAGGGGTGGGGGTATAATACAAAAAAGAAAGTATGTCTCTAACACAAATAGTTTTTTCACAAATTAAGTTCAAAGTCAAGTAGAAATTTCGAAAATCGGAATTTCGACTTTAACTTTGAACTTAATTCATGCAAAAACGACATGTGCTAGAGCAGGGCTTTTTCTTTTGAAATGTTCCTCCAACCCTTCTCTACCATGTTCAGGGGCTTTGCAGTCCACTCACAAAGTTAGCAAGTCGAAAAATTCGACCATCTCTAATCACTGTTACTGTTAAATCACTGCTGACAGTGGTGCGCAACTATTTATTACCTTTCTTAAGGCCCCCATACACCTTACAATCTTTCCATACAATTTCTGTACAATCAAATTTTCTTCTACCAAAACCGTGTAATATGAGGACCTTTCTAATCCTTCCAATCACTGTAAAATATAGAGGAGGGTCAGTCTGGAGGTGCTTCAGCAAGGCTGGAATCAGGCATAATGTGTCTTTGTGAAGGACGCAAAAATCAAGCCACATACAAGGTTGGTGAAAAAAGAAAATATTTTTTATATTATACCCAACTCAGGTACTGTAAGGGTATCAATGTCTGGATGGAGCATAACAAAGTCTGGCTTGGTCAGTCCAATCAAATTTGAAACCTATTGAAAACCTCAGAAATTACATTGTGAGGCTTAAACCGCCAGCTCACATACACAAGCTCTGCTTAGCAGGACCAGGAGGTGGGGAAGCTGTCACAGCCTCTAACATCTATCCCGCCTCCTTTTACTCCTGCTCTCCCGGCCGGGAGCTGGTGGGCAGTCCGCCAGTGTTTTTTGGGCACAATGAAGTGTCTAATGGGCTGCAAAATACAGTATATTACAAAATGACAGTATTATTATGTGTTTAAATATTTACTACACTACCCATGCCACTCTGCCTTTTCTAGCTGTTGTGGAACTACAAATTCTAACCTACTCCACTACAATTCCTTCTGCTTTCTACTCACTCACACATATTGCATACCCTCTATCACACACATTACACTACACACACTCTCTGTCACACACACGCCTTTTTCTAAGCTTGTCTCTCCCCCAGCTTCTGTTTGCCTGGCAGTGCTAATGGCGGGTATGGTCCGCTGTGTGTGATCAGGAGAGATGGAACGAGAACTCACAGCATACAGGTCCAATAGGCTGCAGTTCTTTCCTCTCAAGGCTCACAGCTTGAGTGCCCACAGAGAGGGCTCTGTGTGCCATCAGTTCCCCATCTAGGCTATAAGATTCCCCAAACCCTGAAACTGAGCTGCAGCACGACCAGACCGCAGTTTAACCTGACAGGTTCCTCTCAGAACAGGCCTCATCATGGTTGCTTGAAAAAATGTTGAATGCACCTGCTAAGCGTAATTTCCTGAAGTTCCCAGAGGTCTGAAAATAGGCATATGAGGGCTGCCCACTTTTCTGCAAAGTGGGGGTATCTGCAAGTCAAAGAAGGCAAGCATGTGTGGCAGAAACCAGGTGATCCAGACCATACAGTGGTGTAACAAGACAGGCTCCGCTCCGAACAGGCCTCACCATGGTCCACCAATAAACCTGAGTGTGTGTGCTCAACATCATACACATATCTTCAGATGTTGTTTCACTAAACTATATCATAACATTTGTTAGTCATTGGAGTGGCTTCCCACATTCAGAATGATTCAGTTAGATAACTTAAGAAAGTCTTGAGAAAAGAATCTCAAGCAAGACCAGTTGCTTTGACTTATTACAACTACCATCACAGACTTGGTAGATTTAATTGTCGATTTATATGTTAAATTTGAATAGAGCTGCCATTCTTATTAATTTCGTAAATATTTATAATACATACTTTCTGACATGTTGTCATGTTAATGAGCTCTTACGACATATCACAGATCTTACATATACTGAAAATATCCTCATCAGAAAGTTTGAGCTGTCATGTATTTATGTTTATTAAGCAGAGAACACCCTTGTGCCTAGTAGTGATGGCCAAAAAGTTTGCCCGGCAGACAGTTCGCGGCGAACATAGCATGTTCGCAGTTCGCAATGCCGGCGAACATTATGAGTGTTCGACCCGCCCCCTATACCTTAACATGGAGACAAAGTGCAACCCAGCACCCTATAGTCAGTTGGGACAGTACAGCCAATAACACTTCCTTTCGCTCCTGGAGGAAACCCCCCTTTATAAAAGAAGCAGCCCAGCATCCATTTTTATATTTATCCTGTGTCTCCAGTACTAGATAGATAGGGAGAGCTGCTGCTTATTGAGGAATGGCTGAGCTACTTTGCTATAATACTGCATCCAGTGATCTGCAGCTATAGCTAAGGTATTCTGTTACATGTAGTTCATCATTACTGAACCACAAAAGTCCTTTTCTGGGGCTGGGGTATGCTGTATTATGCATTTCAGAGAGATCTGAATAAATGTGATGTGCAGCAAAGGTAACTTTTGGCAAAATCTTTAATTTCTAAAGAAAACAGCATTTTAAAAAATATTTTGGGGAAGAAGTTTAGCCATTGATCCCCATTTGGCATGACACTATCCAGGTGGTTGCACCCTTTTGACTTTTATTGGTATTTTGGCTACAAATATGACCTGAAGGTTTGAGAAGTTCGCCCTCCATTGAAGTCAATGGGTATTTGCAGAAGTTTGATTCGCCGGTTCGCAAACAGCCGCAGCTGATGTTCGTCCATCACTAGTGCCTAGTTATCAGCCTGGACAATGTGGTTCAGACTGACTTCTGTCTTCCGTCCTGCCCTGGGTCCCTCTCCCAGCTGCTCTCTTGCAGGATATCACACAGCTCTCATCTACATCCAAATGCAGCTCCTGGTATGTCTGTTACTTCTAGTAAAACAGCTTGTGGACTGAGGTCATTCTTTGAGATATTGAATGTACGGTACTTGTCTATTTTTATCACAGGCTTTGATATTTGTTTTGTGACTGATGCTATTTTTATGAATACTGTCATAAAATAAATATAACAAATAATAGCTGTCATTATAGAAAAGAAAATGTAAGTTTTCATCATGAACTAATTCATAGTGTGCCCATTCCAGAACAGGCAGGTTGGGGATATCTTACAAAATATAGAATACTGAACTGTTCTAGTGGTTTATATGGAACATGGTGCGTGGTTGGTGTTAGTGATGGGGGTGACCAGTGATTAATGGCAAAGAGAATAGAATAGAGAAGTGGTATGGACACTTCTAACTTTTAAGCTGTTTCACATTGCATGAACTATAGTAAATTCCACTACTGTGCTAAAAAAAAAAAATCTAGCTGATAAACTTCTATTATTCTAAAATCAATAACAATCATTACAGCAGTTACTAGATTAAAATTCACTGTCAATATCCCACAAACCAATAAAAGATCCATTAACTTTCATTGGATCATGGGACCCCAGGGGGCAGGTCTTATATACTAACAAAAAGATGTAATAATGCAGGGACACACTCCATGAGGATTGATCCTGGAGCTCCCTCTGCAGGCTGCCACAGGAACTGCAGCCCATGTAGCCCCCAGCAGTCACTGTTCTCTACATTCTTGGATTTGCAACTCTTGAGAAATGGGGGTTTACTTGTGTTAACACTAAATCAGATTAGAAGACAAGGCCATAGTTATTGTGTGCATACTTGCATACTTCTTATGCTTGAGAGCTCAGGAAGAGGCATGTACCGAACGCTTCTAGTGGAACAGGTGTAAAAGCCTTGACAGAAGATATTACTAATGCATCATGGCAAATTTTTTATGCCCCCCCCCTTCTTGAACCTGCCACGCCAATCCTCCCCCTTCCTCTTGGACTGTCCGGAACAAAGAAATAACTCCTTAACAAACAAAACTAATTAGACTGTAGTCTCTTCACTTTAAAAAGGATCAAAATTACACATCACTCAAGGCTCTGAGCTGGATGCCAGAGAGAAAAGACAACTCCATCCAGAGCAATCTGTAGACCTAACATTGGGCCAGGATTTGTACCTTCGCGCAACATCTAGAACACCAGGTTATGCCGGATTTGCAGTACAGATTTACTTTCTACATTTTGCACCTTAAACATGCCTCCTCCCAAGGACCCAAACACGGAGATTGGAGTTAAGAGAGCGCAATGGGCACGGATTATAGCACAATGCACTTTCCCAGTAATTTATTTGGACAAGCACAAACTGGGATGACATTGTCCCCTGAGGAAGCTCTTCTTGAGTGAAACACATTGAGAACGTGATTCATTACATAGGATATCGGCAGTGTGCCACATATTAATCGGTGTTGTTTGAATTAATGTGACTTTTTAATCAGTGATGTGTGATTTTGAACCTTTTAAAAGTGAATAATATATGTTTTTATGCGAACAATTTCGGTGACCCAATTTTTCTTTTGTATTGCCTCATACCACCCCCAGTGGTCGAACCAGTTTTGTCTGTAACTTACTTATGTATTATGCATTAACCCTCCCTGCCACTCTGATTCGGTCCAGTTTTCTACTCCAAAAGCTCTATGAAAATATTAACCTCCCTGGTTGTCTGCTGAGATCTAGATTTTTACGAAAAGAGATACATATGTTTATATAACTCACAGATAGTGAAATTCCAAAATGAAATTCCATCTATAGAAAAAATGTGTAAAACATCCACAAGATGGTGCTGCCTAAGTTTGTTTACAATTCACTTGCCAATATCACTAGCCCAGGAATAACTATTTATTTTTACCCCAAGCTGGACAAGCTGGAATACGGCAGATAGAATACTAAAAGAAGAACAGGCAGCCATGAGCAGAGGACCCCCTTATAGCTACGGGCCCCATAGCTGCCACTTTGGCACAAGTTTAAGTCAAGTTTCCTGCTACTCTTTCATATAAAACATATAAAAAAAGTTCGAAACCTTTGCGTTTGACGTAAACGCAACTTGTTTTTGTAATACTACTTTGACCATTCATTGACTTGTATACAGTATTAGAAGCCCTGAGGCAGGCCAGATCCAGTGTATTGGAAGTCGAAGAAAAGGTCAGGCCTAGCGGAAGTGGCCTCACATGTATAAAACTTTCCCATCCTGCTATGTCCACCCTATTATCATCCTATTGTCAAAAAGTACTTTCATCACTTGTTAAGAGAAGTACCCATGAAGGTTATGGCGAGAAGGGATGAAAGGAATCAAAAAGCCCTCAACTCTATCACTTGTTAACCTTCTGAGCGTTCTCCCCGAATTAACTCGGGCTGAGTTTCATGCATCATGAAACTCAGCCCGAGTTAGCCGGAGGAACGCCCGAGGTCTCGCCGTCTTCTGACGGCGGTCGGGAGCATTGGCATGTATGCCGATGCTTCCGGGTCCGCCCCCGATCGCGTCACCGGTGACGCGAAGGGGGCGGGGGTAGGCGGCGCCATAGACCTCCGTCAAACTGGAGGGGCGTCGCTTTCTGTCAGCAGAAGTCCGGCGTCTCCAGCGACGCCGGACTTTTGTTTACATCCCTCAGCTGAGCATTGTGCTCCGCCGCGATTGCCCGTGGCACGGTTATAAAAAAAATGTGCCACGTGGCAAACGCTCAGAGGGTTAAGGAAATGTATATTTACATTTATCATTTACATTTATTTATCTGCCAAAGCTGCAGCAACCAGCAAACTGCATTGGCCAGTTTTCTAAACCAAAAACATAAAGGCAAACGTAAAAAGGGAAGAAGGATCTTTACATGTATCTAAAGTTGAATAGTTAAATAAATTATCCCAGAATACTAATATAAAGGAAACAAATTTCAATAACCATCAATATAATCAAATACTTTATTTGGGAATAGCAATATAACACACTTACTAAAAGCCATCTAGAAACTTTCCTAGAAGACCACAAGCTTCATAGGGGGCTCATTGGGCGACATTTTTAGAGACAAGAGACTTTATAAAAAAAATGGTTTTATAAAGAAAACTATTAAAGGAAAAAGACCATTGGTGTTGTAAGAAGGATAATATGTAATAATTGTTAATTACTTTGATGTCCTTTAAAATTTCTGAGCAGCAACTAACCCCCAGGTGCCCAACCTGCGGCACGGGGGCCACATGCGGCCCTTTTGGCATTCTTCGGCGGCCCCCTGTGGTCCTCCACTTGCGCCCCCCAAAATTATTATTGCATAGAGCATAGGAACTCGTAGACGTATGTAAATACCCATCAGCGACCCAGATGGCGCCTGAGGAAGTCCCTTACCTTCTCCTTCTCAAGTGTTGGCAGGGGATCAGCAGACTGGTGAGTGCCTATGCTCCCACAATCCACCAATGAACGAGGGGTCATTGTATTATATTGCGGCACATAACCTGAGAATAGGGGCATGTAACCTTAGAATCAAAGGTTATGTGAAGCATAGATATCATCAAAGGCTTTGATGATATCTATGAGGCACATAACCTTTGACGATGTATATGACTATGTATATCTTCTAGCTCTGCCTGCTGTCTTTCATTAAAAATTGTCAAGTCTGTATAGTTTGAAAATGTTATCTGCGGCCCTTTAGTGATGCTGAGGGCCGCACTTGTGTCCCTCCATGTCAACTCAGTTGCCCACCACTGCACTAACCCATCCAGCAGCCATTACCTAATTTATAAATGAAATCTATTTACATATTTATTAAAAGAAATGTTAATGATTGGACGGTATATGTACTGACATAACCAGCATAAAATGAAGCTATACACACAGGAGTTAAAAGCTGTGTTGCTAATTATAACATTCTCACTGATAGGAACGGTGACAGCAAATTTAGCTCTGGTGACTGAAGTGGCTCTTTTTCCATCTGCTCGTCCAGCATCAGAAGTCCAGGGAGTGAAGGCGGCCTCCACATCTCTGATAATAGTACAAGTGTTGGAGCAGATCTCTGCTCTAAAGTTAGGGGTGTGTCAGCTCACAGGCAGCACGATGATAAACTCAATGGGACTAGCTATTTTTATCCTCCTGTTCTTTGCTTCTGCTTCAGCTTTCAAAGCTGCCGGAGCTTTTCTGCTCAATGATTTCCAAGACTCAAACTTGCCATTTTAATGTTTGACCGGGACAGAGGAAGGTCCCTTTAAGCTTTTGTATTTCCAGCACAATTGTGTTGACTTGGATTTTGGGACATCATGTCCGGTGAAAGCAGTTTTTCTGGACAGCCGTCTACAACCGCGCTCAGTTCTGTCGCTATACAAGCTGGAGAATGTAGAATAATTATCTCTGTTCTCAAGGTAAGCCATTTGTAGAACTGGACTTTCTGTGCTGTACATTGAAGTGCCTCTCTTTACTGTGGTCGGCTAAACATAAGCAAAGTTCTGAAAAGTTTTATCAGTGTGAATACTTCAAATGCTTTAACTGAACACGCAACGTTCTGCAGCTTGTGACCTTCACTTCTGAACTGTCACTGATGGCATTTGTCTTTGGCCTGGAAAGATGCACATGGGTTTACTTAATAAGGCAAAGTCTTCTTTTATAGAAAGTAAACTAGATATTAATTCTGCAGTTGTTTTCGTTATTTCATAAGAACAAGCAATGCTTCATATACTTACTTCAATATTCCCGGCTTTACTTAATTCAGCAACAAAAGAACTATAGGCAATCAGCTTAGGAACTATTATGGTGACAATATTACCATTTGAAATCATAAAATTGTGGTCAATCTTCTGATACTTTGCGATATTCTGGGATATATCACGTTCAGGATATCAGTTGTTAAAATTAGAAATGTTCTTCATTCAGGACAAATGAATTGGCAGCTCTAATGTTATAAATTCTTGCTTCTGTGATCACATAATGCTGCTACTATAGGTTTTGGTTTTGCCAAATAAAAAGTAATTGGATATTAAGAAGATGCTCAACTGCATTCACTTTTATGAAAAATTGCAATATCTGCCTTGTCACAGTGTACATTGTAATATTACCAGCTCTGAGATTTTGTTTAAAAGCATTTATAAAGCTCCCCACTCACGTTTAGATTTGCTGCTAATCTCCCGGCAGATCGACCGCACGTGATGAATAGAGATGGTTGAATTTTTTTTTAATTCTACCATTTCGACGATTTTGAGTTCATTGCAAAGCCCCTGAACATGTTATCATCCCCCAAACTTGATGGAGTTGTAGAGAAGGGTTGGGGGTATACTACAAAAAAAAAGTATTGCTCTAACACAAATAGTTTTTGCATAACTTAAGTTCAAAGTCAAGTCTAAATTTCGATTTGAATTTTGAACTTACTTTATGCAAAAACTACATGTGCTAGAGCAAAAATATTTTTTGAAATGTTCCCACAAGCCTTCTCTACATCTCCATCAATTTTGGTGATGATACCATTTTCAGAGGCTTTGTAATCAGCTCACAATTTCAGCTAGTCCAAAAATTTGACCATCTCTAGTGATGACATCATCACCCGTGGCCGGGCCTGACGAGAATCGGCTGTGCACCCTTTGTGCGCCTGCACTTAATTTAGAGGGGGTGTCTGGTCCGTAATGGATTACGGTGTAGATGTTGAAACGGTGGAATTTTATTGATTTATTGATATTTATTATGTATTTAGGTCCATTGTAAGAAAGACCTTTTTATAGACCTTAGATTGTTCATTTCGTGCCTGCAAACCTTACCCACAGCTGGTCTCCCAGGACCTTTAATCTGGTGCTAGGGCTCTCCTAATAGTGTTTCTTATGAAGGGTGGCACACTAAAGACTTATTCTAAGACCACTACTCCTGGTACCAATATTGACAATTAGCCAGCTGTAAAATGGATTAGATCGATTTGCCAACCAATTTCTGGCCAAATGAAAAGTTTAAGCTTTCTTAAAATCAGGTGGGAATCTAAGTGTGTATGTGGAGCTTAAGACATTGTATGACATAAAACTTTTGTTTAGAATCAGGCCACATAATATTTTGTGAATAGAGACAAGGACAGAGGCGCACAACCTAGTACAACACAGTAGGGTACTGTAAATGGTTAAATAATATGGAATGGAATAAAATAAAACAAAACAACAGACAAGATACTCACATTAAAGGAGGTTTACAAGGATTGATCTCTCAGAGCCATGTGCTTTCCAGGATGACCTCAGTTCCTGGTTGGGGATGAGATCACTTCCTGCTAACAGATGCTGGAGGGCCTCAATAGGAACAATGGGACGCGTTTCGAGCGGAGGCTCTTTTTCAACCATAATATTTTGTGTCTATATCTAGATGTGGATTACACGTGGCCACCAACTAATTCATTTTAGTGGCATAGCAATTTTATTAAGAGCCATTTAACACCAGCCTCATTTGCATTGAAGTATCGCAGCATCATTAACGCCAGGTACACTGTTTTTCCTAGGTTAGAAAACCGCGTACCTTGCGTTAATGATAGCTGTGCTGCTGTTGTCCCTTTTACACTGGCCCCACGTTTACATTCACAGAAATGCTCAAGAGAGAGAGAGAGAGATGGCTATACACCTCTAGATTTCTTTCTCAGATATCCTTTAGATCTACCAACAACTATATAGTAAAGGGTTGTCTGCGATTGAACATGGTTTTGGTCAGACATTGGTTTAGTCCCTAGGTGCCCAACCTGCGGCCCTTTGGCCATTCTTCATCGGCCCTGCTCTGTCCTCTACTTTCGGCCCCCAAAACCTAACTTTTAATGCATAGGAACTCGCCTGTCCACCGATCACCCGCTGACACGTCCTGGCCTGGGATCTTCTTAGAGTGGGAAGAGTAGAAGAGGCAAGTACATTGAAGTCAATGGAGAATGGCGAAATCCGAAATTGCGATTATCCGAGAAAGCGC
>CM070039.1:10039641-10057090 GCA_036250615.1 Ptychadena robeensis
CCAAAAACTTAAACCTTCAGCTCTCTCCACAAACTAAATGTGTTTCTTAGACCATTATTTTTATATTTTGACAATGTGTTTCATTGTCATGCTGGAATACCCAGCCAGGACACTGACAATGGGAAAATGAGACAAGGAGGTGCTTGATTGTCCCTTCGATGCAGTGAAGACGTTCTGTCCCCTTAGCAGAAAAATAGTCCCAAAGCATAATGTGTCCACTTCCCTGTTTGTCAATGAGGTTTGTATTCTTGGGGTAGCTTTCTTCTTCTTCCAAACATAGCGCATTTAGTTAATGCCAAAGATCTTGGTTTTGGTCTCATCTGACCACATTTTCACCTGGTTCTCCTCTGGATAATTAAGATGTTCATTGAGAAACTGCAGAGGGGCCTGCATGCAGCCCCAGACTAACTATTACACCAACTATTGTCTTAAGGCCCCCATACACGGGTCGGATTCCGGCCGGATTCCGGGCAGATCGATTCCGGGCGCGTGCTTGTGAAACGATCGTGCCGGAATCGTGTGCAGCCCACCTTGTCCGATCGATCACATCCGATTGATCAGGGGCCCAGAATCGGATCCGACAGAGAACCAACATGTTGGTCTTTTCGATCCGATTCTGCACACATCAGGGGGAGTTGCCATTTGTGAGGTGGACAATCGGACACGGAATCGCCCCGGAATCCTTTGGACAAGGTGGTATGCAGCGATCGGATACTCTTAATTGGCCGATCGATCACACCTGCGATTCCTGGCAGAATCGCCGAAATCGATCGGATAGGTGATCGAGCGGCCATGGAATCCGAACGTGTATGGCTAGCTTTATTCTTAACAAGCTGCTTAGCCAGAGTATTGTTGCCAGTTCAGCCTTCAGTGTAGGTCTGAAATCCTGTCCTTGACATCCTTGGACAGCTCTTTGGTCTTGTGGTCGGGAGAATTTTATACAGTTACTGTAATAACAATCTGGGATTAGTAGAACACCCTTACTGGGATTGCTCTTCCTTTAAGCTCTTTGTTACCAAAATAAAGTAAAGACAACTGGAAGCCTGAAATCTTGCTGGTTGATGGGGTATCAAATACGAATTTCACTCATTACAATGCACATCAATCTCAGACATTGGTGCACTGGGTTTGTGAGGGTCTTGTTGTCATTCTGTCTCTCACAACTACAATAAACATACCATAATAATAATTGACTTGTCATTTTACTTGACAGAATGCGAATGTACAAAATCAGTGGCGGAATCAAATCAAAAAACGTATTTTCCTCTATTTGTTACAAAATAAAAACAACCAAATAAAATATGTTCATTCTTAGAGTCCCTATACAATGTAAAGCCCTACACTGATGATTAGGGAAGAACTTGCAGAATCTACGTATAAATGTCTTGAGCCTCAATACATTTTGTGTCACTATTCTGAACAGAGTAGACACTCATTATCTGTTATCTCTTAAGCTGGGCATAGACGGGCCCGATTTTTAAGGCTGATTGACTGCTGTGCGCTTTCCCACAATTGGTCGGTGGAAAATCGGGTGTGCCCCCTGGTCATATTGACCAGGAATCTGCCGAATGTGATCCGACCCATTAGTTCGCATGGGGATGGCAGTCCCCATCCGAAGTAATGGCCGGCACACAAAGCGCACTAGCGGCCGTGTGTGATGACCTCATCACAGGCGGGCGGTCGGTCGGCTGAGCAGTCGACGGGAAAATGACCCATCTATGCCCAGCTTAAGTTACTAAAAGAAGATGCATTGAAGACTTGTTTGTCTGGGTCAGACAAGAATTTTTGAAGATTCGTTTTTTTTGTTGGAAATGTTAATCTGAATAACTAGACCTACAGAACTTTCTTTAGTAAGCTTTGGTTGTAGCACTTACAAACACTTAAATAAGATTTAGCAAGCTTTAAATAACATTAAAGTGTTTACAGCTATGGGCAGCTAATTCCTGTGATTCATGTAACTGTTTATGCATTTAACATTTTCACTAAAAATACATTTAAATTAGATTTTTTGTTTTTTTGTGGGGGAGGGGGGCTTAAAACTATTATTTATATATTAGGCATACTATTATGTCAACCAAACTGGCAGTGCTTCACATGAAATCAGAGTTATACATAGGGGGGTAACAAGCCCAAATACTATACCATAGTGTATACACCAGTTACCATTTAAAGAGACACCTATTTGAAAGATGTTTATCTCATAGATGCTCAGAATTCTCCTGGGTTCACCTACACCATAGGGAATCAGCCATTAGACACCTGCTGGTCTCCCACTATGTTTTATCCTCATACCTACCCGGAAATAGGACAATGTCTTATATTAATGTTTGCACCCAAAGATGGCCCAAGTCTTATTTTCGGGGGATGTCTTATTTTTCTATGAAAAAGAATACAGCACTAGGGTACCAGGGTGGGAGGATCACTTAAAATGATACAGAGGGAATCAGAGGGGGGAATCAAAATGGCACAGGAGACTCGGAGAGGGAATTACCATTTTAGTAACCCCTTTTGATCCTCCTGTGTCATTTTCATTGCCCCCTCTGATCCCCCCTGTCCAGAGTTACAGTGCCAAATCTTCAGGGGTGCCTTTTTTTCAGGGAGATGCCTTATATTTCAGTGTGAGGCAAAAATGTAAGGGTGCCTTATTTTCAGAGGATGCCTTATTTTCGGGGAAACAGGATACCATGTGGGTAGTGGGCATCCAGGATGACCAGTAAGGCAAAATTTACGCTGTGGTTTGCAAGGTCGTTTTCTGGTCTTTTAAGCGACCAGAAAACGACCTTGTTTTAAGTTTAAAATGGAAGTCAATTAGGTTGTTTAGAACAAAAAATGTACTGTCCAGACATCTGACCTACTATAGAAAGTACAAGTAGTAATTTATGTGACTAAAATATATTATTTCTTCACAATAGCTACGGAGATGAATTAGAGCTTGTTTAAAGTGATTTTACTTGTTTGTTCTGAATGTTACCATACCATGTTACCATAGGTAAGAATACATGATCTGTAGAAATGGCAAATTTTCCAAGAAAAAGTTCTTCTGCCAAAAAAACTCATGATTAGCACATGATTAGCCCATGATTAGCACATGATTAATTTGATCAGCTGATTAGGTTGATCAGAATCATTTGATTATATATCATTTGTGCTTCATGTGTAGAGTAAAAAAGGATAAGCCAATCTTAGCAGCCCAAATTCTTCATGTTCTTTTTCGTAAATTTTTTTGCTCCAGAACTTTTTCTTGAACTCATCATCCCGAATGGTTTGGCACAGATTCACATGTGACAAGTCACTAACGTAATCACATTATGTTGACGTTTCATGCTGCAATAACGAGAGCCAAAGCTGATGTTCTGACACCCTCCCCTCCCCCAAATAGAGATCTCACAAAGCTGGTTGAAGGCTGCTCAGCCACAGAAGAATTACAACATCTAGTGATTTGACACAATGATGTAAGAAAAGCCGTTTTACCCTGAAAGCTGCGTTGCTGGCTCGGTTGCTAGAGATTTTTGATTTTAGAATTTTATGGTTTTTAGATTTTAAAAATTTAAATGTGATGTAACCTAACAATAGCTTTACATGTTTTACAGACACAACATGGTGGTTATAGGCAGGGGTGCACATAACATTTTTTGTAAGCTCCTCAGATGAGTACCAGGAGATGGTGTTTGGTACTCACCCCATATGTATGTGGTCTTGCTCACTGTCTCCCTCACTGTCCTCTGCATCAGCTTTCTGCATGGTAGATTCTACTGCAGATGGACCTACCTGTTTCTAATTGAGCCTCCGATTAGCTGCCTTCATTCACAGGTCACCAGCTGGCTTTGGGTCAAATGTAACTCTCACAGTACATCACCGTTTGAACCCCCAGATCTCATACCTCAGTAGTACAACACTGAAATTGTATGGCTTAGCAACTAACCCCTGAGACTACCAGCAGTCCAAATGTCATCTGTTCATAGTCATATTCCAGATGTCACACAGTGCTTTTCTCTTGTCATATTTTACCCTTACATATGCCTACTCTGACCCATCCTCCAGATCTCCTACACCCTTTCCCATTTTCACACCCTAACTGCAACCTTTCATAGTTATTCATATTTCCAGTTATCCAAGTGACATAAATTGTATACATTTAACATTTAGCTGCGGTCGCCCAGACACAGAGTGCCTTAAAAGTTGTTAGTACGCATATGAGCTTTGTAACAATAATGCAGGTGCGCAGAGCTAGTTTTTGACCCTTTTGAGTACCAAAGTACCACTTATGTGCACCCCTGGTTATAGGGCCCTTCATGAAGTCCCTTAGCCATGTGTTTTAAATATTTCCTTGTGTTTGTCTCAGCACAATACACAAATATGTAAAAAAGCAATCAGTTACACAGTCATCTGCAAACATCGCAGCAGTTCCCCGCTTAAGTTCTATAGCAGCCAAGAACCAAGATAAGTTACACTATCTTCTGTACCAGCACTGCAATCCTGCCTTCAACTTCCTAACTGTATGTACTGGGAAAAGGGAAAGGAGATTCTGGCATTGCATTACTGAATGAGGTTAACAGTTAACATGGTGCCCCATGTAAGTGTTCATATCTAGGAAATCCCCACTAGATAATGACCAGATCAGCAAGTATCATGTAGCTATATATCCATTAGCATCTACTTGTAGGCAGTTTAAACAATAAATTTTCCTCATCAACACCATGGTAGCCATTTCATTTTACTCCCCACTGGTGTTTTCCAACACTCACAACCTCATTATAGCCATTTTGTGTTTTGGGTAGAAGGGTAAGTATAAAGCTCTCCATACACGAGTCAATAGATAGATTAGATTAACTTGTATGATTTAAATATCGACTGTCAGTCTAAAGCCGGCCATGGGCATGGCGATTCCCGGCAGAAGTTGCAGGCGATCGATCAGCGCGCTCACGCCAAATGCATGGTGCCCGCAACTACAAGGGTGCCCACTTTTAAGGTTCAATCCAAAAAGCCCACAGTATTTGTTGTGGCCGAACCTGTTGTAGGCAGTTAATTTGCTACAATCTGCCGGGAATCCCTGTTTTAGTGGTACACACTGGATTCCCAGCAGTTCTGTAGCCAACTCATCACATCGTGGTGACGTCACCACGCTGTAATGAGTCAGCTACAAGCCAGCCATGGAGAGAGGTGTCTATGGCTGGCTGTACATCGTTCGGTTGTTGTAACACTACAAAGTGTGATCGATTTAAAATTCATCTATTCCTTAAGTTAGTTCTGTGCACATGCTCCATAGTACAATCTGATACAAATTGTTTGAAATCCATAGAAAACCAGATTGACTGAAATTTACCAACATGTTGGTTCACCACTTGATCGATTTTCGATTCAATTTGCATCACTACCAGGTGTGTGGGAATCGTTTTCTGTTGAACCAAATTAAAACAATCGATTTTTTGGTCAAAATATTGAAGCATAATTTTTATCCCTGTGAACCAAGTCACTGGAAGTAAAATGAAATAAAAATATAGAAAAGAGGAAAAGGAAGTTTGAAAATAAGGCAATCTACAGCTCAGATTATGAAGTAGCAAATATACCTGTAAAGGCTTTCATTTATAGTGATCTATATTACTTTGTCATTAAAATTTTCTTTGCAAGGTAGAAAAGTTGCCACCTGCTCAAGAAGCTCCACAAGCAACTCTTCCATCATGAAGCGAATATTTGTAATACGACGTCTAGCCTGCGATCCTCGTCTAGTAGTGTTTACAATGGTGAAAAATGTCTAGCTCTCAGTACAGGAGACTCACGCTGCAAACAGCTGTCAGGGAAGCAAAAGCTATTTTTAGGAAGCTATGGAATGGTTTCAAAATGGCATTTCTTGCTATTTATATCCATATGCTGAAAGGCCCATTAATTCAAAATGAATTGGTAATGGGTTGGCAAAACTATGCAAAAAGTGTGCCACTAAACTACAAATTTATCCTTATATTAGTTTTACTTTAACCCAACAATTTTAATTATTTTTTCCTTTGTTTTGTGAGGAATGTATTTTGTATGATGACACTTTATTGTTGTTAACATGGTTTTTCATATCTTTCTTTACTATAAAAAATAAAAACTGAAAGAGCAAATAATATTCTCTACTATATCACCATTATTTCATACATCATCGTTTTAAGCCACTAAACCAGCAAATCATATTATCAAAAGGACATTTACTTAAAGCAGACAATTATGATAATATAATCTAGATTGATGATTTGTTACCTGCAAATATTCTATCTTTTGGGGATTTTTGCATACAAATACAGAAAGCATTATGACTTACTATTTTCCAGTAAACACAATATGCTGAAGATATCTTGTGTTACTTCTGGGATCCAAAGTGTCCTTTTGACTTTGATTTGCCAAGCAGAGAACACAGCATGTATGTAAGATACGTTTAGGTGTCATCTAATGCAATCTTACATATAATAAAAGTATATAACAGTATACCTGCAGTTATACATTTATTACAAATATTTGCTGAAGTGCTAGGGCATGTCCCTTTGTACTCTGAGATTGATTGTGTACATAGAGTGTAGGACAATTGAATAAGGATCATGTCCAGTAAACACTAGTGATGAGCGGCATAGGCAACATTCGTATGCGAGGCATGCCGTGAATTTTATGGAAAACATTCGGAAAATATTCGCATTCGGCAATATTTGGGGTTTTTTTTTTATTGCGAATATCGACAGTTTTTATTGCAAATTTTGCGCGCGATATATGTTTAACATGGCGCAAATTTTTATGCAAATTTTTTATGTGACAATTTTTGCAATATTCGCATCACCCCAATATTCATTTGAAAAACTGTTGATGGTGTTGCTAAGCTCTTGTTGCAGCCTTTCCATTCGTCCACTTGCATTGAGAGGCGTGTGTAATGGATAAAAAATACCGAATATCTGGAATTGCGAATATTCGGCAATATATTCACCATCTTCGCGAATTTCCGAATTGCCGATATTCGTGATTAATATTCGGAATCCGAATATTCGTGATCATCACTAGTAAACACCTTATGTTGGAAGCAAAGTGTTAAAATTACATTATAATAGTTTTCCGTCTAGGAGCCATGAAAGAAGATTTATTGCTTTATGTCTTTCAAATATGTAACAGCATTGTATTATGGTTGTGTCTGGTAAAAGGTAACATTGATGGCCCATGGACCAAGTCCACTAGGCTGTGGTGTGTAATGCAAGGCCGGTTTAATGACAGATGTATTACAGAGTCAGAGTTTAAACCAATTCATTCATGCTGAATGATAGTAGAAGGAACATGCTGCATTTAAACACTCCATGATATATCACAATCTACTTTCATGCATGTTTATTTTAAATTTCTATTCTGCTGTACAAAAATGCACTACAAATCAATTCAAATGTCAAAAAGCCAACTAAAGTACATTTAATGTTAGTGATTAATTATGTTGTGAAGCATTATTTATTCTATCTATCATACCTGTCAGCCTTCCCGTTTTGGCCCGAAAAGTCATGGATTTGAAGTGGCTTTCCCGGCCAAATCCTTTCTCTTAAAAATCCTTTTTTTTCTGACAGATCTCTTGAAATACCAGAAAAATACAGAGAGACTGCCTCCTCCTTTCAAGGCCCCAACACCAGAAGTGACGTCAGTGGAGTCGCTTTCGGTATTTAAAAAGAAGGAACTGTGCGTTCCATATACCGGAAGTGACGTTACAGACGTCATTTCTGGTAATTTTACTGGATCTCAGAATGCAAATGTTGACAGGTCTGCTATGTATTATGTTGAAAATGGAATAAGAAGGTTGGAATTATATGATTAACCCCTCTGCCGTTCCTGACGGTCCCAGCTCGTCCAGCTCTGACCTGCCAGAACAGCAGTGAATAAGCTGGGTTCGTCAGGCAGAGATTGGAGCCACAGGAGAGCAAACTTACTGCTCCAAGTGTCTCCGATCTAATGAGGCAGCTGCAGAAGAACGTATCACCCTCCCCCCCATGCTGTCCTATGTAACCTGGCACATCTGCAGTGCCATCTAGTGGCAATAATCTTCATTATCTGAGTAATTCACAAAGCATCTGAATATGTTGTTATATTCAGGATGTCTACCAGACTCCTGTAAGGACATACTTTGGAAAATACTGGCCTACAATGTAAAAAACGTTTTTTTCCATTAAAGTCTATGGTGTGCTTTTGGTACAGAAATCTGTACCTCAGCAGTGTGCTAGGGAGGTTAAAGGTAGGTTTACATGTGTAGATTTTTTGGTTGATTGAACAAAAATCTAGAAAAAATTAGTTCGATGGATACATTTTGTTCGACCTTTGAAAGGTCTAGGGGACCCCCACTAGGGGACAAACATGGGTGAGGAACGAGGGGCCAAAGAGAATCCGGCAATCCGGAAGACACCGCACCAGCCTGTTAAAGTCTTATAAGCGTAGAAGGTCTTCATGGGTAATAGAAGTTTTTAGAAGGTATATTAGTCCTAGTATAGGTGTGTTACTTTATATATAGTTAAGACAAATTTCCAGGTGACTTGTTCAAGGAGTTCGGGTCTCTACCTCATGTGTGTCCGGATTCTCTTTGGCCCCTCGTTCCTCACCCATGTTTGTCCCCTAGTGGGGCTTTGGCTGTTTCACTCCAATGTCTGGCTCGTTAACCTTAAAATTAACTAAACTGGAGAAGGATACACCCCCTGAGGAAGTACATACAATAAGAAACGCGTGATGGGGTGGATTCTGTTGGACAGGATCCTCTATCCTAATCATCCATTTAAATTTAATTGATTAATTAATGTTTTTGTCATTATATGTATCTATGTACCATTTGATGTAGGGATACTCCAGTGTCCCATGTATGTATGTGATAACATTAGCCAGCTATGCTATGTCCTATGTTTTTATGTTCCATATGCTTTTAACCTATATGTTACATTATTATACGCATGGCCGTTAAAGTCCCCTTGCCCCTGAGGTTTCTCAGGGGGAATTCATCTGGGTGAGAGATTTTTCGCCTCACCCTGATTTGGCTATTTGGTATGGGTCAGGTTCCTCCTCATCAAATACTTCAAATACATTAAATAAGCATACTTCCATGTCTAAGGACCTTGCTTCGTGCAGTGGTATACCATCCCAAATTGTTCCCACAAATTTGGGGGTCATAAAGCCAAAGTGTCTAAAGAAATAGCATTCAGATGTCCTTTCAATAGCATCGGGGACAAGATTAACCACAAAATAACCTTACAATTTAATTTCCCTTCTATAAAACTTGGCACAATGCAGTCAGGCAAGTTATGTCCTTCTGACATTTGATAAACAAATATACACCGTTATACAAGCTATCCCACCAAAGTAGTGTCAAGTAGCAGCATGCTTGACTCTACTGCATCTAATGCTTTGCATTGCCCTTGGTGATGTAAGGCTTGGATGAGGCTTCCCTATTCAATGAAGCTCCACCCGCACTGTTATTGAGCTAATCTGAAGACAATTCAGAGTTCGGAGGTATGTATCTCTTGTTTCTGCATAAAGTTCTGCTCAATGTGCACCTCAGTATGAGCTGACACCCCTCTGTGATTATATGTGGCTATGACTCCATGCCTGAATTCCTTCTACGTTGTTATAACACCACTAGGGACTAATTTACACAGTTGGTTGTTAACTGCCCATTAAACACCGGATTACATGGGTCACTTGCTCCATAAGGTTACAATAAGGTTGTTCATAAACTGGCCCCAGGAGCAACCAGCCTAAAGCCTGCCATAGACACCTCGATCTATGGCAGACCTTTAGCAGACTGATTACAGCGTGGTGACGTCACCACGCTGTGAGCAGTCTGCTACATGTCTGACAGGAATCCTGTGTCTTCCACTGATAAACAGGATTCCTGGCAGACTGAAGCAATTACCTCGGAGGGGGAGGAGACTCCCCCTCTGAGATAACAGCGGTAACAGGCTGCAGCTGTCAGTCTGGCAGAGAAAGAACCGGCATGTCGGATCAGTGTGCGATCCGACTTGCCGGCTTTTTTTCTACATAATTCAAGGTGGGCTCCCACATAGTTGCGGCCGACCAACCTTGATGTGCTCGGCGGGAGCGAGCACGCAGGTTGGTCTGCTACAACTATGGCCGGGAGTCTGCCCGTCTATGGGGGGCTTTATATTGGAATTGAAATATTTAGCAGTAAAGAAGTGTCACAAATGCACTTATTCCAGTAGTCTCATCATGGTACCATGACAGTATTTACTGAGCACCTGAGAGTGACCCATTCTATCACAAATGTTTGCAATACTTTAAGTCATTGATTTGCTGTGGTTTCAGATACTTTGGTAGTAGTAGTGTATCTGTCTGTTTGGTCAGAATGGTATAATCATGTCCCACTTCTGATTATTGTTAAGGCCCCCATACACGTGTCGGATTCGCACCGGATTCCGGCACGATCGATTCCGGGCGCGTGCACGCGTAACGATCGTGCCGGAATCGCATGCAGCCCACCTTGTCCGATCGATCAGGTCCGATCGTTCAGGGGCTCAGAATTGGATCCGATGGAGAACCAACATGTTGGTCTTTCTCATCCGATTCTGCCCGGATCAGGGGGAGTTGCCATTTGTGAGGTGGAATCGGAGGTGGAATCGCACACGGAATCGTGCCGGAATCCGCTCGGACAAGGTGGTATGCTGCGATGGATACTCTTAATTGGCCGATTGATCACACCTGCGATTCCCGGCAGAATCGCCGGAATCGATCGGATGATGAATCAATTGGACATGGAATCCGACACGTGTATGGCTAGCTTTGGAGATGGCTTTGTGCTCCCCCAATGTGAGGGTCCAATGTAAAAAAAAAAAGGATTTAGTGGGGAGAAAAGAACCATAAAGGCTGCCATACACGGCACGGATTCGTGCCGGATTCTGGCGCAATGGATTCCGGGCCGTGCACGCGGATCCATCGTGCCGGAATCCCCTGCAGCCCACCTTGCCCATCCGATCGCATCCGATGGATCAGGGGCACAGAATCGGATCCGAGGAAGAACCAACCTGTTGGTCTTTTCGGTCCGATTCTGCTCTGATCAAGGGGCGTTGCGGTCCGGGAGGCGAGCCATCGGACACGGATCCCTCCTGGATCCGGCCGTACAAGGTGGGCTGCCACGATCGGATTCCCTAATTGGCTAATCGTTCTCACCTGTGGATGCCGGCGGAATCGCCGGAATCCATCGGGTGCTGAATCGATCAGCCAGGGAATCCGTGCCGTGTATGGCTAGCTTTAGAGTAGCTTTCAAGAGACTATATTCAGGAAGTCAGAAAGAGTCTTTGGTGGTGACTCAAATGTTGTAAGGATAGTTGTCACTCACTCTATGGGTTGCTGGTCGTTTGTGTGTGAATGTGGAGTGTTGCGCGGTCAGTAGTTATATATACGATTCCTGCTACATTATGTATTGATCTGGTTCCACAGGGATGGTATCCTTTATTATGTCTTACTGTGCTCCTTCCCCCTGTGCTCCTTCTATGGACTTAAAGCATTCTCTGACTTCTGCGACACCCTTGGGTGCTGTATGACTGTCTGCATTGTAATGTTGTACTGTCGGTTTTTGTTGTTTACACTGAAAAATTCAATAAAAAGTTTATTCAAAAAAAAAAAAAAGTTACCATGGTTAATGGTCAGCTGTTTGGACCAGCAACCTGTTTGATGAATTGGCAGGTGGAGATAATTGTCCTCACTGTCCCCACACTCGGTGCCTGTGGAGGTCTGATTTTGTGGATGCCTGGTCCAAGATATTCGGAATGGTAATTTTGATGGGTGAAGTGGTCATTTCTGATTTTTGTCCCAGATTAAGAGTAGCTAATCCAAAAGTGGAAAAAAACAAAACTTGCCCAGAGTGTTAATAATGTACCAACTATTATTTGCCAGCACTGCCTCAACTCTCCTGTGCATGGAGTTTACTAGATCTTTGCAGGATGCCACTAGAATCCTCTTTCACTCCTCCATGATGACAACACGGAGCTGGTGGACACAGCAGTGATCATCTTGGAGGTGTGTTTAGGGTCATTATCATGTTGTAATACTGCCCATCAGCCCAGTTTTTGAAGGGAGAGGATAATGCTCTGTTTTAGTATTTTTATTTTATCAAAGCACCTAGGCAAGGGGCAGTACTTTTGTAAGATAATGTATATATATATATATATATATTGTGACAGACTGGTCATATGTCACTGTGAAATTAGACCGTGAATTAGTTTGGTGCTTCCTGGAAGGAGTCCGGGAATGATTATTGGCCAGCACCATTAGGTTGCTAGATGTGTTTTGTTTTAGTTTGGTTTTCTTAAAGGGCTCCCGGACTCTATTCCCCCAGAACAACGCAAACCGTTAACACCTGGGTTGCAGGTGATTGGAGCTAGGTGGGACTCCAAATAGCTGCTGACAGAGTGGAAACAGCTCCCAATGTAATTGAAGACAAGTCTTCTTAGGGTAGTTGGAGACAGGGGGCACACAAAGAGTGTGGGGCCCGCCTGTGGTTACCGGGCAGCTGCTACAGGGGGCTCACAGAGCGTGTGAGGCCCAGGCCTCACGCTGCTGAGAAGCCAAACCAAGAAAGGACAATTTATGTTGGACCGGGTAAAGCCAGGAGGCTTGGCATTTTCAGGACTTTTTATTTTGTTTGGATATTAACCCCTGCGAGGGTAACTTTGCTTTGGACTATTTGTGTGTGAATAAATGTGGGCAGGAGCCCTTAAAAGATTAACAATCGTGTGGATAAATGCTGTTTGGAGCACCGATTGAGCTGATCGCCCACAATACATATATATATATACTTCCCTTTATCAAATTCTGCCTATGTCCAGTTCCGGATCTGGACATGCTGCACGTCACAGACTACTAGGATCATCATATGATCGTTATCTATCTGGAGTGTATCTATCAGGAGGGTTGAGAAGGACTCCAATATTCCCCTAACCATACTTTTTCTTTGGTCACCATATAAACAGATTGGCCACAAGCACAACATCTAATACTATTAAGGGATTCATTTATGGCTCCTAACCGCTCCTAGGGCATGTAACCCGAGGATTCTGTGTAGCTGGGGCTCCCCATCCCCAAACAAGGACTTTACGCTCCCCCCATGCTTGGCCACCCATACAGCATTGTACTAATACATACTCCGTTTGTCTCCTGGAG
Source organism: Ptychadena robeensis (assembly GCA_036250615.1). Classification (NCBI taxonomy): domain Eukaryota; kingdom Metazoa; phylum Chordata; class Amphibia; order Anura; family Ptychadenidae; genus Ptychadena; species Ptychadena robeensis. Next base: position 10,052,794 of record CM070039.1, read on the forward strand.
AACTGGTATGCAACCGTGAAATGCATTGAGATATGTACACATGTGATACTGTAATGTACTTTTAACTTATTTTGCCCCTTAAACATGTATATAAATCAAATATTAATTACGTACTTTTAACCGTGTCTATGGTAGTTGTTTATCTAATATCAATACCTACTCATTTTGTGTACTCGGAACTTCTCGTTTCTAGTTAGATAGTGCCACAAACTAAATAAAAGGTTTTTCCTTTTTTTTCTCTAACTTTTAATTTAGTAAGTACTATTAAATGCACATGTCCTTCTGAAGCCAGCAATAATGTAGACTTAGATACAGTATAGTTAATATTATGATAAATTATGTTATGATTGGCCGGATCATATTGATGTACTATGTTATGTCTACATGGAGTATTACAGAATATTACTGTGATCTTGTCCAGTAGCTTTAGTATTTAACACTTATGTGTATAGGATCCAAGATCAACTGTGCACATTTCAAATAACATTGTCGATTGTCATCATCATAGTTTTTCTTTGAGAAGCACTTATTGAGAACATTGAACTATCCAGCCTGAAAAATCATCATATATACAGTGTTCCTCTAGTGCATATACAGACTTTAGAAGACATTAAGCAGCGGCTTAATATAATAAATGACCTAAAGGAAACATGTAGTACTTGTTCCAGTAGCAGTGTAATATTAAGTCTTAGTCTTTAGTTACTGTTATTACTGTTCAACATTATTCCTGTCATGAAAAGCTCTTTTACGCGTTTGATTTATTTACATTAGCCTGTCTCATTTCCTCCAGCAGTTCAGTTTACACTACAAGTAGAAATATAAGTACGTGATGCATGTGCCGAGAGATAGTAAGAGTTACAAGATATACATAGAACCCCAATGTATTCATAATGAAACTTGTGCTGCAAGCATGAATGCCAACCCTTGACCATACTTTTACAGGACTCAACACTTAACTGGTCCTTTGGATTATATGGTTACCAGGGCAATTAAAGAAAGAGAGAAAATTGGCCTATTGGGTTTTAATGGCAAACCCAACTGATGAACTATAACAAAAAACAAATGGAACAACAGAGGACCTAATACAAGTATTTATTAGTGTTGATCGTGAATATTTGAATCACAATTTTTTTTTGACGAACAACCTCATAAGTTCCAAAACAGGATAAAGTCTCTTCTCGTCTCCAGAGTGACAAGGGCAGGAGGATACTCTCTAGAGTCTCCAAAAATACACAGCACAGCAATGCGGCATTCCCCAAACAGGGCTTGGTATTGACCAGTGCCACCAAGCTACCAGAGTCCAAAAGGGCCGATTGTGACCCTTTCAATAATCTGAGGACCTATCAATTACTCTGGCTCCATCCTTTTCTTCACAAGGTATACATTTGGGACCTTGGAGATTTTCCTGTGGTGTACTTTCAACTATGAACACATTGGGTCTGCACAGCCTGCATGACACAGAGACGTCACAAAATCTAATATCTAAACTTACCATAGTCGATAGCCTCCTCCTGCAAGGTCAATGTGGGCTTTCTGGGCATCCCCATGACACAAATTAGATTGACAGATCATAATTCCAGATCATATTGCAAAAAGGGTTCCTAAAAGAACCAGATTATAGGTAAAAGGAAACTAAATCACTGAAGATTTAACCTGTGCTTCCAATATGCCATTTGTTTAGTTTTTTTTGTTTAGGTTCTGTAATGTAAATTAGGAATAAGTAGTTATGGAGTTGTCACTCTGGGATCACAAAGGCTTATTGCACACAGTTTACCCATTTGCCATGCCCAACCAACCATGGACCACAACCATAGGACAAAAGCAACAAGTCACATCTCCATCCACACAAAGCCCGCACTGAGCCTTGAGGTTATGAATTGCATGAGCCTCTGTGAAATAAGCCTGGAAAAAAAAATTAATACAGCATGTTTAATAAAAAGGAAAAAGTCTAGCTGACATGGTGAATGTAGCAAAAAGGGGGGTTGATGGATGGAGAGACCAGAGGTTCCAGTCTCCCCAAACATCAGGATTTTTCCTTACCTGAGTAAGGACAAGGGGACTTTCTCGAGGCCATCCTACTTTAAGTGTATTACATTATTATGTGGGGATTTTAGGTAAAATAATGAAAATTGGCCTGGTAGGTACCAATCAAAGCATGGTCGGAGTAGCAGAACAGTGTATCAAAAAGTAAATCAATAAAGCTAGCCATACACAGTCGGATTCCAGCCGATCGTTCACCTATCCGATTGATTCCGGCGATCTCAGGGGGAATCGGAGGTCCGATCGATCGGCCAATTAAGTATGTCCGATCGCTACATACCACCTTGTCCCACGGATTCCTGGACGATTCCGTGTCCGATCGCTTACTCCACAAATGGCAACTCCCCCTGATGTGTGCAGAATCGGATCAGAAAGACCAACATGTTGGTTCTCTGTCCGATCCGATTCTGGGTCTCCGAAAGATCGGACGTGATCGGACGGACAAGGTGGGCTTCACACGATTCCGGGACGATCGTTTCGCGTGCACGCGCCCGGAATCAATCGTCCTGGAATCCGATGGGAAACGGACCCGTGTATGGGGGCCTTAAGAGATTAATAAAGTCCAATTGTGAAGTCCATAGGTAAAAATAGAACATCCTCAAAAGGTTGATGGGACAAAATGCAAACCTAACAGATGTTTTGGATATTATTTATTATCATTCTAGTCTGGAGGAGCTACTGACACTTGTTTTTATCTTTTGAAGAATAAAGGACTATGTTCTATTTTTACCTATGGACTTCACAATTGGACTTTATTAATCTCTTATTGATTTACTTTTTGATACACTGCTACTGCTACTGTTCTGCTACTCGGACCATGCTTTGATTGGTACCTACCAGGCCAATTTTCATTATTTTACCTAAAATCCCCACATGGGGTAATACACTTAAAGTAGGATGGCCTCGAGAAAGTCCCCTTGTCCTTACTCAGGTAAGGAAAAATCCTGATGTTTGGGGAGACTGGAACCTCTGGTCTCTCCATCCATCAACCCCCCTTTTTGCTATATTGTTTTTGGGATGTTGGCCATTTACCTACCGGGGCTTAGTGGTAATCCCTTTGTAAAAAATGACATGGTAAATGTGTCACAATTGTATTTTGGAGTAGTAACTTTTTGTTTTTGTTTGCAGAGTGGAGAGTTGATCCAGTTGCAGTTAGCAGAAGCCATACCGAATTTACTGGAAATTGGGGCAAGTCAAGCTGATGCCAAAAAGCTGCTTCAGGACCACAATGTACTTCTCTTCAAACTCAAGGTCAGAAGATATATAATCTAGTCCCGTCATACCATAAATCATTTAATATGTGCTAACAAATAGCATACATTCATTCTGGAGTGGAATGGACTGGTGATAGTGTTGCTGATATAGACAACCTGTATAAAAAAAGAAAAGGGTTGTCCACAGATATAGGATACCATTTTAAAATCTAATTAAGTTTATTTAGTGCCAGTTTATAAAAGTAAAGTTTAGTAGACACAGACATTTTTTCTTCACTCCAAAGACATACTAGTAGGTTAATTGGGTTTCCCAAAAATTGTTACTTTTAGGTGTATGTCACTTGGACTGTGACATAAACCCAAGACTGTATTTCCCATACAAAGTAATGCAAATCGAACTGGATTTTGGAACCCTGTTCGACCGAGCTCCTTCGAGCAGGTTCTATTGATCCCGCTCGAAGGAAGGCTGGATGGCTCAAATTGTTTTATAGATGCAAGCACAATTGAGTGCCGTGAACGCACACGCTGTTCAAATATATTAAGAAGTCAAGCCATGTATCCCCAGCATAAGTGATATAATGATGTGCTATGTAAAGCGCTGCATGATATCTGGGTGTTATATAAATAGTAATTATGGTATTAAAAATAATACTCAGCATTGTTCATATGAATACATTTCCATGATACAGAGTTTTGAAGATATTAATTAGGTCAGTGGTGCAGGTGCCCTCATCCACTACTGATGAGACTGCTGACATGGAAGATTGCCACGGGCTCGCTGGGGACAGGTAAGTAATCCAGAGTGTAGCACGGGGGGTGAGTTATGTTTGTAAACAAACTTAAACCGAGCTACAGTCGGGGTGACCGCCAGGGAGGTTAAGCTTCTTATCGTTTGCAGCCTCTCTGCCCTATTCGTATGTCAATCCTAATGGTTACTATAAGCTAGGTCTTAAGGAACAAAGTGGAAGTATACCCCTTATCTTAGGGTTAAGGTAGCATAAAGGAAGATGAAAAAAAGATTTGCACAGCCTCATAACATCCTT
>CM070039.1:10092305-10108831 GCA_036250615.1 Ptychadena robeensis
CCCCACCCTGATACCCCAGTACCGTATTCTTCTTCATGGAAAAATAAGACATCCCCCGAAGATAAGACTTAGGGCATTTTTGGGAGCAAAATTTTATATAAGACACTGACTTTATTTTCGGGGAAACACTGTATATATGCGCCTTTATAAATGGTTCAGAGATTGAGGTACTGTGATTTTGGGATTTAAATTAGATAAAGAGATTCCTTAGGGTGATGACATTACTCATAAGCTGGTTTGCATAGAGAATATGCAAAAAGAACTTGCTTTCTTTGGATAGCTCCCATTATATACAAAGCATGATGATAAAATCATCACAGTAGATTACCCATTAAAAAGAACAGTAGATTACCCATCCAGCTAGTAAAGGCGCAACACTATAAAGCTGGCCATACACACATTGATTCGCGTGCTAAAGGCGAACAATCGTTCGACAAATTAATGCGCACCACTTTGGGTGCTCGATCCCTGGCAGATACATAGGATGGGCATCTTGTTCCCTGTGTTACCAATGCAGCATTCACTTCGCAAACGATTGATTGCTGCAACGAAAAAACTATCCGTGCATGACCAGTAGTGATGGCCGAACTGCCCGCAAGGCGGACAGTTCGGCCGCGAACAAGCATGTTCGCCCTCCTTCCCGCCGGCGGACAGTACGGGTGTTCGACCCGCCCTGTCCGCCGGCGTGAAGGAGCCCTCTATTCTATTCCAGTCTTTCAGTGGAAAGCCGGCTCAAACACCCGGATGTGACGTCAGTGACATCACATCCGGTAAGCACACCAGGAACTATGCGTTCCAGGTGCCGGATGTGACGTCACTGACGTCACATCCGGGTTTTCCGATTCTAATTTGAATTTATCTGCGAACGGGCGGACGGCGGACTTTTTTAAAAGTGCGCTCCGCCCGTCCGCGGACGAACATGGCCGAGGTTCGGCCATCACTAATGACCAGCTTAAGTAAATAAGGGCAGAGTAAATGAGCAATAACAGCAACCAACCGGCGGACGCAACATGAGGCATGCTGCGGGTGGTTTTCGTGGGCCTTTCCCCCATAGACCTGTCATACGATTGTTATCAAAAAGTTTGCAGGTGCTCGAGACAAGTCGTTTCCTGGGCTGCTGTGGACTGACAGCAGCCATGGAAACAACAGTGTAAATCTAGCCTTAAGGTGGAAATGCTTTCTGCTCAGTCAGCACAAACTCTGTAATGACCACTGACATATTACTGCAAAGGTCAAAGGCAAAAAAAAAGTAAATATAGCCTGAACAAAAAACAAACTAATGCAGCCACAACATCTTATAGCTATTACATTGCAATATATAAAAATATTATTGGGGGTTAAGATATACTTTTAATGGTTAGGGTAGGGGTTAAGTATGTCACAACTATATCATTACAGTGATGCTGCCATAACCTACTCATTCAGTTACTATAAGAGGTCCACAAACATTCACATTTTTATTTTTGGTTACAAATCACAAACTAAATCACTCTTGTTTTAAATCCAGGTACCAGTTAAATTTAAAGTTTAAATAACAGTCAAACCCTAATATGTTAAAAATGAAGTTTTTATTGCAACATTCAAAGTCTTCTGGACTTTACATCTAATACTGATGAACTGAATGATGCCTTTTGTCACACATTCTTTGAGCCAAGGCTGTAAAAGATACCCTACCACCTCGGTATCTGCTACCTATTATGTAATAGGGCAGGTCGGAGGTTAAAAAAAAAATATATATATTTACCTGGTGAAATTTGTCTAAATGCAGTGGTGCCCCATCCCTCCTGTGACGCGTGGCCAGCTGCAGCCGCAAGTGGATATTGGTAAAATAGACGTCACTTCTGACATCTGCCTCCACTAATCCCTGTGTACCCTGCAGCCAGTCAGATCTGAATCCACTGACACTGGAGGGGCAGAGCATCACTGGATTCAGATCTGGATTTGTGAAATGACTGGAAGAGTTTTGCTCCTCCATCTTACATGATGGAGGACAAGACAGGCATGTTGGCACTGGAGGGAGGAAGAGGTTAAGGTAAGTACGAGATTTTTCACTACAGGGATCACTTTGCCTGGATCAAGGCCCATGTAGGTACAGTAAGTGATTGTTTGTTTGTTGTTTTTATGTTTTAAGCTAAAACAGCTTTTAGGATACACAGGACATGGGGATGCACCATCATCTAAGCCTGAGCTCACACTACAGCACTTAAGTGAATGGTGGTGACATAATCAGAGTTAAGCTGGGCATAGATGGGCAGATTCCTTCCCAATTTGACAGCCGATCCCGCAATTGATCGGCGGTCGGGTCAGTAGAAAATTGGGTGCGCCCCCTGGTCTTAATTCCCAGCCAATCCCATTAGTTCGGATGGCCGGCACGCAAAGGGTGCCCAACCGATTCTCGGTGCCCAGTCGGCCGGCCGGCTGAGCAGTCAACGTGAAAATGACCTGTCTATGCCCAGCCCAGCTCTGTCTGTCATGTAAACATTCAAAAGACACCCAGAGAAAATGTTTGTATACTGAAATTGTAAAAACAAAAATACTTTTTAAGGTTGCTGTTCCACCTACTGACCTGGAGTTAAGCTTTCAGCATCAATTGACTATTTATGTTATTGAGTGTTGAAGTATAGGAAGTATAATAATCAATGCTAGCCATAGATATAACATTTGCATGAATATAATAGTTTGATTTTACTGGATCTCTGGTTCATATTCATGATTTGATTTTTTGTTCAGGCTTTTGACAAATTAGGAGGAATTGAATCTTACCTGAAACATTTGAAGTTGCAAAATCGAAAGTACCCTGAATTATCTGCAAAACAAAAGGAAGCTGAAGCAGAAATCAGAAGATATACTTCCGAAGCTTTCCAAAAGGGACAGTCTCTTTTACAGAAGTCACCTTTCAAGTAAGTTGTGGTATTTGGATTAGTCTGGAGTGGAATGCCATGAAGTCTTATGATCATAGGCAAACTGCACAAAAACTGCACAAAAATCCAGCAACTTGTATCGTTATTGGGTCCCAAAAATTCAATGCATTTCACCCATAGGGGCTTTCACATGAATGTACACAAATATCATGGAATCTTTCTCTGTCTTAAACGGTGCATTTTTATTCATTAAACCGAATACACTTATATGTTATTACAATTACAATTGATTTAGCAATTACATTTTATGTACGTTTGTGATGTATAAATGGTGAATTAGAGTGCCTTGAAAGGCCCAACTGTCCTTATGCAAAGAGGGTGTGTAATTTCATACACACAATACAACTGGCTTTAGTAATCGAACTAAGGCTATGTTCCCACATGTGCGCCCGCCCGCCATGTGATTTTAATCGCATCCATGTAATTGAATTGGGATCGCAGTCAGGGGGGCGATCAGGAGGGGTTGCGGTGCGACCCATCACCCAAAAACTCGTCTCATCGTTTGATCACGGGCCGTGGCCTCCCGCGGCTGATCCCCCCCTGACCACGGCTATAGAAGTGAATGGCTGCAGTTAACGGCGGCAATTCAATTCAATCGTGCAGCGGCCCCACTGGCGATCCGCTACTGACAGACACGATTTTAATTGCGCGAGACGAACATGGGCAACCAACCACGCAATTGCTGAAGGCATGATTTACCAGGCAATCTTTACACACAATCTTTTTTTAAATCGCCCCCATTAAAAAATAAATTGCATCCATAGAGAAATAATGGATGCGTTTTTTTATCACATCAGCATGCGATCAAAAATCTATTCCGTTCATGTCTATGGGCCATTAGTTGTGGGCCATAAGTGGGGACAAGCCCATTCAACTAGATGGACGCAATCAACAGCGATTGCCACGCGTGATTGCATATGTGGGAACATAGCCTAATGTCAGGATTTTCACATACGGAAAACTTTATGATGGTTTCTGTTAAATTGCAAATCCCCTGAACATGCTATCGTTACCAAAATTACAGAGCATTTTAAGAATATTTTTAGAAACATTAAAGAAAAAAAAAAGATTCCCTTATTCATGTGAAAGCCAAATATGAATAATAATTGAGCAATTTAACCTCCCTAGCGGTCATGACGAACTCAGTTCGTCAGGAGCGAGCCAGGATCGCATGACAGCCCTACATCCCCGGAAGGCTGCGGCTATTCTCTATATGCCAGCACCACCCCTAACCCATAGACCTCCATGGTAATGCAGGGGCATCAGTCTCTTAGCCAATGTCGCCGCCAACATTGATGACGCTGGCATTTTGAGCAGAGTACATTTTACTCTGCTGGGATCAGACACACCGTGGGTAGACCACTTGGGGGGGGGGGGGGGGGGGGGGGGGGGGGGGGCTAAGAAGATTTTTAGAAACATTGCAAAATAAAAAAAAGCATATATGCTCTTAAAGTTATAAATGAGTGCAGGTGTATTTTTCTTTAATAAAAACGTTTTTAAACAAATATTTTTATAACATATATTTTCTAATAATAATATTAAATAATTAATAAAATAATTAATAAAACAAAATATCACACTTAAAGGGGAAAAGGCAGTGTTTGTGTCCGATATGCCTAATATGCAGCAGTTCCAAGTCAGACTTAACAATTGGACATGTAATTTGTTTGCATTCCTAAAATAAAGTCCAAGCACTGTTAAATGGTATTATAATGTCTTTAAGAAGTTCCAGAGTTTGCATTGGTCACCCTTATATCTAAGGCAACACCCTAATGTTTTACCTAAAATAAATCACTTTGTGCAGCTGTCTTTAGTAAAAATGGGTGTCCCCTATATGATATTACATTAAGAGAGGATGAACTAGAAGGTGACAGTGTTTGAGTGATGACTAATATGTGTGAAGCAGCTGCGAGCCTGAGCTTACTGTCAAGTTGCATACAGTGACAACCTCCACCTACAGCACCGTGACAACAGGTGTCTAAACATCTTGGCAAAGTGTTTTCTCTCTTCTCATCAAAGTCATTTCACAACGTATTAAAAAGTTAGTTTTCACAAAAGAAAATACATAATTAAAAGAAACCATTATGTGCAGCAATACTGTTTTCCTGTGCTGTAGCGGCAGCCACTTAGAGAAGATCTGCAGTCTTGTTTCTGCACATACTTAGCACAATGTCTGTATCGAAAAAAAAACAGGAAACTTAAGCCCCCCATACAGGTTTCGAATTTCTGCCAATCTCCCGGGTGATCGACCAGTCGGGCACCCTTTGTCTAAAGGTAGCCATACACAGGTCGATTTGTCAGTGATCAATTGCCGATTGATTGCCAATCTGATCTTTCTGCGATCAGGAATCGGCGATTGATCGGATCGGGAATCTGATTTGTGGTCGATTTGGACATGGGCCGATCTCCAAAATGGCCGTTTCCATAAAATCCTTGGATTAGAAAGGCTGCTGCATAGGGCTATGGGTCCACCAACATACTCCGATTGCCAAATGATCGACCAAAAAAAACCAACATGTCGGTTCTATGTCCGATCTGATTTTTAGTCTATTCCGATTTTGTTTGGTTGATTCAGGATGGGCAGAACCAGATTGATCGCCGATCAATCTTGTGAACGCGCGCCGTGATCGATCGGTCAAAAATCGAGTGGAAAATTGACCTGTGTATGTCTACCTTAAGAAATATGGACATGTCCATAATGAATTAGATCAATTTGGAGGCTCATTTTGGGCCATATTAGAACTTTAAACTTTAGATTTCCACTAGATTTGGCCGATCAACCGTGAGAAAAATCCGCCAAAAAATCTGGTGAAAATCTAAACATGTATGGGGTCGTACTTTTTACTTTTTTTTCATTATTAATCAATTTAAATTGTATAATGGCTTCATTAGCAACCATGTGGAACAGGATATAGCATTTCAGTTAAAATAAAAGCATATGAAAAAAATTTACCTCTATTATCTAACAGTCAAGATCAGGGGTGTCCATAATTTTGTTTTTGATTTTGTTAATAAAGCTGAGAAAAAAAGAAAAAAAAAGAATGAGTTCTGGGTGCTTGCACGGTCAACTGGAAGATTGCGATTGACCATGTTGGCACTGGTCATGCCCATTTCTCATTAATATTTAACTTTGTTGCAGTACATTGCTAAGCATACACCGAAGTAAACAAGTTGGTTTGGCCTTTAGCACTTTTAGGGCTCTTTAACACTATCCATGTTGTGCTTTCAGCAATGCTCACATTGTTCCATAGGAACAGTGGCAATTTTAGGCATGGCAACCTGAGTGGCATCATGCCGGGGCATGGCATCTGGGCATCTAAAGGTTTTTTCCGTATATCTGCGTGGTAGCCCAGGTAGTAGAGGAGACTAACCGCCCCCCCCCCTCTTCTCCCCAGGAGTGCTCTCTTCACGCAAGTGGAAATGCTTTCCCGGGGGGAGGGGTGTATGGGGGAACAGAACAGAGTCCGCACTTCCTATAACACCCCTCGATTGTCAGAGGGCGCCAATCTTACTAGGACCTCCCCTGCATAGGATAATCTATATTGTAAAATAAACACTAAAGCACACCTCAAACTGCATTGAAATATGCTTTGCAGTGGAGATTGACAGCACACATAGTGTGAGAAGGTCCTCGCTTGCTGCATTCCGAGACACAGTAAACCTTCACAGATTTCTATCGAAAAATGTGTCTCACTGTCTTTTTAATTAATTTTACTTATATATGGATATAATAAAAATTACCATAATATGACCACATGCAAAAGCACATGTGACTTTAGGGATGTGATGGTTTAGAAACAAATATACCGTATGTCACTCCGAACAAGAAAGACACACTACATGCACATCTGACACAAAGCAGCATCCTCAAGCTACCCGCCAATAGGGAAATACTGGAATGTTTATTTTCTGCCATAGTATTTTGACAACCACACTGTCTTTTTCAAATATAGAAATAACATGCACCAGTGATTGGCATCTTAGAATCAGACAAAGCAGATGTGTTGACAGGCCCATACGGACGCCCCTGTTTTTCTTTGTCTGGAGTGAGGAGACACAGTGGATCCTTATAGAGGTCGGAAGAGACAAGGGGTTCTTGGAAGCCCCAATGGAGAGTTGGAGGAACAGTAGCATAGTTCCCCCTCTCTAACCTCTCTTTCCTCCCTGGATTTTCTTTTCCTCCCTCCCCTTTCCTTCCCAATCTTTGCCCTCCCCATTCTGCCACCTGTGTCTGTATCAAACAAGAAAGGCAACCCATCCCTGGCCCCTGTATATACCCTCCATCCCATCATCGTCTGACTGATACAAGCAAGGCGTATTAAAAGCCATTTCTATGATAGTGGAGTACCATTTGGTCCCAAAAGGCACCCATGTGCCACCTATCCTACTCAACGAATAAAGTCCTAACAGTATTATCTCCTGAGGAAGCCCCAGTTGGATAGGGGAGAAACGCGTTGAGATACACAGGACTTTCAACACTTAAAACCCTGCCTGGACCAACTAGGGACTGCACTTCTCCCTCTATGTGGTGTGACGGTGGTGAAGGGGCAGGACCAGGGGTCCTCAATCAGGGGAATACGATGAGTTTTTTTGTTTGTACCTAGTCCAATACTGTATGATGCCTTTGTTCATGGTTTTAATGTAATTAATGTATTTGATAATAAAGAATGTATTTTAAAAATATAAAAAAAATTAAAAAAATATTAGCAAATCCATGACTAGTATGTTGTGCCTTTAAAGCCCCATTTTTCCCGTCCCCCATCCCTGTCCGAGTTGGTTTTTTACATGCAATATAGGGGTGTCGGCACACCAAAAGACATTGATGACGATAGATCTAGGGAGCTAGGAGATCTTTGCTGTTTGGTGGTCCAAGATAATAAACATTGACAAAGGATAGTGGATTGTTGACTGTTCCAGCACATCTACCTCAATGCAATATATGTCTCTGAATTACTGAAACAGAGATTTGAGCTGATCAGTATATAGTCTCCAGCCATTGGCATCTATTTAAATATCTGCAATGGCAATGTTCTTCACTATTAAGCTAGCCATACATGTTCCGATTCCATGGCCGATCGATCACCCATCCGATGGATTCCGGCGATGTCAGCGGGAATCGGATGTCCGATCGATCGGCCAATTAAGTCCGTCCGATCGCGCCATACCACCTTGGCCCACGGATTCCTGGACGATTCCGTGTCCGATCGCTTACTTCACAAATGGCAACTCCCCCTGATGTGTGTTGAATCGGATCAGAAAGACCAACATGTTGGTTCTCTGGCTGATCCGATTCTGGGCCCCTGAACGATCGGATGTGATCGATCGGACAAGGTGGGCTTCACGCGATTCTGGGACGATCGATTGGCGTGCATGCGCCCGGAATTGATCGTCCTGGAATCCGTTGGGCATCAGACCCGTGTATGGGGACCTTTAGACTTCAGGCCTTATTTCTATTACACACAGAACCCTGTATACAAGATTGCCTAGCTGCAACATTTAACATACTCTAAATCCTAGGTGCCCAACCTGCGGCCCTTTGGGCCCCTTGGTCCTCCACATGCGGCCCCCAAAACTGAACTGTTAATGCATAGGGCATAGCAACTCACCTGTGAAGTGGTCACACACTGACCCAGCTTTCCTAATAAACTTTGGCGGTTCTACATAAGTAAAATTGGCAATGTTGATAAGGGAAACCAGGTCTACATATGAGTGCTGCACCCAGGGGCAGGAGGGGGGGGGGTGCTTTTGGGTTTTGACTGCCTAACGGGATCTGGTCCACCATCTGCTGAGATATGTCAACAGGAGGAGGGTCTGGTTCGATGTTATGTGTGGCCCTTTAGGGATGCAGAAGGCAGCACTTGTGGCTCTACATATCATCTCAGTTGCCCACCACTGGTCTATATCCACATATTGTCTCCCTATAGTCCAGCTTCATGTTCACAATCATGACACGTTCATGATCATGACCTCCACACTAAATTGGATGTGGTTCTAATATTGTAAGGATTCCGCAAAGGCTTGTAACATTTAGCACTGGGTTAAACTCATTAAATGAGCAATGAAAATGAATTTACTTTTTATAGGATTAATTAGGATTTAAGCCTTAAGAATCAATTAACTTAAATAAGTTAGCATATAAGTTGGTTAGCAGTGATTCAACAAACACCTGTTGCTTTCCAAGTTATGAGTTAATACCTTACTTATGTCTGTAACCAAATTAAACCATGACTTTTATGTACTGAATCCACTTCAAATGGTTTAATCTCCACATGAAACCTGGATGTATGAGCTGTATTTCACATTGCAAAATCAAAATCTGCTGTTAGAAAATAGTTTGTTTAGTTGTTTTGCATTGGTAGCTCTGAGTAATATAGTAATCATAGTAAATCTATTGCATAACTCTTACAGTTAGAAAAGTAGCAAGCACCCCTTCACCTGAGCCTCAAAATGCCATGTTCTAGATTTTACAACTGTGCTCTGCAGTTTTTCAACTGATCTTTTGCTTTAGGCCTAGAACTAAATGCTGGAATGGGGGAGTGAGGCTTGAATTTCTGAATTAGGTCCTTTGGCAATATTTCAGTTAAAAAAGCAATGGGTGTCTGCATAAAAAATCAGCAATGGATCAATTTGAAATGAGCAAAAAGCTAAAACTTTTGCATGACCAGGAACATGGAAAAGCAAGTATTAAGGTACGATGTACAACACACAAAATGACAGAACCAAATGAGTACTCCCCTTGCCAAGGGAAATTGCAAGTATGGAAACAGAAAAAATAGAGGCCAAGATTATTTATATCATGGCATGTGAACAAGTTTCCAGAAAAAGATTGAAACTATGTATGACTAATGTATATCTAAGTGACATTGCTGAACCAGGCAGGGCTATAATTGTCTTTATAGGACTCCTGTGAGACAGAGATGTGGTTAATTATATATTAAGAAGTACAGTAGGCATCACTTTCATATTTTAGCAATTCATTTCTATAGGATTGCGTAGTTATAAATTTTTTTTAGTTGACATCATTAAAAACCTTTACAAGAAATGAAAAAGTCATCTTCTCTCCCCAAGTGATGGGGCAAAGTACTCATGGACTTACAAAACTCTAGAATGTAGTGTGGATTTCATGCCATACCTAGAAAAATATTGGCTTTCCTCTTTAAATGCTCATTTTTTTCATTCTTAATGCTGAAGTCCCTCCCCTGTAAAAACATTAACAACCAGATAGCAATCCCTATTGCTATACTGCCGTATCTACTTACAATTTTTGCAGGTTCATCACCATATCTGTCAACATCATCATGCCCGGATGAGGGACAAAAACATGAATTGATGTCCCTGGTTTGTGGTTCTTCCGCATTCCAAATTGAGAAAGTGACGTCATTGACGTCACTTCCTGAATCAGAGGCCTACCTTACATTTAGTTGTGGGCTGATTTAGTAGGGTGAGGGCAATACTCTCCCTTCTGATGTCCCACCCCTCACATTATAAGCACATGCGGGGTAGGAGAACATAACGCACCCTCCCTCCTAAATTACCCCGATTTTAACATTCAGGAAAAACTGAGAAATCTGGCGTCTTGATCTCTGCACTAGTGCACTAGTTTTTGGCATGCAGAGTGAATGCAGCTGCCCCCGATCACCCTGGAGAGAATGAATAGACTTGGTTAAAAATCAGGTCCACACGCAATTTTAGCCGTCTCCAATCATGTCTGTGGACGCAATTCCTTGCGATCGGCCACAGCTGCCCACAGCTTGCAGCCAAAAACGCGTTTCAGACCACCTGCCTGAGTGGGGACACAGCCATTGAAATTGATGGAGGCGCAAGTGAGGACAAGCCCTTACTGTTGTACAGGGAATATGACCATTTCCATGTTAAGGGTGTGTGTGATAAAAGATATAAAAATTCTGGAAACACAAGGTGCCTGATGGGATTGAGTGTAAATATGTTTTGTCCACCCTAGTAGTTTATTGCTTATACTTACATTTTATCTCTTTTTACATGGTCTCAGGGGTAATGAACTCTGGTAATCAGTTTTAACTGCATACAGTGCTTGCTGTTTGTATCATAGGGTTGAAGGATTTCTGAATTCCTTGCTTCCTTAAAATTTGTTGATGTCTTGCTGATTCTGATGCTGTATTTCTTCACAGTGCAGCTACAGATAACAGCGCAGGTGTGTGCTTAGTAGAACTATAGTCTGCAATACTAACTCCATTCCTGCATTGCGGTATCAGAGTGGTGCTTACCCATCACTGACATCTTTACGTGTGCTTCCAAATGTGTCATCTTCAAGTATCTTGATTGGTTGATGTATGACCTACATCATGTACATATCAATGGGTTTTTACCATTACTGTCAACAAAGCCTTACATAATGATTTGTACATATACAGCTCAGTTTACAAAACCAATGAACAATGATACAAGAAAAGGAGCTCTTTTTTCAAGTAAATTTCAAGGTTTTTTTAACAGCTTGATTGAATATTTAAATACTTTAATGTCCATAATATCAGCAAGAGTGGTATGGTTGTTTCAGGTCTCCTTCATACTTGTTTACCTTGTGTTGACATTCCATGCAAAAACAGACTCACTGAATTTAACGTGCACTTGCTGGACATGTATCATCATGCGTTGACCAATTTGTGTACAGGGCCTGCTACGGTTTATTCAGAAGTTAAGGTTTAGTTTTTTTGTTAATAAAAATTTATATATTTATTCTTGTCATTGAAAATAGCAGTGTGTTTTGTTAGCAAATATTTGTTTTAGGAGAGATTAGGAGAAGTGGGTTATCATGCAGCTAGAAGGTAACCTAAGTCTGAAGCCCCACTAAAGCTATTGACTTCACCACTCAAAGCAATGGGGCTATGATGTGCCTGTACACACATGACAAGGCACCGTTGCATGTTTGATGCAGGGCGCATCTATTGAAAATCAATGGACTCAACCTATTGACATGCACACAGCCATGTATTGGCAGTGTGTTTGTCCATTGGTTTGTCCCAATGGGTGTGTAATCAACAAATTTACAGCGATTACGCGTCCCAGAACTGGGGTCACAGGGAGACCAAGTACATGGCCTTACGGCTGGTTCATACCTATCATCTTACATGCATTTTAATTTGAACAAGCCCATTGGATAAAAGTTGAACTTTCTAGACATGCTCACTGCAAATAACCATATTGGTGTGAGCCATGCCTAAGTTTTAGCACTGGTTAGGATTATCATTTGCTGTGGTTAGCAAGGGTTAAGCAATGTATAGAACCACACTGGAATGTTAACACATGTTTTAATAGTGATCCAACCTTAAGCAATCAGTCACCACAATAACGCTTAAGGCCCTTAGTTATCTCTGCCAATGTTCAGACATTTTTAGACATTTTCTCTTTCGTACCAATGACTTTGATTTCCTTTTCTTGAGTTTTAAGAAATCTGACGGTTAAACCATCTTTGAGGATTGAGCATGTCATCTGATCTTTGTGACTGTAGTTCCCGGAGTCCTCGGCTCTTCAGAGTAAATCAGACATGTTATTCCTATCTCTTGTTTATTATGTTGGCTATTTACCAAAGCATTGGAGGTGCTAACAGCTGTTTGGTTCATATTTAGCCCAGGGATGAATGGAATTCAGGAAATGATTGGATACCTTCAGAAAAGAGTAGATCAGCTAACCAGCCAGAGTCCAGCATCTATGGAAAATTCTCTCCAACAGCAGGAGATAATGGCATCAGTACAGGATCAACTTATAAAGGTAAACCACACAATAATTACGTTCAGCAGTGTCACATAGTACTTAAAACTATGAAATGGTGAACTCCATGTATAATGATTTGTAGATACACAGCTCAGTTTACCAATGAACAATGATACAAGAAAAGGAGCTCTTTTTCAAAGTTTTTTTTAACAGCTTGATTGAACATTTAAATACTTTAATGTCCATAATATGAGCAAGAATGGTATGGTTGTTTTAGGTCTCATTCATACTTGTATCTCATTCAACTTTTCATGGCCATTTTCTTTTGTGTTTGGGGATGAACCATTAAAAAACATGGCAGCCACAGAAATCATTCTCTTTCTTTGTGTTTCATACAATAAAATTAAATCACACGCAATGTTATACTATCCTTCAGTTGTGCATCAAATACAATTTCTAAACTGCAAAATTTAGTGCTAAGGTAAAGCAAGTTATTCTGCTTTCTCATGATCATAACAATATATCAATATGCCATAACATACATGAGTTTCTGTACTTCTCTATGGCATTCATACAGATCATGGCTTGAGGGCAAGGTCAACAGTGCTCCGCAGTGCTAGTTTCCTAAAAAAAACACAATAGCTACCTCCTTTTAAAGAGCCCAGAATACTTATGCAAGGGGGGCCAAGGCCTAGCAATAGAAAGGAAATGCTAGGTGTCAGCTATTAAAAGTATTCCTGTAAAATGCACACTGAGGAACAGTGTGCAGAAATCAGAGCAGTCATTTTGAATACAGGACAGGAAACTGAGCAAGACTAAAGGTAGAGCTGGAGTTCAGCTTTAAATATTGTATAAGGGAGTATGCCTACTCCACAATACAGCAATATCAATCCAAAAAAACAAAACTGCCACAATCAACATGCCTGGTGCCAAGTTTCTATCACGTTTGGTGCACTGAGAAACCATACCATATACTATTTAATTAAAATTTTTTTGCCCTACTTCTCCATTTTTATGCAGTTAACAGAAACAGACCACTTTAGTCTGGCTAAAAGTCATTTCAACACGATGTCTACAGCTTAACAGATATCCCTCATCTCAAATTAGTGTCACTTTAATACTATAACCAGGTTTCTGGCATTCAGTTTGTGCACCTGATATCTACTCTCATTAAAGTCTTGTGGCTTTCAGCATCCTTATGGAAACTAAATCCAAGCAAATTGCAGCTCAAGCACTGCGATCCTTGCTATGTGCCATTCTCAGAAAGAGTAAACTTGTAACTAATGGCTGAAGTTACACAGAAAAGCATTATAAAAACTTTGTCAAATTAGACCATTGGGTTATTCAAAATTTGGTTTGAAATCCATGAGGATGGTTTCGTCAGGTTTTATCACCATCTGCGGCTGTTTTGGTTAAATTTTGACTTAATATTATCAATGGAAATGTTCACAAACCTGAAAATATGAATATATCACACAAGGAGGAAATACTAAACTGAGCACCATGGTAATATTACTGTCACCCCTGTTTTAATGTTCCATTGGCAACCACACACCGTTTGATAATACAGAAGTCAAAAGGTTGAAGGGGGATCTCTCCAGTGGGGTCAAGGACAACAACAAAAAAAACACTGACTGACAGATGTTGTGTCTCCTCCCTACTACATTTACAACTATATACATAGAATTGAATACAGTAAAGGTGGGCAAACACGGGTTGATTTTTCTTCAACCCCTCATGACATCATCACGCTGCACTCGACCTGTGTTGATTGAACAGAGAATCGTTTGCACACCATTTTGCGCAATTGATCCCATTTGATACTTTAGATACCATCAAAAGTAATGCCAATCGAACAGGGGTTTACCAGTTTGAACAAGCTTCTTTGAGCTGGATCTATTGATCAAGAAGAACCACTGGATGCAATCGATTAGAGAACAATCGATCACTGAGAACGGCGATTGATATGATTTGATCGCGGTTAAAAGCGGTTCAAAAATCAACATGTGTATGGCCAGCTATAGGCATTAAAATCAATCTGTGTGGCCCATTTGACTTTAGAATACTTGCATTTCTTTTTTTGATCTCTCCACCATGTCACTGATTTTACACATGGCATCTCTTTAATTAGCCGTAACAGAAGAAGCCTAGACCAGTTTCGGTGTTTATTTTTAGTAAAATATATGCTCTTATATTACAGACATCAATACTAATCCAGAACATAGATTCAGATCTGGAAAGGCAAAGAGATCCTGGCTGGAGCATCCACGAATGTGAGGAAGTACAGAACAAACTTGGTGAATTGGCCAGTCTAACCAAGGTGAAGCAGCCACCTAATCTACTAAACTGTACAATGTAAAAGTGGCAACTTTACACTAAGTAAACTGACACATCACTGACTTTATCCTGATTACAGGTGTATTTTTCACTGCCATTGTAGTATATTCAACTGAAATCTTAAAGGGGATGAACACGTATGAGGGGGTCTTGGGAGAGGCTTCAAGTCTAAAGCATCATACAGACATAATATAGAAATTATAGGAAACAGTAGCTGTTAAGCAGCGCAAACTCTAGTAGTGTGAAATGGCCCTTAATGTGAACAAATTAAGAACAAATTGCTAGTACTATGGGAGAAAAGCCTACCACTTGGCAAAGATTACAAAACACATTCAACAGCTGACAAAATACTGCCAACAACTTTTTTCTTGTGGCAGCAGCTGTTACATTTACATCATAGAGGGGGTAGAGTACACCTCTCCCCATTTACATAGCTGCACACTTTTTGTTTATAAGGAATGGATGTAATCAGTGGATGTGTCAATACACATCAACCTTACAAAGAAATTTTCTTATTTACAAAACATAATTGTAAACAAATTAGTACTAACCTCGGCATCCGGCGTCCCCTGTAGAAAACCTTGTAAGTGCCGACATCCCAACCTTAAATTTCAAAGCAATATGATTGCTTAGTACTAACCTCTCCCGTGCTTTGCATATCATAAGGTTGGTAAAATATACATTCAGATACTACGCTACAGATCCTGTTTTAATTTAAAGGCAGAGGTAGCAGTTGAATAAACATTTTATTAAACTCAATAAAGCAATGGCGGTATTCATGGTATTCATATTCTTTAGGACTAAGAATGGTATTAATTCCTCATTTTTAAAGAACATGATAGTATTTGGACCAATGACTGATCTTTTTAATTAATCTCTGTTAACCAAAGTGCGCTTTATGACAATGGCCAACAAAAAATATTCAAACCATCCATGGAAGACACTAGGAGCTATATGCCAGTGAGTTTAACATCTGTAGTAGCTATAATGGAATCCTTGTGAAAACTAAGCATTAAAATACACAACATTGGTTTTTCTGTGGATAGATACATTTTGGACCAGGGTAATGTATTTGACAAACAAAATCTAGTCTCCATAACATAATGAGCTCCTAAAAATGTTTTATAAGATGCGACTGGGACCTTGATGGATAAACAGTTGACTAAAGGAGAGGTATCCATGTATGTTGTCAGTAGATTCCATTCAGAAAAGACACCAGTGACCACAATGCAAAGTACTAAGCTATGTTCTGCTTAATCTAATTGTAAGTTATGTAAAGAAACACAAGTAGGAAAATGAGTGACACAAAGGTATATAATAAGGTAGATGTTTTGGGATGGGGCTATGAAGCATGGAACATGACCTGGCTTAGTTGGAAGATTGGTCAAAACAGTGTAAACTGCAGTTCAACATACCTAAATGTTAAATAATATACTGAAAGGGAAACAATCCTCTTATTCAAAAGTGTAGACAGACATTGGGGTGTTTATTGGGTATTTGAGATGATTGCAGGAGTAAGCAATGTAGCCAGACAGTGGGAAAAGCAAACAGTTATAGGTCATATAACTGGAGGGGGGGGGG
>CM070039.1:10111327-10143489 GCA_036250615.1 Ptychadena robeensis
AACCAGAATTTCAGAATTTAGGCTATTCTATTGCCCTAGTATCCATAAGAATACCAATCACAGTATCAGGTTTGTCTTCACTAGTTGCATAAATATTATAAAGCATTGACTGAAAAATAATTGAAGTCAGAGGTTCAGCAAGAAAATCAGGAAGTGTTAACAATGGAATGCTTTGTATAGCTTAGTACACATTTCCTTTAATTTGTGTCTGAAGTAGTTGAAATAACAGATGTAAATAGATGTAGATCTTACAGTGGATTATATTTGATGAATTTCATGAAGATAAATGTTATTCATAGCAAACTGGCCCAATCTTAGAATTTGATAAAGCTAGCCATAGACGTGTCGATTCCTGAGCGATCGATGGACGCTCCGATCGATTCCGGTGAAGTCACAGGCTTCGATCGACCGACCATACAAGTCTGTGCCTACCACCTAAGGCCACCGATTCCTGGACGATTCTGTTACCAGTCGATCAATTCACAAATTTCAGTAGATTGGAAATTATCTGCAAATCTGTGCAGATCTCCTGAGGATCAATCTTTGGGCCTCCACCAACGTCCCTCGATGTGTGCCCAATTGACCAAAAAACACCAACAGGTTGGTTCTCTGGCCGATCCGATTTGGGGGCCATATCGATTGGTCAGGGTCGATCTATCAAGGTGGGCTGCACTTGATTCCTCGTCGATCGATCGGCGTGCACGCGCCTGGTGATCGATCGGCCAGGAATCGAGTGTGAAATCGACCTGTGTATGGCTACCTTTTGACCAAGATCAAAGGAAGCTTAAATCACATTTATCTTCCAATCAATGAATTGTTACTGAACTATTTTGATTTCAGATGAACAAGAACAGAATCCTGAAAGATAAACATGTGCAGACTGTGGAGGACACAATGGCTAATCTGAATAAACAAAAGATTGAGATAACAAATTTGTGGTCAGTGTGGCGACAGCATGTCAATCAAGCCAATTCTTCCAAGCAGACATGGAGAACAATAAAAGATCAGCTGAGACTGGTATAATGTTGACTATATTAAATGTACAAAAGTTCATATACAGTGGACCCTTGACTTACAAACCTAAAATATTCCCAAGGGCTGGTTGTAAGTCAAGACTATCATTTAGCCCAGGAAATAATGAAGATACCCGTAATGTGTCCTGAAGCTCCTAAAGCACCCTTTACCTAAGCATATGATAATAAAAAAGAATTATATGTAATTTACCAGAAACACCAATCATTTTACAGGTGTTCCTACCACCAAAATGAACCTAGCATACCAGAAACAAAAAAGTATAATCACCTTTCAAGTTGACATCTTTCAGGAAGAGATGATGAAATGGAAGGTGGTTATTGTTGGGAAGGAGAGTCTCCTTCCATAAGAACATAGGGAGTCTGTCTCTTTGGTTTCCTTTCACTCCTTGGAAGAGTCTGTAGCTTTTGAAGATTGGAGAGATGGTTAATTTTTTAATTTTGTACATATACCTGACATTGATCACATGATGGTCAAGACTTTATTCTGGTCAAGACTTTGGTTGTAAGTTTTGTAAGTAAAATCTTGGTTGTTTTTTAAGTTATTCTTAAGTCAACTGTTGTAACTCAAGGGTCCACTGTACAAGTTAAATACAATAATAATAACTACCATTTAAAAAAAATTTTTTACATATATTTTTATTAGTATATACCAGTGGTTCCCAAACTGGGGGGTGGGGTGCAGTTAGGGGGCCAGCGGAGGTGGTACTTGGATCCCTCTATATGAGAATTCTGCTGTCAGCCAGAGAGAGGGGAGAGAGATCAGTTATCCCTCTGCGAATTGCACACAGTCCAACCACCCTCCCCTACAACTGTCAGCTTATCAAAACAACCATGGGGGAACTAGCTGCAGACAGTAGGTAGAGTATATGTTATGTGTGTGTCTCTATGTGAATGCCAAACGTTTCTGTACGATTGGTGAGTGTAAATATGATGCATGTCTTTGCATGATTGGTGTGTGTAAAAATGGGAGTTGTATCTTAAATAAAATTTAAGGTCCATTGTACACAATTTAAGGTCCATTGCTTTTTTTTCACCAAAAGGGACATGTTTGCGTTAATACTTCCATGTCTGTTACTGGTAAAAAGAGTTGCAGGTAGATTCTGACTTTGGAATAGGAGGCCCTGCTATCCATCCAACCCATTCTGCAATCCTGGCCCATTCAACTTAAACTATACTGCAGCCACAGATTGCCAAAAAAAACTCTGGATAACCCCTGCTTTCACCCCTAACTACCTTTGGTGACAGGTCTTTCAAACTTTTAATAAATGGAAAACCGGAGCTTCAAGAAGGTTCACTTGACACTATTAATATTGGCGTTTGATTCTTTTTTGGGACAGTTTATAAATGTATTTATTGTATTTTTTAGGCAAGTGGCAGATTACAAGAACTGGAAAATGATTTACAGCCTTTGTCTTCACTGAGTTTAGGAAATGATATCCAAAATGTCTTAAATGCACAGGAGAACTTAAATAATATTAAAACAAAGTTTCAGGTGAGTGGCATGTAAATATAAAATATATTGCATTCATTTAAAACATATAGAAGCCTTTTGTCTAGGCATTCGTTTTGTCTGTTGGCCAGGCCACTGCTCCAGCACACTTCTTTCCTTAAGGTGATCAGTTATGGGCACGTAAAATCTTGGTGGGCATTCTGACCCCTGCTTGACTAGGAGACATTGCAGAGGCTATGTAAGTGTGCTGAGCACTAGCTACCCAACCCTGCCGGCTGCCCGTGAAGCATTAATCTGATCTTCTGTGATGAATTCACTATGTCTTTTGACCTCACTTTTGCCTGTCTTGACTGCTGCCATTCCTGACTCTTCTTGGAATCTTGACCACATCTCTATGTTAAAGCGCCTGTCTACTCTTGCTTGAATGACCCAGAAGGTTATGACCTGGTACCAGTCCAGGAGCACAACATCCTTACCTTAAGGGGTTCTGAAAAAATCCAGACTGGTACTTAAGCTAGCCATACACGTGTCGGATTCCATGTCCAATCGATTCATCATCCGATCGATTCCGGCGATTCTGCCGGGAATCGCAGGTGTGATCAATCGGCCAATTAAGAGTATCCATCGCAGCATACCACCTTGTCCGAGCGGATTCCGGCACGATTCCGTGTGCGATTCCACCTCCGATTCCACCTCACAAATGGCAACTCCCCCTGATCCGGGCAGAATCGGATGAGAAAGACCAACATGTTGGTTCTCCGTCGCATCCGATTCTGAGCCCCTGAACGATCGGACCTGATCGATCGGACAAGGTGGGCTGCATGCGATTCCGGCATGATCGTTTCGCGTGCACGCGCCCGGAATCGATCGTGCCGGAATCCGGTGCGAATCCGACACGTGTATGGGGGCCTTTTGTATCTGCTATAAAGTTCCTATAAAGTTTCCTGTGGCTATTGTCTGACTTATGATACAGGCACTAGAAATAAGCAGTGACCACTCCAATAGCCCCCAAATTTGTTACCCCATTGTAGGGAAAGGAGGCAGATTACATACCCATACTGTGAGGGTCATCAGTCTGCAGTCAAGGTAAGATACCCCAATCTATTTTTGCCTTCAGCAGCTTAAACAGGAGACATTATACATCTTACCAACTTAGGTTGCCCCCAGGACTTAACAAAGTATACCATCTAAGTGCTGAGACTGATGAAAACCTTCATGGACCCCTAAGGAGCGAGTACAGAGCCAAAGGGTTAATGGAAGATTAGTCCAGGTAGACAGCGGGGGTCATCATTTAGGTTTCTATAGGGCAGGTGACAATATAGGTCATGTGGATGTAGTCTGTCTTGTTGGCGAACTGCACGGTGGCAATGGAAGGAGAGGCGGGAGCGAGCACACATGCAAATGCTGGTGCCCCCGTCCCACGGCCCTGACACATAACCAGACTACACAAACCATAGTTCTACTCCAATGTATAATTTCTATAAAATTTGCAGTGTTAAACCATGTGGGTGTTAGGCTTGTGTAGATGGACTCAATTTAAGGGACTTCTGATATTATTAATAACTGAAAGATGACTAAACCTACAGCTGGCGATCTTTTAACCTGTGCTCTTCAAACATTTTACACAGATTTTTTATGGCAATACAAATCTTTTAGAACTGTCCTGTCACTATGATATATAATGATCACTGATCAACACAGACCTGTACCAGCCACCAAAGGGATTGTAGATATGTCTCATGCGGAGACCTAAGTTTGGACTGATGCATCTTTGCTTTTTAATTACCTACAATATATTCTGTCCTTGTAGCTCTAAATGTAAATTGTTAGGATAGTAATTATAATTCAGCTTGCAATATGTAAAATTTTCTGTTAAAATAAGATTAGTGTTCCTACATTATGAGTAAGCAATGTTTCTTCAAGCTGTTTGAGTGCATTATAGATTATGCTTTAAGCTGGCCATACACCTTCAGATTTCTCTGTCAGATTTCCTTCAGATCAGATTTTGTTTTACCAAAACCATGTAATATGAGGACCTTTCTACACCTTCCAATCACTATGTATTCTATCAGGGAGGACACTATACTACATGGTTGTTGGTAGATCGGATCTGAAGGAAATCTGACAGAGAAATCTGAAGGTATATGGCCAGCTTTGGAGACATAATTCAGATGTAAATCTGTACTTGAGAAATGCCTAAAATTGGAGACTTTGGTCTCATCCTCAGGCTAGCATTTTAAGGTAAAAGTATATACTTCTGTGATTAGGTGTTTTTTATTTTAGTAAAGTAGTTTTCAGTAAAAATATAATATATATATAATGTAAAACAACATAGTTACCCACCCTGCTTTAGTTAAGGGGATTATGTGGCTCTGGTATTGCATCTGTAATGCAGTGCATGCAGAAACTACTACTACCCGATCCTCAGATAGAACAGGTTTAGGCACAGTGCTCCCCCCCCCCCCATGTTGACCTAATTATCATTAAGAAGAACTGGCTGATTGTCTATACCTGCATAATTCTGCCCAAGCAAAAACAACTACCAATATAGTGAAGATATAGTATAAAAGTTGTAGCAGACCAAATGGACATCCTGGACCTAGGCACTATTTAGGGTAGCCTTGTGGATGATTTGGCTCTTAATTGACTACCCAGACAATGTTAGCAAGCCTGACTAATTAACTGCACATAGCCCCTATTCTGAGGCATGGCAGAGAAGTAACACCAAAACCAGACGGGAAGGCCTAGAAATGCTGTCAAGTGTAAGGTCTATTTCACACCTATCTGTTGAGCAAGGGATGTTCAGCATATCCAAAACATTTTATCCAATGGATCTGTTCACATAAAGGCCCAAATGCTTTACTATCCAGTCTTAACTATAGTATATATTGTGACAGTCCAGTGGTCTGTCATGGTGTGAGTGGTCCATGTGCAGCAGTAAAGGGGTCTGCTGGTGTGTCCTGGAGGGAGTCCAGGGTAGTGTTGGGGAGTGACAGTAGGTTGCTGCCCAGTTTTGTTATGTTTTGGTTACAGGGATCTGTATTCTGGAGTGGGAATGGAAGGAACTGGGTGGGCCTTCCCACTCAAACAAGATACACCTGCTGGACCCTAATGAGGTTGTTGGGTGTGTCTCCACAAAAGGGACTAAGACCCATCACTCAGGGCTTCCTTAAGAGGATACCAGGGGCCACACAAAGAGTGTGGGTCCCAGACCTGTAAGTCAGGCAATTAATACAAAATTTGCTGAGGTAAAGGAAATGCTTTGAGTTAAAGACTGCAAGCTAAGAAGTTTGCCATTTTGCGGTGTGGATTTTGTTGCATCCCTGCTATTAACCCCTCCAAGGGTATTTATTCAGACCTTTGCTGTTGCTAATAAACACGGGCAGGAGCCCTTAAAAGAAGCAGATTGAGTGGACTGACGTCATTGCGAGTAAACCTTTGAGGCTGATTCCCCACAATATATATATGTATAATTCACTCTGACTGTAAAAATATATATATTTAGTGACCTGGTAATGTTACAAATGTGTCCTAATCCTGTATTCTTGAAGGATCATTGTACTGTTATATAGTAAATGCATGTTGCTTATATAGAAAATCATAGGAACCATGTAGAACCATGTAGTAAATCATAAGAACAATGCTCATATGTCCCTGCAATAGGTTATAAAACTACTAGACATAAGCCTGTTCATGATGTAAGGAAATTAATGCAAAACTTGTTGCCCTATTGGGCAGATGAAACTTGGCAGACAATACAACGATGCAGCTACATGGAGAAAACCAGTAGCATCAAAACATTTATAAAATTACTTTTTTTTTACTTTCTGTGTAGAAAACTATTGGAATTGATTCCCATCACTTGGTTTATGATCCAGCACTTTTCATACACAATCTTAGAATCTTACCTTTTTGAACATGCCCAATGACATATCTGGGTCTTATCTAAAATCATATTTTTCTTGTATTGACAGAAACTAAATGATGAATTGGAACAAGCAGTAAAGATCTCAGAACTTCTTACTCGAGAAGGAACACAAATCAATGAAAAAACAGGGAAGATGAATGAACTTGCCAAGTATCACCAAAGACTAAAGGACAGCATTAAAGAATATGAAGAGATCTTTATTAAAATTGTGACATTTTATAGGATGAAGACAGAGGTAAGCAGAAAATAAGATGCTTTGTGGTCTGTATGACAATGCTGACCGGGTGGGAGCATCGTTCCATCAAGTCACCTGTCACACACTGCTGTGTCTTCGTGGCAGACAACAGAACAATTAATTCACAGTCTCCTGATTTTTCCTGATGTCTGCAGTGTCAGTGTATTATATTTTACAGAGATTCCTTCCTTTGAGGACATGAGTCCACCCTGTATGTATATTGTTGGCATTAAAATGACAATGGGAACTTGAAAAGATTCAAGTTCCCTTTGGTTCCCCTACTTCTTGGAATCTCAGGTACACATCAATCTTTGATGCCAAAGTACCATTTTGCATTTTTTTAAACGTAGCATTCCATACTTTAATTGTTAAAAGCTAGCCATACACACATCAGATTTTGTTCAATCGAATATTGATCCAATCGGCTTGTGCAATTGAAAAAAGGATTGTCTTTCTAAAATTAAATCGATCTTACCAATACACAGTGTGATTGATTGAAAACCGATCGATTACTTTGCTAAGGCCTGTGCACATGCTCCAAATTACCATCAAATACAAATCAATTGAAATAAATAGATAGCCTGTCAGATACATGAGCAAGCCACTGAAATTTATCAACATGACTAATCACTGGTCCATTGATTTTATAGTCGATTCTTTTGGTCGATTTATTCAGAAAATTTTTTTTTAAACAATCTTTTTTTAAGTGAATTTTAACTGAAAAATTGGACTGTGTATGGCCACCTTAAGACACCAAGGTTCTTCTGACAGATGTATTGCAGAGACATACAGTATGTCACCAAAATGTACAGTAAAAGTGGCACCCAAATGTACAGTATGGTGGGTGCTGTCAGACCCACGCTGCAGTATACCTAAGATCTACATACCATGCATTCCTAACACTCAAAAACCCCAGGTTGATATAAGGGAACCCGTAAAGTTGCCCTATAAAGGTCTTTTTACTATACACCTCTGCACTACTAATGAAGAGTAGGAATGATACCACTAGCAGGAGGGCTACAAAGGGAGCCATACATGGTTGGATATTTCAGTTCGATCAACCAAAAAAATCAATCCGTTGAGGTAAATTGAACAGGAATCCATTCTTGCCCACCCGGTACAATCGACCCAAACTAGTGCATATCGGAAATAAAATTTATCGAAAATTCAACGGACATTTCAGCCAATCATTCAAGTATCTGATGGGGTTTCTATGTATTTTGATGGATTTGTATCCAATGGTTCTATGGAGAATGTGCACAGAACTAACAAAGGAATGTATTGGTTGAGAATCGATCACACTGCTTGGGGTACAATCGATCGATGTTCCACTGATATTTGATGTTTAACTCACACAAGACGATCTGATGAAAGTCAATCTGTGTATGGCTGCCTTAAAGCTGGGCATACACAGCTCGATTTTTCGTACTGTTGTCAATCAATCGTTTGAAAAAACATAATGTGATCGATTCACAACCGATCAATTCCTTGCCTTAAGCTGGCCATACACCTTCAGATTTCTCTGTCAGATTTCCTTCAGATCAGATCAGATCTACCAACAACCATGTAGTATAGTGTCCTCCCTGATAGAATACATAGTGATTGGAAGGTGTAGAAAGGTCCTCATATTACATGGTTTTGGTAAAACAAAATCTGATCTGAAGGAAATCTGACAGAGAAATCTGAAGGTGTATGGCCAGCTTTAGTTTTGTGCACATGCTCCCCAGTACGGTCGGATACAAATTGAAGGAAATACCAAGAAAACCGTCACATTGACTTAACTTGAACAATTGACTGAAATTTACCAACATGTCCAATCACTGCTCCACCAATTTTTGTTAATTTGGATCACTTTTGGTCGAAACATCTTCCTCAGCAGCTCAAGTGTAAAAGCTGATCCATGACTTGTAGCCCACAGTAAGTTCTCCGGCAAGGATCAAACGTTCAGGGTTCACTGCCTGGAACTATGCTAGTATGCAGCCAGGAATCGAGGATCAGCTGCTTTAATCACAGACATATTTTTCCCAAAAACTGCAGAAATGACCTCAACAACAGAAAGGTGATAATAGAAATATGTCTTAAAAACAACCCAATTTAAAAATAGAATAATTTTTTTTGTTTTTTTTCTTTAAACTGCAGATCAATATTTTGAAGACGGAAATAGAACCAATAGCTCGTGCCAACTATGACATTCCACTGATTAAGAAGCAGCAAGAACATATACAGAGTCTATATCAAATCATTCTTAATTTGGGATCGCAGATTGTTTCCACAATACAACATTCTGTAAGTACAATTATAATTAGAAGCAATGCCAAGACAAAATTCCTTATCTATTCCTTATTTATATCTGTAGGAAAAAAGAAGGAATTTTACTCTGCCCTACTTCATACACTGCTCTAAATGACATACTCTAGATGTGACATACTTTATTCTGCATACTGTTTTCAAATGACAATGAGCAAAGTATAAGCATGTTTGAAAAAGAAGAATATTAGATTATTATAAGAAATTTCCACCAACTTACAAATATATATATATATATATCTATATATATATATACCGGTGTATATATAAATACATATAAGCAGCATATCACATTACACATTTGGTTTATTGCAAACAGCTGGGAAACTCCACATAGAACGCAGCATGGAAGAAGGGAACTCTAATGAATGTTTTAAAAAATATATATAAAATGTAAAAACAGAATTACAAGACCACCAGGTAATGGAGATCTTGTCTATACACTGGGAATATAAGAATGTTTTTCAGGTATTAAGCATAAACTAGATTATTGTAATAAGGCAGAAAAATGCAGCATGTCCCATGTTCAATCTTATCAATTATAAATGAATATGGGTCCTTGGTGTCCTTTAAGCTGAGCTCTAGATATTTAAACTTAAATGTATTGATAAGTAACAGGTGTATTTGTAGTTTAGAACTGTAAGCAATTCCCCTTTTAAAAAAAATAAAAAACACTTGGGATCATATAACACTATAACACTCTGTCCTGTGCACTCTGTTCTGCCAACATACTTAGCAATCCGGTCAACATCAATATCAGTCACCTAAGCAATTGCGAGTTTAAAAGGTTTATTGACAGCTACCTTTCCCCATGCATTTTTAAGGAATGTTTCAGTGTATGCCAGTATGATATTTATACACATTGTAGATGTATACATAAGAATGTATACACCAAGAAGAGTATTTCAATATCAAAAACTGAAAAATATAGAGACTGGAGTTCAAGTGATACCCTTTATTGGCTAACTGAAGTCATTGAAAAAGTTAGCCAATAAACAGGATCACTTAAACTCCAAACTCTCTATATTCATCGATGGCTAAAATGGCTAAAAACAATGTCTTAAAACAGGAAAATGACCGTTAGCAATTAGTGGTGTAGTATTAATTTTGGCCAATAGGTGGCGACATCGCACCAGGTCAATGATACAATTACTCTATTCACGGATTAACATTTGTGCAGTTAGGAGCACCATACACTGTGCAATCTGTGTACAATCTAATTTAGTTTACTAAAACTATGCAATATAAGGGCATTTTTTGTAAACTCTCCAATCAATTCGTATCTAAACAGTGTGGCCCTGGTACTACGTAGTTGTATAGTGAGTGAGAAAACAAGTCATGAAAAACAGTACAATTTTCAAAAGTATTTGTTTGCTAGTACCGTGACCCATCTGAATCTGAATTTAAATTAGGGAACGTACGTCAATTAGCTGTTTACGAAACACCAACCTCCTAAACACTAAAGTGGTTAGGTGACTTTTTTTAAAGTAACTAACTTTTTCATTAATTGCAGTTATTGGTATACACCTTGTTTTTACAAATCAAAAACAACTCCAATAGGTTAAAGGAATGAGTTCAGAGTATAAGTCATTTGGTGTTCCGAGAGGACAAAAAAAAAGGTACCAGATACCAAGTTCAAATTATACAACAGTAAATAAAAAAAAACAAAAAACATATATATCACATTTAGGGGGGGTTTCCACATCCGTCGGGACCCCCTTCGCTAAGCGCATTGCTTGGCAGGAGGTCCAGACGGAGCACATTCACTTACCTGCTCGCTGGATGCGGTGTTCTCACAGCGCTGAGCCGTTCCGCCGATGCAGGGCTGAACGTAGTGGAGTACGTTAAGCCTCTGCATTGGCGGATGTCTACACACAGCATCCGCCGAGCAGGTAAAGTCTACGTGCTTCGTCGGCATCCCCGCCATGCAATGCGCTTAGCGGTCCCGTCTAATGTGGAAGCCTCGCCTGAAAGACTGTAAACCTGTATTTAACGTTAGAGGGTCTGTTGATTTCACTTAGGTGTGGACTGAGACTGAGAAGGAAAGGAAGGCATCATCATTGTGGAATACTACCTCAAGCCTATACATCTATATATAATATGTAACTATGGAGGAACAAGGCTTGTATTATGCTAAAAAAAATTACATTATAGTAGTACCAAACAAAAAAAAAAACCAGGATAATATATGTAAAACTTTGGAAACAATTCAAAGAAACAAATGTATTCTCTGTTACCAAAGCAGCCTTCTGTGTTCCCTACTTTCTGGTTTTGATTCAAGCATGTAATCTGTTTTGTTGCTTCCATTTTCTAGAAGTACATTACTCTACCCATAAATGACCTCCAGCAACAGCTCGAAAACCTGGAACGTGAAAGTTTGACTTGGAACATGGAAAAGAAAGAGGAAAAGACATCAACTAATCCAAACACAACATCCATTGAAGATGTAAATGAAGTAAGATGAGAAATTACCATATTTAAGTATCTCATCAAACTAGCAAATAATAATACAAAACAATAATAACAATACTGATGAAATGAATCGTGAGGTTGGCATACATGGTTCTACCTATACAACGATCATATTACCTCCATTGCTTGAAAATCAATTGCTTTTTTATTTCAATTGACCAAATTTGATTGAAATGGTACATGGAAAATTGATCGAGCAGTGATTCCTTGTTTTGGTAAATTTCAGTTTTAAGTTGATCTTAAACGTAACCCAACTTAATAGCTGAACTGCATGGTTATTTAGTTATACACAAACAATTCTCTGGTGGCCCTGTAAAAAGACCCCCCCCCATTGGCTACTGTGGAGAAAACGCTTCCGAAAAGAACAGCAGCTTTTTTGACCTGTCCTATTCTTTTGAATGGACGTGTTAATGCGTCTATACAGGTCCAACACCCCTGTGTATACAGACAATTAGACATTTATGTGCCGCATTTGCCACACACCGACACCCCCATGTTCAAGGCAAGATTCCTTTTATTCAAGGTTAAGGTGGTGAACTAAACAGAGTATTCATCTCACTCAGACACATAGCAGGGGGTTAAACTCTTCAGCACACCACTGCCATTGTCATTGATTCATACCCTGTTTCCCCTATGATAAGCCATCCCCATCAAATAAGCCACCCCTCGATTTTTGCCCAAAACTTCAAAATAAGCCACCCCCCGCAAATAAGACATCCACCGATACCTGCCCCTGCCCGAATCTCCCATTCCGGTGGTACAATAGGTAACTGTGTGCCTCCATCAGGGCTGGCTGCAATGCAGGAAGGACAAGCAAGCTGCTGATCCCTGCCGTAACGGAGTCTGTTACCCGGCCGTACCGGTAGAACCCAAAAGAATTGAGTCAAGGTAACAATGATTGGCACAGATTGATCAAAGGGGACAATGTTTGGCACAGAGTGATCAAAGGGGACAATGAATGGCACAGAGTGATCAGAATAAGACATCCCCCTGAAAATAAGACCTAGGGCATATTTTGGCGTTTCAAAAAATATAAGACAGTGCCTTATCATCGGGGAAACAGGGTATTGCCCATATTGTTCACACAGCAAAGATCAGCCCAAATAGGATTCATATTCAGTCTATACATACTTCTCCAGCATGAACCTTAGGGGGCTTATTTAAACGTGAAATGGTTTTATTTACTGCGGATAACAACACTACCTGTCTGTCCTGCTCTGTATTGTGGCATTTTGTTTCATTCCAACTAGAAAAGAAATTGATTATTTTGCAGGGGAAAAAAAGAAAAAGATTATGGTGATCATAGATGGACAAGATCACATTTACAGAGACCCTATTGCCTGAACATACATTTAAACAAATGGCCACTTCTTAAAAAAAATATACTTACCTGCTGTTCCTGTTGGAATTGTATGAGAGATTCCATCTGTATCTGCTGGGCAGTTAACTTGGTGCAATATTAAGAGTGGCCACTGGGTGCATTTATAATGGTTTTCTATGGGAAAATTTGTCATTCATTTAATGCAGAGATAAGAGATTTACCAGTCTATCTTTGCAGTGTGTTTTAGGGGGGAGCCGTGGCGTGCGTTATCAGAGCCAGGGAGAGAGAGGAGGGGCTGCAAAGGATTTTGTTAAATTACTCCTTACAGGTGCATTTTTTCAATGTACTAGTCCCTATTATCCCTAGTGTCATGTAATGATGAATTTATGGTGGTAGGTCCGCTTTAAGATTAAATATAAATGTAATCTAGGTTAGCCAATATTTTTACCTATATAAAAAAAAAAACTTTACTTCTTTAGGGCTGAGAAGCACCAAGACAAACATTCTGCACCCATGTCCTGGATCTCATGTAAGCAGCCTCAGCAGACTTTGACTAGATTCACACAAATGGCTCCAGGGTGGCTTAGCCTCAATGGTTAAAAGATCAGTTGTAACAAGTGTCTGGGTGGTCGGTGCATGGCTGTCAATCACCATGGGTGCCCCCATTATAACCCTATGGATGGCTGGCCTGCAGCTTAGTACTATGAGGGGTCTGCCATGTGGTTTTGGTTCATCTGCACTTAAAAGCAGCAAATGGAAGGCACTTAACTGATCATGTGATCCCAACCTAAGATCTGTCACCTAACCAACACTATTATACACCCCTTTTCCTCCATTAGCTACTATATAAACATATGACGGTAAAGCAGTATTTAATACAAGGAGCCTTACTTCCTATTATCATGCTGTTTATAGCCACCTTACACAGGAATGGCAGCTGTCTGTGACACCTTCATCAACAAATGTCTCATGCTGCTCTAGAAAACGATCTGTTCTCAGTACACCCTAGGACAAGTCGCATTTGTCCCAGACACCTAAATTCAATGTTTTTTTGCTACAAATCAAGCTCTTATTTACTGGTAGCAGCTGGTGTTAAGCCCCCCCCATACACCTTAAGATCGCTACATACAATTTCCATTAGATCTACCAACAACTATGTAGTATAGTGACCTCCCTGATAGAATACATAGTGATTGGAAGGTTTAGAAAGGTCCTCATATTACATGGTTTTGATAGAAGAAAAGTTGATTGTACAGAAATTGCATGGTAATTGTATGTGGTGTATGGGGGGCTTAAAGGCCCCCATACACGTGTCGGATTCCCACCGGATTCGATTCCAGGCGCGTGCACGCGAAACGATCGTGCCGGAATCGCATGCAGCCCACCTTGTCCAATCGATCAGGTCCGATCGCTCAGGGGCCCAGAATCGGATCCGACAGAGAACCAACATGTTGGTCTTTCTGATCAGATTCTGCCCAGATCAGGGGGAGTTGCCATTTGTGAGGTGGACAATCGGACACGGAATCGTCCCGGAATCCGTTGGATTAAGGTGGTATGCAGCGATGGATACTCTTAATTGGCCGATTGATCACACCTGCGATTCCCGGCAGAATCGCCGGAATCGATCGGGGGAGTGAT
Source organism: Ptychadena robeensis (assembly GCA_036250615.1). Lineage (NCBI taxonomy): Eukaryota > Metazoa > Chordata > Amphibia > Anura > Ptychadenidae > Ptychadena > Ptychadena robeensis. Next base: position 10,125,713 of record CM070039.1, read on the forward strand.
CAATTGGCCATGGAATCCTACACGTGTATGGCTAGCTTAAGACTTTTTAGCTATTCACAGAACTTTTCACCAGGTTGTGAATCTAAAATGCTGCTCTATTGCGAAACTAAAGCAGAAAGTATGTTTATTTTACCAAAGTAACCATCAGCTTCACTAAAGCAGTGTACAGACGTGTGGATGTTAAATAAAATCGATGTTCGATAAGATTTTTTAGTGCGGTGAAAATATCGTATCTCGATTATTTAAAAAAAAAATGTGTACGCCGCTAAGGCAATTGATGAATAGCATTAATCTTATGATTTTTGTTCGGAAGTGATGTAGTGTGGGCGTGATTTTTATTCCTATCTCGATCGAAGTATGTATCAAATCGGTTATTTACAAAAGGAAGTGATGTATTAATCCTTTTTAAATTGTAAACATCATCGAATCAAGGCTTTCAGGTGGATTTGATGGGAGTGTACAGTGGGTGTAGATGGAGCAGTTGTGGGTGGATTAAAGGGTCACTTTATGATAAAAAAATGTGGAGAAAGGAAAATCGAAATTTGTCATCCATGATACTATACATGTCCCTGTAAACATTGCTATAAATTAATTTTAAAAAATCATCAACAACTTCACTGATTCAATTTAACAAATGGAACGTTAAACTCTTTACTCTCGGCATCATATGTCATTGTGTATATTATATTACATTTTTCAATATCTATATACACAAATGTATTTCATCTGTTGATTGAAACCAACATGCAACTACACACTTGCTATAACATTTCATGTCCTATTCTTGGACATGTGTGGGTTGGCAGTGCCGGTTTGGTGGTCCACGTGGACCGTTGGCCGTCTTGGTGTGTCCTCGGGAGTCCTAGTCGGATCCCCGACGTCCCAGGGGAGGCCCTTGGTGGTCCTCTGTCCTGCCTCCCCATCATCGGACAATCGGTGATAATCACATCGCTTCAATGACAGTGATTCGTTCCTCCCTAAGGAAGCCCAGTATAGGGCGAAACATGTCGGAGGGAATCTGTCACGTTTGTAGCATTGCTATATTTATCAATTATTGATGATTCACCTTGTTCAGTCTTTTATATGTAAAATTTTTTAAGGTCACCCCAATGTATGTCGCGGCTCTGACCTCACATATGTATGAAATTGTTTGGATCTGCTTTATAATGATTTAATAAATTATGGTTTTACATTTATGATCCAGTGCTTGAAAAGCCCCATTTACCTTACTGCACTCCGGCTTGTGGAGGGGTAGTTTGGACCCCCATACTGGGTGTTCAGTATTTAATCCATATAACATTTCATGGTTGGGTGGGTCCAGACCTAATCACAGCTTATCAATATTCATGTCCCCAATTACTGTTGACCAATAGTGTAGAACTACAAATCTGGTCGATTGGTTTGTACTTTTTTTAGAATGTCACTGATCGAGCGGAAATAGCAATTTTAAAGCTAATCGAGTCTCGATTTATGTTTTTTTAAACATTATCGATAAGTTTTAAATTGTCAGGAAGTAACAACATTAAAGTTAGGTATTCGATTAAAAAAATCGATTTTGAAAATGTAATGTCTCAATGACAATACAATCAATTAAAATTTACGGACATGTCCGATAAAATTCCAATCAAGAAACACGACGATATCGATAATTTTTCTCGATCTATTTTAATAACACAAATTCGATTACAATTCAAATTGATGTAAATATCGATCTTTTTAATCGATTTGGCCTAAAAAACTACACGTCTGTACACTGATTAAGTCAACAAAGTAAAGGAAAGATAACTTGTTATTTGCAAGGAATACACAACCAGGTGAAAGGAAAAAATAGCAAAATGTTTCTTTAATGGTTGATTATTGAACCCAGCATAGCTTCAATGTATTCTCTAAATCACAGGATGTAAAGTAAAAAAGTTCTAACTAATTTTTACTAATTCCTTTACAAAATGAACCCCATTCGAATGATGGGATGTTTTTAAATGTCTAGAAAGATGTGATTATAATACTACTAATATATCTCTTTATAACTCTTTATATTTATTTACTCTTGTTAATACCCAAATATCAATCCAAAATGTAAAAATGTTTCTCTTTGTGTATCCGTCATGTGTAAGTTCTGGAAAAAAAAACATTTACAAAAAGTATACAAAGAGCCATATAAAGCTGGCCATACACCTTCAGATTTCCTTCAGATCAGATTTTGTTTTACCAAAACCATGTAATAGGAGGACCTTTCTACACCTTCCAATCACTATGTATTCTATCAGGGAGGACACTATACTACATGGTTGTTGGTAGATCTGATCTGATCTGAAGGAAATCTGACAGAGAAATCTGAAGGTGTATGGCCAGCTTAACTTCCTGTACTAAATATTTAGGCTGTAAGAGCAATCCTTATATATGGGTGACAATTTGCCCCAATGCCAGTATCACTATAAGCTATTTTATCACATGTTGGATCTTTGAGTGTCAGAATGGTCTGGTGTTTGTCTGCCATGTAGGGGGGGGGGGGTTCTAATGTTAATTGCAGCTTGCATGGCAAAACACACATTTAGATGTAAAGCCCCCCATAGACAGGCCGATTCCCGGCCATAGTTGCAGCCGACCAACCGGCGTGCTTGCTGCCGCCGAGCACATAAAGGTCGGTCGGCCACAACTCTAGGGGATCCTAGCTTGAGGATCCGACCAAAAGAGCCGGCAGGTCGGATTGCACATGGATCCGTCCTGCTGGTTCGTTTCTGCCCGACTGTGCTGCAGGCTGTTAGCTGGGATGGGAAGTCTCCTCCCCCTCCGAGTTTATTGTCTACAGTCTGACAGGGATCGCGTGTGTTGGTGGAACACACGAGATTCCTGTCCGTTCTCTAGCCGACTCCTCACAGCGTGGTGACATCACCATGCTGTGAGGAGTCTGCTAAAAGTCGGCCATAGATCAGGACGTCTATGGCCGGCTTAAATGTGTTTCCCTGCCCAACACTTAAAAGCACGAAAACAGAAATGGAACCCCTTAAATAACTGTGTAAAGGCCCCCATACACCATACAATCTTTCCATACAATTTCTGTACAATCATCTTTTGTTCTACCAAAACCATGTAATATGAGGACCTTTCTAATCCTTCCAATCACTAAAGCTAGCCACACATGGTTCAATTTAGCATTCAATCGAGGTTCGATTAGATTTTGTAGTTCGATCAAACAAATTGAAAATCGTTTTTATTTAATCAATGTACACCACATGGGGAGTACGATTATTGTTAAATTTCGACTGAAAAGTTAATCGAAGTAATCCAAAATCATTGATTGAATTCCTCTTACGATTAAGTTTCAATCGCAAGTTAAAGGGAAGTAGACAAAAAATCGAGCCGAAAAAATCTACAATCGAGCAAAATTCTGATCACTTTTCAAAAACAAAATCGAACAAAAATGACGATTGAATGCTAAAATCGAACCATGTGTGGCTAGCTTATGTATTCTATCAGGGAGGCCATTATACTGCATAGTTGTTGGTAGATCTAATGAAAATTGTATGGAGTAATCTAAAGGTGTATGGGGGACTTAACCCTTCCAATCACTATGTATTCTATCAGGGAGGCCACTTTACTACACAGTTGTTGGTAGATCAAATGGAAATTGTATGGATCGATCTTAAGGTGTATGGGGGGCTTTAGTTTGCGTTGAACCGAAAACTGTGGGGTATTATTTACAATAGGCACGCTTATACTAAACTTGTCATTGCATTTAAATATGGAGAAAATCTGCATGTTGTTTCATTCACATTTATATCAGTTGATGAACTGCTGCTGGTCTGTAAGCTTATAAATCACAGGCCAAATGTCAGCTTGTGTTCCTGCAGTGGGTTCTTATTTCCATGAAATTATATTTAGATTTTATATCCCCCCTGCCAACTAGGTCTTAATAGTTGCACTTTGTGTGCAGTGGTATATAGTCATACAGCACAAACCATTAACCATACCAAACCAAACCATAACCATAACCATTTTTACAAGGTACGCTCTGTATGGATGAGCTTGTTAATGAGCTCATCATTGTTTTCTGAATAGTGTTAGTTAAGTTTTGACTGTAATTGGCTTTGAAGTAAAAAAAACCAAGAACTTGTTTTACAATCACACTTTGGTCTGTAGATTGTACTTGTGTAAAGCCCCCCCAAAAAAAATTTAACCCCCTAGCTTTTGTGACTGACGGGGGTCACATGAGGTCTGCAGGATTTTTTTATGAAAATCACACTGAAAACAGATTTACCGTCTATTCCTTATCCGATTCTCTGCACTAGGAGCGGCGCGATGACGTCATCACGCCCGCCCGCTAGTGCGGAGAATCAGACGGCACTCTTTATGTGCAGCTCATTACTTCGACTCCCCATCCGAACTAATGGGATCGGGTTAAAATTTACCGTCCTATCAAATAACTGTACGATCCGACTGATTTTAGCCCAATCCTCGTTGGTTGCTGCATCCAATTCCTGCACGACCGATCCTTACGGGATGCGGGAGCACGCTCGGCATCGGATTGGGGATCGGATTATGCAGAAATTGGAACGTGTATGCCCAGCTTCGTAAAGCATTATTTGTTTAATCAGTATTAATATTATCACCATGTATCTATACAGTACGGAGCTTTGAGGGCCATTTCACACTATATGCGTTTTTTAAAGGCATGCCTTTTTTTTAGGCATGCGTCTCCATATATATGCAAAAACGCATGCGTTTTTGACATCACATATGCGTTTGCGTTTTGCGTTTGCGTTTTTGACCAAATGAATGAAAACTGCAGGAAAAAGAAATCAAAAATGCATACAGTAGTGTGTTTATTAAAACGCATGAGGAAACACTGCGTTTTTGAAAACTCAATACAGTGTGAATGGTAACATTGGTTGTCTATGTAAAATTGCGTGCAGTAAAAAAACATGTGCGGTAAAAAAACGTGCGTGGTAAAAAAAAGCACCGCAACGCATATAGTGTGAAATGGCCCTAAATCCAACATCATGGTCATAGTCTTACCTTCCTAATATAGTCTAAAGCCAGTTTTAGGTGACCGTTTAATCAACAATCAGTATTTTTTTGGCATCTAACCTATTTTGCATGTCATGCTTCAGACAGAAAGAAAAATAATATTTGTTGATTTTGGAAGGTTAGGCAACCCTTACATTTATACACCTATCCAGTTTAATGTGTGTTGAGCATAGCATGATAACACATGCTCAAAAAGTGCACATTACAGTATGTCTGTTTACCACAAAAATGCAACAGTCAACACTTGCAAAACACTTGCAAAACAAATAGGTGTGAACTACACCCAAAGGTTACCTAGTCTATAGTCTTTTCAGATGTATAGATTTACAAACCTTATACATTGAAGTGTGTGTGTAAATAGTAGTGTTGAGCTCGAATATTCGAATGCCGAATATTTTTTGCGAATATCGGCAATTCGAGAATTCGCCAATATCTCGAATATGTCGGCGAATATTCGCAATACGGCCATGTATCGCGAAAATAATATTCGCATTGCGAAAATAAACATAGCATGTGACCATTCATTTTAAAGATTTTGCGATGCGAATATTATTTTCGCAATGCGAATATGATTTTCGCAATACATGGTCATACCGCGAATATTCGAATTTCCGAATATAGAATCGAATATTAGTAGAATTATTCGTGAAATATCACGAATTCGAATATTGACTATGCCGCTCATCACTAGTAAATAGCTGCCAACAACTACAAGAATTGCTCCTGATTTAAACATTGTTTGTGAGAAGAGCATCGGAGTAAACCGCATTCTTGATAATCATTGGTTATTGTCATTGTGTTGAGCGAGAATATTCGTAATTCGAATATATTCAACAAATATCCGTCATTCGAGAATTCACAATATTTCGCGAATGTGCGCTTGGATATTCGCAATGGCGGATATTCGTCATATTATGCTTCAACATTGTTTACCGGCATACATTGCGCATATTTGTGCGTATTGCGAATGCATATGTGCAATACACACAGTGCTCGTACGGGCTAAGATCACATAATGAAGAATAGAAGCTGTAAAGCTGCATTGTGAATCTTTGTGAATCATTTCGAATGGGCGCACGCAATGGAAGGCAATAGAATACAGTCATATCAAATATTATGAATTTCGAATGTTTCTTTGTATATTTGCGAAATTACGCAAATTGGAATATACCATATGCTGCTCAACACTAATTGTTATCTCACAAAGAGATTTAACCATGTGGTGTAAAATCTGTACATGTTCAGTTGTCAAACCTTCCATGTGCCACTTCAGGAGGGGCCAGTAACAGATTCTGCCTCTGTCAGTAGGCAGATATCTCCCCTCTCCTGGTTCCCAGACTGACCTCTGTGTAGCCTAATAGAAGGAGTGGCTCATCCACAAGCTGAAAGCATGACTTGCCTGGTCAAATATGTGATAGACTTTATCTGCTTGTCTACAAAGCCTTTAACATGCATTGAAGGGATATTTTAGGAAGCTAGTTACCAGTTGTTGGGGGTAGCAATTCCTTCCTGCAATTGCTTGAAGATTACAGCTTTCTTCAGTCTCAGTTTAACTTTGGTGTGAATTGCAGAAGTACGAGTGGATTTAATGCATTGAAACCACATACTAGTTGCCTATGGCAGAGACTTGTAAGACAATGTGCAAAATATTGTTGATTTGTGAAGATAACTTTAAAATTGTCTTGTTAAAAAAGAGTGTAGGTCAATGTCCATGGCATAAATGAAAAGAAAACGAGATGAGTAAATACTAAAGTAAAACATAAAAACATAAGCTATTATAAGGTTTTTGAGCTTTATGTAAAGACGCTGAGATGCTAAATAAAACTGTACATTTCCTTTGAGTTGGAATGAGTTGAAAACAATAAGGTGCAAAAATTAACCAATAAGCTACTGGAAGAATCAAATTGGTTGTTTCCCTCTTGCTTCTTAAAGGCCCCCATACACCTTACAATCTTTTCATACAATTTCTGTACAATCAACTTTTCTTTTACCAAAACCATGTAATATGAGGACCTTTCTACACCTTCCAATTACTATGTATTATAGCAGGGAGGACACTATACTACATAGTTGTTGGTAGATCTAATGGAAATTGTATGGAGCAATCTAAAGCCCCCCATAGACGGGCCGATTCCCGGCCATAGTTGTAGCAGACCAACCTGCGTGCTCGCTCCCGCCGGGCACATAAAGGTTGGTCGGCCGCATTTATGAGGGAGCCCACCTTGAGTTTTGTAGAAAAAAAGCCGGCAGGTCGGATCGCACACGGATCCGTCCTGCTGGTTTTTTTTTCTGCACGATCCTCTGTTCCTGAGTCTCCTTCCCCCCCGAGTTAATTGGCTACAGTCTGACAGGAGTCCCATGTGTTAGTGCAACACACAGGATTCCTGTCCGTTCTGTAGCAGACTGCTCACAGCGTGGTAACATCACGCTGTGAAGAGTCTGCTAAATGTCGGCCATAGATCGGGACGTCTATGGCCAGCTTTAAGGTGTATGGGGGGCTTTAGAACTTTTTTTAACATCAGAGCACATTGGAAACTATATGCACATGCTAAACATATTGCTGTAAACTTCTTCGAACTATAGCAAGGCAGACTGTAAGTGCATTGCTAAAATACCTGGGAGGCGAGAGCCCTTCTTTTCTGAGCAGAGACAGCATGTGAAATCATATCTGCGGCTCTCAGAAAAGATAGCTCATGTGTCAGTGTTTACTTGCAGCTGCTGTGCCATGTCTGACACCAAAATGAAGGGTTGTAAAAGCTTTTTCCTCTTTCCCTGACTCTTCACTTCTGAAATGCAGCATATGAGCAAACAAAAACATCTCCTCTGTCTTCTGTAAATCACTGTCAGCCTATCTTTACAGCTCCCTGCAGATAACTTGGTATGGTACTTTCTGTAACTAGCTGGTTGTGTAACTAGCCAGTTGTGTAACTAGCTGGTTGTGTAAGGTGCTAAAGATGGTTGGTTTCATAACCATTCATATCCGTCCTTAGTTTAAAAGTACGCATCTAGAAACAGTGCATTACCATTAAAGTATAGAATGGTTAAATATAGCAAAAATAGCTCTTTTATCATTTCAGATACCAATACTCTTAGTTAGAAAAGCCATATGCCCACCATATTTCGCTCTATCCATTATCGGTTTAATCAAATTGTGCAATTTAAATATGAACAGTCAGTTTAACATTGACATCCATGGTACTAATATACAGTGTAATCAATGCAAAACAATTCCTTTCCTTTCCAGTTATGAAGATAAATCAATCAACTGAAATTTTACAACCCATCATGGCTCTTATCCATTTTGTGTTTGGTTTGTTTTCATCACAACTGGTCAACCATTTTAGTTAAACAGTAAAAGATTTCTTAAATAATCACCTTAAGCAATTAATGTTTTAGTCGATCAGAAAAATCAAATATTTCACTTGACTTTCATGTCCAGGAATCACAAAATGATTCATTACCTTTACTGTCTTTCTGTTTAAGTTAATGGAGGCTGTGGCACTTGTATGAGTACTGATATGCAAGATTCCAAAGAAGGCCATACAATTTCACAAAGCAGACCCGAAAACTCTACGCACACCAGAAGTGCAGTCATCTTGGGAACATATAGAAAATGTATTTATTTAATTTAGATAATGGAGCCAGATCTGGATCACAGCAGGGATCGGTCAACCCTATACCTTTGGCAAGTCCAACAATTAACACTCAGTAGTCCCAACATGCCCCTAAATTTATTAAAGTGGTTAGAGATGTAAGCTGCCCTTGTAGTGTTAAGGCCCCAGACAATCTGTGGAGGAGTAGGTAGGAGCTGCTGCTGCTAGTCCTCCAACCCTTTGGGGAAGCCTGTGATGGGAGGAGATAGAGACCTGATGCTCATTATCGCTGCAGGTGGCTTGGAGACAGGTCAGTCTCAGCCTTCCTATTCAGGATAGAAGCATTTAGAAGCATGCAGATGGGTTCTGAACAACACAGCCCACATTTCCTAGCAAGTCCCCTGATCATGGTCCCCTTCCTGGTTGAGCCAGCTTTGGGACCACTTCTGGAGACAGTGGGGTGAAGTAAGCTGGTAGGCCTGGTGGTGACCTTGCACAGGGATCAGGACTTATAGAGTTTGGGTGGAAAGCGTTGAAGCTGTCTATTTCAAGCAAATATTCCCTGTTGCCATCACAAAGACTGAAATGATTCTGGGTGAACTGAAATAACTTACTGTCATGTTCTCTTTGTTGGCCCTGTTTCACGTTATTATATCCGACAAATAAAGAAGACTGTGTATAATTCACTGGTGTGTGGTTCCTGTGTTTGCTACCCGTAACCTGCTGTTACACTCTTATTCTACAATATTTTCACTTTAATAGAACAGAAAATAATGAGAGTAAAATATGAGGTTGTTAAGCCCCCCATACACCATTAGGTCACTCCATACAATTTCCTTTTGCTCTACCAACAACTATGTAGTGCCGGGTCCTCTCTGATAGAATACATAGTGATTGGAAGGTTTAGAAAGCTCCTCATATTACATAGTTATGGTAGAACAAAAGTTGAAAGTACACAAATTGGCTGGTAAGATCGTGGTGTATGGGGGGCTTTACACAATGCCACGTCACTTTCTATTTGACCTTTTTCTTTCTGTTACCCGTGACATGCATAATCTCTTTAACCCCCCCCCTCAAGAGGTGAGTATGTCACAAAGTTATGCAACCACTTTAGGAAGTGTTCTCTGGGTAAGGGTGCAGAGATTTCCAATGATGCAGAAAATATAGGTGGCGCTATACTTAGATGGTTGCTAGTGTTCATGGTTGGTCAGGAAAGGCAAACGGGTGGTTCCAGACAGTATAATTATAGCCTAACCAATTCCAAGATACATGGACTTCTCCTGCCTTTTCTTCCTGGAAATGGACGTTTTGCACTTGTCATGCCGATCCTTTGTGTCAATGATTTATGAGACTGTCCTGTAATAAGTATAACAAGATAAAACATTCAGTTCTTTTTTAGAATTTTGTACTTTTGAATTCTTGTTCTGGGTTTGTGACTTAAAAGTAATGAAGGTCTCTTATCTTGTTCTGTGCCGCTATGTTATTAATACAACAAGACTTCTCTCTCCTTGACGTGGATGATAGATGCCAGTCTATCTCTGGTCAATGTAAACAGGGATTATCAGCCATGGAAAGTTTAAATGATGTGCTTAAATTGCAGCATTATAACACAAGGAGCTCTTCGAGGTTACAAAAACTCACATCAACAAAGTCAAATCTGGTGTATAATTATCCCAATTAGAAGAACAAATTACAAACATGTAAATTGATGAAAATTGCATGTCAGTGGACAGAACAGCTTTACAAGTACCTTAGTGTTAAAACAAGATGTCTCTATTCTTTCAGCTGAAAGAATCTTTTAAAGATCTAAAGAAAAAATTTAACAACCTGAAATTCAACTACACAAAAAAAGCAGATAAAGGACGGAACCTGAAAGTAATTAAGAATCAGCTACAGCAAGTTGAAATGTATGCTGAAAGAATTCAGGTATGTGCTGCCATAACTGCGGTCGTTTTTTTGCATACGAATTAAAGAGTTGTAAATGTAAAATGGGCTTATAAGGCCTGAACTCATAATCTCATAACTCATAATCATAAATCTTACTACAATATGTTCATTATCAGGCATAACTATGTAGTACCGGAAAACAATGTTACTTCGTCCTGTGTATATTCAGTTGTGATATAATTATCAAGTATTTATACAGTCCTGATATACAATAACAAGTTCAAAGACAAGTGGATATTTTTTGAGTCAGAATTTCAAGTTATTTTATAAACAAACTACATATACTATGCTACATTATACTTTTACATCTACATCTCCAGCAATTTTGGTGATGATATGTTCAGGGGACTTATTTTTTTTGCGACCATCTCTACGATCTAATATCCTTACTGTAGCCAAGGTCGTGATATAGAAGCACTGTTGATTGTTTGGGGAAGAAAATTAACCTACCTACATGTCTTAGGGATGAAGAAGAATAATCAGATATGGATTAGTAGAAACATGGAGAGAACATGTCTGCAAGGGTAGATAGTAATGATACAAGACACATAACAGGCCCATTTTCTTTAACCACCCAATAAACAAGCAATTAGCCCAACCACCCGGCCGTCGCAACATTGGGCATCCGCCGGGCATTTATCAGGCTTTCCCCTGATAGACCTATCATAGGCTCGTTATCAAAACGATCCTCGAGACAGGTTGTTTCCCAGACTGCTGTGGGAGACCTTGGTCAGCAGCCTGGGCAACAACAGTGTGAAGCCGGCCATAGACGTCTCGATCTATGGCCGGCTTGTAGCAGACTCATTAAAGTGTGGTGACGTCACCACGCTATGAGGAGTCGGCTACAGAACTGACGGGTATCCTGTGTGCTCCACTTACACAGGGGATTCCCGGCAGATTGTAGCCAATTAACTTGGAGCTGGAGGAGACTTCCTTTCCAAGTTAACTGACTTCAACAGGATCGGCCACAAAAATTACTGGCAGGATGGATCGCCATGCGGTTCGACCTGCCGGCTTTTTGGGTCGAAACGTGTTCGGCGTGAGCGCACACACCCTTCAATCGGCCGCAACTATGGCCGGGAATTGGTCTATGGCTGGTTTAATCTAGCCTTCAGATTACAACTTCTTTCTGAAAATAAAAAAGGTAGGATCAATCATGTAATAACTCTTCAAATTTAAAAATGGATGAAACATGAACATTTCTAATTGTTTTATTCTATGAACCATCCACAGAGCCTGTTATAATCTCCATAATTGTAAAGCTGGGCATAGACAGGACAATTTCCCGTCGCTTCCCGAACCGACCTAGCTAGTGCTGAGAATCGGCCGGCACCCTTTGTGTGCCACCCATTACTTCGGCTGGGGACAGCCGCCCCCATTCGAACTAATGGGATCGGATCAAAATTATCAGTCATGTCAGATCACTGTGCGATCCTACATGACGGCTGATTTTAGTCCAATCCTGCAAGTTGGCGCACCCCATTCCTTGCATGTGATCGGCGGGTCGGGCAGGAATCGGCTTGTCTTTGCCCAGCTTAAAAGCTTTCCTAGTAGACGTAGCTGCCTTCAGTCTGTGCTACAGGCCAGCAAATCTGTTTCCTATCAATCAATGAAATGTGCTGAGGTTCAGAAGCAGCTGATAAAAAGTCTTTTAAAAAGCATTATAACACAAAACAAACAAACTTACACATTTTAGAATGGTTCTACCCTTGCATAAATGGTATGCACAAGTTTTATACAACAGTTGGCAGAACATGCATCAGATGATATGCCAAAAGCTTATTGTTAGTATTTTTATGTTTGACCCAAGACCTTCTTGATCATCATCATCTTTTAAATTTGTTGAACCAATAATTGTTTTTACTGAAATATAACTTTTAATGCAGTATTTACAAAAAATAAACCAGTAATTATGATACTTTCAGCTATTGATGCCACTGAAAGATAACATTGGTGGATATGATATATTTGCAGGCCCTAAAGAAGAAAGTTGATAATTTAGAAATGAAAATAGGCACTGAGCCTCTCAAAACAGACCACGTTTGTGAAGCAATTTCTGATCTGCAGAAACATGTCAGTGAATTTAATAATGTGGTGCAAGATTACAAAGTCTACCTTGAAATGGCTGAAGATCTACAACACATAATGGAGGAGGTAAGATGTGCCCCATGCTTGGAGGTTCTTGTAATGTTTAAAGGGTCAGTCCACCCTAGTCTATCAGGTAGGGGGTGGTTCCTAAACTTTACTTGCAGGGCCCCCCTTTTCTTTTTAGGAACATTATCAAGCCCTCCACCCTATTAAAACACAGGTTAAGAATGAGGGCCCGCAGCCCCCTGGAATACCTTTTGCTCCCCCAGTTTGGGAGCCACTAAGGTAGGGCATTAATGACTAATAATCTCAAGTCATTGGTCATTAAAGTTGTGGTCGTGTCGACTATTCTAAGCGTGTGAGTCGGGTCCAGTCCAGCTGATTTATACTTCTATTCAGATTTTCAAATAAATAAAATAATGTATGTAGTTGAGCTTCAGCCTTGTTTTTCAGCACCAAAAATTTTACTTTTTACTCGAGTCAGGTGTCATGGTCCCTCCAGACTAGCACGCTGCGACTCGCCTCTGGCAGATTCCTGTTCCCACTGCCTTCGCCAACCTGTGGGGTGCAAACTTTAAACATTTTGTTATGTGTATCAGTTATTGAGTACATCCAATTGAATTTATAAACATTTTGCCATTTGAGAAAGAGCAGAATATTGTGCATGTGTGTACTGGGACTCTGGTTGTTCTGTCTACTCAGCCTTACAGACATTGACAGAAAGATATTTTTATAGTGCTTTCAGCCAACCTGCTGCACCATATATTTTTTTTAATCAGCATAATGATCTGCATAGATGTTCAACAGGAATTATTACATTTAATTGCAATGGTTTGAAACTGAACCATTTGAACTCATCAGTCATCTGGCTGATCAGGCATCCTTTAGATCTACCAACAACTATGTAGAATACAAAGTGACTGGAAGGTTTAGAAAGGTCCTCATATTACATGGTTTTGGTAGAAGAAAAGTGGATTGTACTGAAAAGTACGGTAAGATTGTGAGGTGTATGGGGGCCTTTAAAGATACTGCAATCTACATGCAATTAGCATGCAAACGTTTTATTGTATAAATCCCATTAATCATCATTACTGATCTCTCCTACCTGCATGTGGTTATTTATTCCACTTGCATTTTTTTTTTTTAATGAAAATACTATTTGGTATATACATGAATTAAATGGGTTCTGGGTTTTTTTCCACATTGATCCAAATTTTTCTCCAAAAATGATGTAACATAATGTATTATTTGTTTCTTTCCAATGACAAAAAGAGTCAGTTTTGGTGCGAAGAAGCCTGTGCGACAGTTGTGCGAGTGGGACGTTACTCTGCCGAATGTAAAACTAAGGAAGCCATAGAGGTCCTTTTGAAGCAATTCAACAAGTTTGTAGAGCCGACACTGCCCCAGCAAGAAGACAGAATACAGCAGATGATCAACATTGCAAAACATATTTATGGTAAATGATTCATACTTTCAGTGGTTCACACTCTGCGATTGTCTTTGATGAATACCATTTCTGATAAATACTTTCTGTTTACAGGAGTGGATGATGGAATGAAGTATATTGAGAAGACATTAGTAAAACACAAGGAAGCCATCAACTCTGTGAACGATTTATGTATTTACCTAAGGGAGCTGGAGGAGAAGTTGGAGGTATGATCTAGATCGGGGGTGGGCAAACTTTTTGACACGTGGACCACAATGTTTTTTTTTAATTTGACAGAGGGGCTAGGACAAACAATCTGTGATGGGTGCTAATTCTAAGTCCTCCCACTGCCTAAAAAATAGTAATCATACTGCCAGGGAGGCTAAAAAAAAGTGTAAGAAATGTATAAAAGCAGGCTTTGGATAGTAAACTAAAACACACTACTGCAGACATGGGCAAACTACAGCCTCTGGGAAAACCATAAGATGTATCCTCTAGTCTAGACATTGTCTCCACTTGCAGGGAAGGGGTAAGAAAGGAGCCAGAGGGTCTTGTCAAGGTGACAAAAGGCCAGATTCAAAGATTAAACAGGGCAGATCCCTGTCGCTCCACAGCTGGGCCGGCCAGAGAATATCCGATATTCTTTGGCCGATGCCGTTAGTTTCAATGGAGACCGGTGTCTCTATTGAAGCTAACAGCGGCACACAAGGGGTGCCCGCCGATGCTGTCAGCTCTGGAGAGCAGCATGATTGCGTTAACATGCTGCACTCCTGAGCTGATCTGAGCTGCTCTGTCGGCCCTCACTCGGTACGTGTGTGGGGGCCTTAAGAGACTCTGTAGTCTGCCATTAAGCTAGGCATACACAGTTTGATTTTAGCATTCTATCGACCTTAAACAATTGTAAAGTAAAGTTTAGATTGTTTGGATTTAAATCGTATACTACACACATGGTTTGATCGGTGAAAATAGTTTGATACCGATGAAAACAATGATCAGAAAATGTTAATGTTAATCGTACATGTTAGAAAATTTTAGACGATTGTACAACGATCTTACTAACTAAAATCATAGCATTGTGTTTGTTGGTTGGGTCTTGTGTATTCGAAGAAACATTTTATATATGATTCTTTCCTGTGTTTTGTGATCGAAACTAAAATCGTCAATTTTGGTCATATTCTGATCTTACCCAGATCAAACCATCCATGTGGATCTACTTTGGATTCGCTTAGGATCGGTGTCCCCAAAAAATATCAAGATCGAAAATCTAATCAAAAATCGATCGTACTAAAATCGAACCGTGTATGCCTAGCTTTACTAAAATCATCCGAATGATGCCGGTACCATGGCCCTTGCATTGCAGCACACCTTGTGTTTCTTTATTCTGCATTATTCCTGTAACTACGGTAGTTCTGCCATACAGTCTAAAAAATAGACTGCACCAATGCCAATTCAAGTATATACATTACAAGTATTTACAAGGTTTCATTTTCAAATATAGTTTTTATGATGCATCATTGATTTTAGAACTATGTTCATATGTGTCCATTATACTTGCTGGATGCAGCCTAAAGTATATGGCTTGATTTAGGAATGGGATGCAGATTTGCAATAACATCTGATTTGATTTTAACAATTAAGGCCCCCATACACGTGTCGGATTTGCACCAGATTCCGGCACGATCGATTCCGGGTGCGTGCACGCGAAACGATCATGCCGGAATCGCATGCAGCCCACCTTGTCCGATCGATCAGGTCCGATCAGCTCAGAATCGGATCCGACGGAGAACCAACATGTTGGTCTTTCTCATCCGATTCTGCCCGGATCAGGGGGAGTTGCCATTTGTGAGGTGGAATCGGAGGTGGAATCGCACACGGAATCGTCCCGGAATCCGCTCGGACAAGGTGGTATGCTGCGATGGATACTCTTAATTGGCGGATTGATCACACCTGCGATTCCCGGCAGAATCGCCAGAATCGATCGGATAATGAATCGATTGGACATGGAATCCGACACGTGTATGGCTAGCTTTACAAAAGAGAGATGTAAAACACAGGAAGCAAGATCTATGAAAATATCACTTTTACTTTACTTTTAAAAATAGAACGTATATGCCAATTTGTGTTGCTCTAAACAAACTTAACCCCAATGAATGAGTCTAATATAACAATCTAATAAAAAAAACTCTTGTCTGGGTGAAATCAAACAATTTACAGTGGCTTGCAAAAGTATTCAACCTTTTCCACATTTTGTCACATTACAGCCACAAACATGAATCAATTTAATTGGAATTCCATGTGAAAGACCAATACAAAGTGGTGACACGTGAGAAGTGAAACAAAAATCACACATGATTCCAAACATTTTTACAAATAAATAACTGCAAAGTGGGGTGTGTGTAATTATTCATCCCCCTTTGGTCTGAGTGCAGTCAGTTGCCCATAGACATTGCCTGATGAGTGCTAATTACTAAACAGAGTGCACCTGTGAAATCTAATCTCTGTGACGGCCTCAGAGGTTGTCTAAAGCTAGCCACACATGGTTCAATTTTGGTTCAATCGATGCTCGATTAGATCGAGGAATTCAATCGTCTAATCGAAAATCGATCTTAATCGCATCAACATACACCCCACATTGAGTTTGCGATTGTGGTGAGATTTCGATTCCAAAATATTACTAAAATCGCCGATTTTGGTATTGAAACGTTTGAATTCCAGATTGAAGTGGTCTATGTTATTATATCTGATCTAATCGATCCAGGAGAAACACCACAAACATCGATGATTTTAAAACGATTTTGGCACAATCGATGATGATTTTCCAACATGTCCGATCAAAATTCGATTCGATTTTCTGCCTTCATCGAACAATTATCGTCGATCGTACCATGTGGGCATTCCTCGGTTTTTGTTCAATCGATGAAAAAATGCATCTAATTGAGCATCGATTGAACCAAAATCGAACAGTGTGTGGCTAGCTTAAGAGAATATTGGGAGCAACAACACCATGAAGTCCAAAGAACACACCAGACATGTCAGGGAAAAAGTTATTGAGAAATGTAAAGCAGGCTTAGGCTACAAAACGATTTCCTAAAGCCTTGAACATCCCACGGAGCACTGTTCAAGCGATCATTCAGAAATGGAAGGAGTATGGCACAACTGTAAACCTACCAAGACAAGGCCGTCCACCTAAACTCACAGGCCGAACAAGGAGAGCGCTGATCAGAAATGCAGTCAAGAGGCCCATGGTGACTCTGGACGAGCTGCAGAGATCTACATCTCAGGTGGGGGAATCTGTCCATAGGACAACTATTAGTCGTGCACTGCACAAAGTTGGCCTTTATGGAAGAGTGGCAAGAAAAAAGCCATTGTTAACAGAAAAGCATAAGAAGTCCCGTTTGCAGTTTACCACAAGCCCTGTGGGGGACGCAGCAAACATGTGGAAGAAGGTGCTCTGGTCAGATGAGACCAAAATGGAACGTTTTGGCCAAAATGCAAAACACTATGTGTGGCGGAAAACTAACACTGCACATCACTCTGAACACACCATCCCCACTGTGAAACACGGTGGTGGCAGCATCATGCTCTGGGGGTGCTTCTCTTCAGCAGGCACAGGGAAGCTGCTCAGAGTTAATGGAAAGATGGATGGAGCCAAATACAGGGCAATCTTGGAAGAAAACCTTGTGGAGTCTGCAAAA
>CM070039.1:10152102-10162993 GCA_036250615.1 Ptychadena robeensis
GAGAAGTATCTCTTCTGGAAACATAGGCCTACAATGAAACATTCATAGCCATTCAACTATTAACCGTAAACCCTTAAGGGGATCATTAAGGTCTACGGTGCGTGTATGTGGCTTCCAATATCTCACCCCTCCAGCCTCCACAAAAACAGAAAATTAAAATAAGCGTGGCTCCAAGCTCTTAATTTGCTGAGCCACTGTGGGATCTGTTCTATGAGCGAACAAGATTCAATGCCTAGTATCATGTTTCATGGCATTGCCACATAACCATCCATGATCCTGTAAGGCCCTCACAACATCACTAGGTAAAGTCTTAGGAGTAACCTGCGAGTATAAGCGCCCGATTTTATTCTGACCGACGGCGGCGCGCTCGCGCCGTCGCGTCAGGTTAAACGCCCACTATCGGCGTGTGCCCACACGGGGAGACAGATCCCTGTCGCCCCCCACTCTCAGCCGGCCAGCAGACAGGACATGTCTGACTTCTCTGCGCGATGGGAGCCGATGAATATGAAATGAAAGCCGAGCCATAAGCGGCAATGAGCCGCGCGTCTCATCGCAGCTCTGGCCGGCACACAAAGGGTGCCCAGCCGTGAAGGGCCCCAGAATCGCAACGGGAGCTAAGTGATACGTCATCACCGCTAGCCTGGGAAATATCGGAGGAACGATATCTCGGATGTAGTCGGCTCTATGTATGCCTCGCATAGTCTGCCAGAAGTGTGAGATATTTTTTAGCATTTTGCGAGGGGGATTTCCCATATGTTGAGGGGGTTGGGCACAGTAACACAATTGGACCTTGACATTTAGTACATTGTCCACTTTCACCATAAGGGTTTATTTTTTTTATTTGCATTGAAAAAAATGCAGAAAACTGTATTGTGTTATGTTGTATGTAGGATTATGCAAGTAGACTTGAATGGAAAAAGTTGTGAAGTGTGTAAACCTGAACAAAAGAAGAATGCCAGGCCAGTGACAGTCTTACATATAATTAGAGATGATCAATGAGATGCAGACATTTCATTATTAGCTGCTGTGCTTGATTGGCTCAGTTTCAGTCTGCATATACTTAATAATAATGTTAACATTTTAGCTTTGTGTTGACCACCTCTACCAATTAATTCACATTTGACCTTTATTAAATCTATAGAGAGATATTGTCAGCTTAAGAATAGTGAAAGCTATAGACCTTTACAAACAAGAAGTGCCTTGCTGAAGTTTTTGGTACTCGGTTTTGCCTAAAAACCAAGCATATGGTGCTTCCTCAGAGGTAAATCACATGGTACCAAATCCCATACCAAGATCCTGCTTCCTCCCTGGGGGTCTACTCCTTGGGGTGACGGAGTTCTCTTCAGTATTGACTCCAATTGACCATCTACGGTTGAATATCTTTTGCCAATTGAAATATTAGAGATTGTACAATTTCTGTCTTTGTTCATTTTGAACATGATAATGCAAGATCTTTCATCTGATGATTATGGAGAAACGCGTCGATCGCATTGAGTTAAAAGGAACTTCATGTCTAGTTGGAGTCCATCCTATGGCATATTTCAATTGTCCTTATAAATTGCAGTCATGTGGGTCCTCAATTGTTATAGCAGCATAATGCTATGCGTTAAGGTAAAGGTGTCATTTTGGTTATTTATCATCTTGTTTATGTTTTAATTAGAGATGGTCAAATTTTTCGACTTGCTAACTTTGTGAGCTGATTGCGAAGCCCCTAAACATGGTATCATCACCAAAATTGCTGCAGATGTAGAAAAGGGTTGTGTTAACATTTGAAAAAAAACAGTTTTGCTCTACCACATGTAGTTTTTGCATAAATTAGGTTGAAATCAAAGTCGAAATTCAGATTTTTGAAATTTTTACTTGACTTTGAGCTTAATTTGTGAAAAAACTGTTTGTGTTAGAAACATACTTTCTTTTTTGTTGTATACCCGCAACCCTTCTCTACATCTCCAGCAAGTTTGGTGATGATATCATGTTTAGGGGCTTTGCAATTAACTCGAAATCGTCAAAATCGACAAATTTTTTAAAATAAATTCGACCATCTCTAGTTTTAATAGACATTAAATGTTCTTATGTTATACTACGAATTAACAAAGATGTAAGATTTTAATGATTGATTAATTGGTGTACAAGTGAATTTAGTACCATAAAACTCATTTATGTGTTTTGGGGCATGTATTCCCCAGAACCATATTTGCCATAATACTTCAATTCAGAAAGTTTGGAGTTCAAGTGATAACCTTTATTGGGTAACTAAGGTCATTCTTTAATAACTCCAGTTAACCAATAAAGGGTATCACTTGAACTCCAAACGTTCTGTGCTCTATAAACAAGACCATAAACCAGCATACATAGCAAGTAAAAACTTTGCTGGTTACCAGTTTATGGAAATGGTTATTCCGGATACCGATACAAATAATATGTTCATTTTTAAATAGAGTTGCTTAATAATATGCAAATTGAATTCAGATTGAAGCAGAGACAAACAAACTGCAGTTGCACAATTTCATTGGATCAAAAACCACAACAAATTCCCTCCTGGGACTTTGGTTGGAGCAGTGACCCGGGTCACTGCTCCAACCAAAGTCCCAGGAGGGAATTTGTTGTGGTTTTGGAGTATTATTTTAGGGATGGGAACAGTGACCAAACCCACCCACCCTCCAATCTAAATCTTGATCTGTATAATTTTCATTGGCTCAGTATACATCTACAAGCCATTTGCATATTGATGTTAAAATTCAGCATCTCATTACACATCTTTAATATTGGCACAAAATTTGGTTCAACTAACAGCCAAAAACAATACTTATTTCTACATTATGTAAATGCTCCAAGAGTAACTATAATCTTTAGTAGCTATCAGTATATGACTATACTCTGTGGAATTTAACACTTACTATGTTTAACAAATAATAAAAATAAATAATGCATATTTTGATAAACATAGTGATTATTTTCAAGAATATAGCTGGCCACACATGGTTCAATTTAAGCGTTCAATCGACGTTCGATCAGATTTTGTAGTTTGATTAAAAAAATCTAAATTAATTTTAATTAAATCGATGTACACCACATGGGGAGTACGATTATTGTTCAATTTCGACTGAAAAGTTAATCGAAGTAATCAAAAATCGTCGATTGAATTCCTTTTACAATTTTAGTTTCAATTGGAAAGTTAAAGGGAAGTAGCCACACAAATCATTGACTCAACCAAAAAAAAGCTGCAAGGAATGTAGTTTGATGATTGTACAATCGTGCAAAATTTTCAAACCTTTCCAATCACGATTCAATCGACGATTTGACAAAAATTGATAATCATCGATTGTACTATGTGGGCAGCACAACGATTTTCATTCAATCGATCACTTTTTTCATTGAAATACGACGATTGAACGCTAAAATCGAACCATGTGTGGCTAGCTTATCTTTCTATAGATCTGTCTTAACCAAGAATCATTAATTTACCATCTCACTTGTCAAAGCTGCATGGAGAAATATAAAGTTCTGTCATAAACACAACCAGCATGATATGTTCAATATGCACAAAATTTTATTGTCATTTTTACCTTACAATTTTCACATTGAGTATGCTTATTATACTAGATCATCTATCTACTGTATTTGTAGATACTATCTCTACGGTTCCCCTTTTCATCAGATCTGTCCAGGCGTCACTATGTAATGTTATATTAATTAAAAACAGTTTTCCCTTGCTGATTATATCAAATTGTCCTTTGTTTGTAGCTCACCCTCCCATCCAATGCAGCTCATAGCAAAAAGTATTGCTGTGCTAAAACAAGTTATTTACTGCATTTTTCAGACTATAAGATGCATTTTCCCCCCCATTAAAATCAAAAAGTATCAAATACTGTCCTGCATCCCAGGAGACTGGAATTTTGCCAAAGGGAGATGTTAGCAGTACTCATTATGTGACACAAACTCATATCTCCTGCCATATGTAAATTAATGCTCATGGATAAGTTGCTGTAAGTGCCAGATTGTAAAATGTGTCTCTCCATAAGTTGGCCAGAGGATTAAAAAAAAGTACTGCTAGTGTATAGACCTATTGGCTGGAGGAATATACTATAGATTGAATACTGCATTGTCCAGCCCTGCCCACTTTGATGGAACATTCCTTATATACACTCTCCAAAGCTATGGGTGCATCTTATGTATAGTTTTATGCCAAAACATTACTGCATACCCAATTATATATCTCTTGGCCTAGAAACCTTTGTGCACTAAACTGAAAACCCAAACAAACAATGCTATCTGCCTATCGAACAATAATACACTTCTCTTCTTTCTGAAAGATTAGGGCAGTTAAAAGGTGTTTGTAGTTCATTCAGGAGAATAAAATCTCCAACAATGAAAACTTCCTCTTGTCTCAGTGAAAAAAGACCACCCCAATACAACGAGGATAGAGGAAGTCCAGAGAAGGAAATCAACCTAGTATAACAAAGCAATGTAACTGGTGGTATGACTAGGTCAACATCAAGGACTAAAAGCCTGGAAAAAAAGGAAACTAATGCAGCAACCACATCTAAGAAGAAGCATTAAATTAAAATTCTGTGGGATTAACTGAACTGGTCTAAAAAACAACAATGTACTTTCCAGTTTACCAGTATTGTGTAATACAAATGCAGGCAGCCAGAGATACTGTCCCCTTTAAGATCCCAGTCCATGATCCCCTTTGGGGGCAAGGAGTATACAAGATTGGGCCCTGTGCCCAAGAAGTTGCTCAGGGGGGTCGGTTCCAATAGAGTTGCAGTAGCTGGGCATGTTTTTCACTGCAAAACCAGGGCCCCACATCAGCCCTGACCACAAGATGCAGACCTGATCACTACTGGGGGTCCTGCCAGTGCATAAAGACTGCCATACATCATCCTCTCCCACCTGGATATGAAAGTACCAGCCCGTTGCCTCTATTAAGTGGTTAAGCATTAAGCCACCAATTGTCATGGGTTGATCATCGAATCTCTACACTAGAGTTTATGTTTCATGCTCAAGCAGGATTTCACCTTTTCATTATAGAATTTACAGGCTAAAGGGCTTTGTCTTTTTAACAATTTTGAGAAACGGTCAATATGTTACCCTTTAGTAATACCAGCCAAGTGGGAACACTATGTCCAAAGGAATATGTGAGGTGCAGAAAATTTAGCAAATAATAATGTAAAGATTTGTGGATCAACCAATGACAATAGGCTTAATGCAATTTGCCTTTGTTGGTGTTGCGAGACCCCTTGGGCCTCAGGTAGAATAAACATCTTTTGAACAACAATCGAGAAAAGAGTAAAGCCCCCCATACACACATGGATTGATTTTCCACAGTGGTCGATTGCAGGTCGATTAAACTGGAATCGAAAAGAAAAAGCCCTTACTTCGAGCGCAAAGAAAGGTTCATAGAACAGGGAATGGACATGTCCGTAAATCCCGGGCGATCACCATTACTTTGTATGGGGACCAGGGTTGATATTGAATACGAATCTATGTGCAAAGTGGTGCACATCGATTCGCCGGTAAATCGACGAACGATTGAATGCAGTGTGGTGACATCACAATGACGTCACCATGCTGTGACTCATCGTGGGTCGATTGAACTGGTTTCGACCAGCTTAACACTGAGGCAGGGTAATCATGCTATAACTGAGGAGGCATGAACTGTTTAAATCATAGTGCCTTTCTGATACCAGGGAAATTATGGTGAACTGCAGTCTCTACTGACAGGACCCCCAATAGTGAACAGGTCTGCACCATGCGTTCTGTGCTGCATGCATCCCCCCTTGTAGCACTGGAAAGTCAGTGTCTCCTTGTAGCTGGGGCTTATAAAGACAGTGTGTGGTATTGCACTCCCCGGCTGGATGCAGACTGGTGTGGGCCACTGATCTTGGAGTGTGTAATGTTTCCATAAAAACCAACCTCACTCACCACAACATCCTGGGGGCAGACCCTCGCTTATATACTCCCTGCCCCCAGGGGGATCATGGACTGGAGCCTTAAAAGGTGCATAAAGCCCCCCATACACCACATACAATTACCATGCAACTTCTGTACAACCAACTTTTCTTCTACCAAAACCATGTAATATGAGGACCTTTCTACACCTTCCAATCACTATGTATTCTATCAGGGAGGTCACTATACTACATAGTTGTTGGTAGGTCTCATGAAAGTTGTATGGAGGAATCTGAAGGTGTATGGGGGGCTTTACACTACATTAGAATAATGTAATTCTAGTCCACCTTGTTCAGATGATGCTGGCACAGATGACGTGTTGAAAATGTTAGCAGTGATGATAAAGTGATAAAAGGAAAGCCTGAAGCTATTGATATAGCAGGGAAACCTCAAAGGTAAGTCTGCCACCTTACATAAAGCTGCACTGGACATACATAATGTGCCTACTAGACAGACCCTTGTCTTCTGTCACCAAATCTCCACTCACCTCTAGGGCAGGGGTGTCAAACTCTCACTGTCCGCCAGTGTAATTATATTTGGCCCATGAGATTGTTTTTAAAATGTTATTTAATAAATAAATGCCACCGATGTCTTTTATTTGACATTTGATGTCACATGTGCTAGTTCCATATTCATTGTTTTTTTTAAAACTTTGTTTTCATGTGAAACATTTCATAATTATCTCTGATGAAATAGAAAAAAGTTTTTTAATAAATATCAAGATTCAGTTGCCAAGCTTTAACTGTTAGAGTACGGAATACCACAGACTGATCTTCACAAAATGACACATTAGTCTCATACATTTTGCCGTTAATAACTACATATCCTATCACTGTTATAATTACATTATCTTATTATCACATTGCTGATGCCTGTAAGCTAATGGTAGAAGGAGCATTTTGTTTCTTGAACTAAGAAGTGACCTCTGCTGAGGCTTAACAGTGCTATCAGCACTGGAGGTAAAGATTTATGGGAGGCAGTAAACACCATGCAAACCTAACCTCTGCCATGTATGTGCCTATACTCAGCTTCACCAATAAAAGAAGATTTGTTAGGGCAGGTGTTCCAATGAATGTCCCCCTACTTCTGTGTATCACTGCTCTCCCTCAAGTTCATGCAAGCTACATCATCCAGATTTTTGGACGTCTCTCATACACTTGTATGGGAGAAGCAAGTGTAGTGTAAGTGGTAGTGTAACGTTGTGGTGCATTAGGGGCTTACTGAGTTGAGTCTGTCTGTGGAGGGAATCTGGGGAACATGTGGCACAGGGCAGCAGGTACAAGATTACCTCTACCGGCTTTTGGCATACTTTCCTCCTTCCTATCCTAGGGACACTGCAGCACTGATAGAGGGTCAGTGGGCACCAACTTCACACAGATCCGTTTGTGATCAATGCAACCATGATACAGTATTCAATAATAGAATGTTCACACACTGATTGCAGTTAAACTGGGGATTACTTTACTAAAGGCAGATGAGTATATACATTTGATCACCACCTCTGGGACCAGAGGGGCTGAATCTTAGGGAAAGAAGTTGCAAACAGGGGTAGTCAATAATGGCCTGTCCCTGAAAAGGTGTCTCTGTGCCCAAGGGGTAAGCAGAGTTTTATCTGGGCTTTAGTTGCTAGGGGGTCCAGCGGCACACTACCCGACCCTGAAGGGCAAAGTCAGTCATTTACAGCATGAAGGTCTGCAGCTACTGTTGTCCCAGGCTGAAGGCCTTTCCCATAGGGGCCTCTGGAGGTGGATGACCGATCAACAGGTCCAGACAGGTAGGCATCCAGAGCCAGAAGAGAAGGAGCAACTAAAGGCAGGAAGAATACATATCCTTCCCTGGGCCAGAGACACCTCCCCTGGGTAGGGTTAACAAAACAATCAGCAAATATTTTATTAACCATTTAGTGGCTTTTCCACTACACTAAATCCACCTACTTTAAATAGAGTACGTCTTTACTTACGTCTCTACTCCAATAAATGAGAGAAGCTACAAATTAATAATTGAAACCAACACATATACAATTCAGATCCCAATATGCCAGGTATCTGGCAGTTTTTTTAAGGACAGCGATAGATTAGTATCTGATCTTATTATGGGGCATGCACCATACAGGGAGTGCAGAATTATTAGGCAAGTGGTATTTTTGAGGAATAATTTTTTGAACAACAACCATGTTCTACAATGTAACACCAAAAAATCTGCATATATATCAAAGGCTAGGAATATTTGTGGAAGTAGTTTGTTTAGTTTGTGTTGTTAGTTTCGTAGGACTTTTTAGGGGGATATCTGTGTGGGTGCATAGGTGACGTACTTACTTGGGCACTAATATTATTGACCAACCTGTAACAAAAAACAAATTATACCCATTTCAATTATGTATTTTTAACCAGTGAAACCAATTAACATCTCAACAATTCACAAACTATACCCTTTTCCTGACATTCAAAACCAAAAAACAAAACACATTCTGACCAATATAGCCAACCTGGGGTGCAAGGAGAAGCTTAACTGACTTCCACCCTGTTCTTATTTCTTTTCTGCTTTTCTGGTTCTCGTGGCTTATTTTTTGCTAGGTGATTCTGTCAGTGTGTTTGATCTGTTTCACCATCAACATTGCGTGAGGCAAGCCAGCAACCAAGCACCTTCCCAGTACCTTACTGTTTCCGAGAGACTTGTACTGTTTTCCCTTCCTTGGATAATTGTTTTCACAAAACATTTGATGATGGACCAACCGGTTCTCTTCTCACTGGGGTTCAGATCGTGAACAGGAGGCACATGTTCATTGTTTTTCTTTTTTTTATACACCTTTCTTGAGCACGCCACGCTGTGGGAGCTACTTGGACGCGTGTGATGAGCTTTGTCCTGCCCATGAAAACTCATGGGGTTTATGGTCTTGCACTTGAGATCTTCTTTTCTTCGCTAACCACGTGCTTGACGAGGGTTCCTTCCAGAAACTGGCCAGTAGTAGGACTGGGAGGTTGAGGACTTGACTCCATCCTCCAACCCCACAAGCTCGCTATTGATGATACCAGCCCAAACCAGTACTCCACCTTCACCTGCTGGCGTCTGAGTCTGACTGGACTCTCTGCCCTATACCATCCACCCACGTGCCATCCATCTTGGCCCTCAAGCCTCACTCTCATTTCATCAGTGCCATAAAACCTTAGAAACATCAGTCTTGAGATATTTTTTTGGCCCAGGTCTGACGTTCAAGCTTGTGTGTCTAGTTTCAGTGGTGGTTCCGTCTTTCAGCCTTTCTGTCTCGAGTAAGTGCACCCTTATGCTTTTTGGGCACTCCAGTGATGTTGCAGCTCTGAAATATGGCCAAACTGGTGGGCAAGTGGCATCTTGGGCGCTGCCCGCTTGCTTTTCTCAGTTCATGGGTCAGTTATTTTGCGTCCTTTGTGTCCACACCGTCTTGCGACCCTGTTACTATTTCGAATGAAACGCTTGATTGTTCATGATCACGCTTCAGACAGCCTTGGCATTTTAAGGTGCTGCAATCCCTCTGCAAAGATATCTCACGATTTTGTTTGGACTTTTCTAAGCCGGTCAGTCGCTTCTTTTTGACCCACTTTGGCCAAAGGCAAGGAAGTTTGCCTTAATAAGTCTGCACAACCTAATATAGGGTTGATTCATTAGCCCTACACCCTTCCATTACAGAGATGCACATCCCTACTATGCTTAATTGATAGTAGGCTTTCGAGCCTATACAGCTTTGAGAAGACACCATGCATAAAGAGGATGATGTGGTCAAAATACTCATTTGCCTAATAATTCTGCACTCCCTGAAATAGGATGGGACACTGATAGTGCTGGCATTCCCCTCCCATGTTTTTCCATGTTTAAAAAAATATTAGTTAAAGAGAAAACAGAATCTACATTTGGTTAGTATATTTTCAAATGTAAAATGTAATCAGCCTCCAATTGTGCAAGTTCTTCCAAGAGAAAACCACATTGTCTGATTTGTTAAAGAATTTGCAAATGATGGTGGAAAATAAGCATTTTGTCAATATAAAAAGTGAATTTCAATACTTTGTTATATCCCCTTTGTTGCCAATGACAAAGGTCAAACATTTTCTGTAAGTCGTTTTCACACACTGTTGCTGATGTTTTGGCTGTCGCTGGGCAACTCACTCCAAAGGTTTTCTATGGGGTTGAGATTTGTAGAGTGCTTCTTACAAAGCCACTCCTTCTATGCCTGGGTGGTGTGTTTGGGATCATTGTCATGCTGAAAGACCCACACATGTTTCATTTTAAATGCCCTTGCTGATGGAAGGAGATTTGGTCCATGAATTCTTTCCTTTACATGGATCAGTATCCTGGTCCCTTTTCTAAAAAAACAGCCCCAAAGCATGATGTTTCCACCCCCATGCTCCACAGTAGATATGGTGTTCTTTGAATTCAATTCAGCATTCTTTCTCTTAAAAAGACTTGTCATGTCAAGTTTGTAACAGTTTGCAGTGTTGCAAATTCAGCCTTTCCAGCAGCAGGTCTACAGTTTTGTTTCTGGTGTCCTACGACAGCTCTTTGATTTTGGCCATAGTGGAGTTTGGAGTGTAACAAGTGGAGGACAGTGGAGCCTCTTAATGTAGAAGTTACAGGTCTGTGAAAGCCAGAAATCTTGCTAATTTGTAGGTGACCAAATACTTATACTTATTTTTCCAAAGAATTTACCAATTAATTCATTAGAAATCCTACAATGTGATTTTCTGGATTCTTTCCCCCCATTCTGTCTCTCATAGTGGTGGTGTACCTATGATGAAAATGACAGGCTTCTCTCATCTTTTTAAGTGGGAGAACTTGCACAATTGGTGGCTGACTAAATACTTTTTTGCTCCACTGTATAGCGACCAAAAAAACAAATGTTGTTTCCTCGAGAAAGTTATATTAGCTTCCCAGATAGGAAATGTGCCACATCCCAGAATTTAATTTT
>CM070039.1:10189784-10282176 GCA_036250615.1 Ptychadena robeensis
GTCCTCCCTGATAGAATACATAGTGATTGAAAGGTTTAGAAAGCTCCTCATATTACATGAGTTTGGTAGAACTTGTTTTTGTATGAGAAGATAATGTAAGGTGTATGGGGGGCTTTACACTGGACATTTTACTGTTGTGTCTCAATGAGCCACAGATGGCGAAGCTGTTTAATATATTATTGCCATCCAGTTAATTTATTAATCATTGAGTGAAGACAATAATCGTAACATTTGTTGTTTAAGCTAGAATCTAAGCATTTTTGTGCTATTGTGAATAGGCCCTATGTAAAGTTTTAAACCTCAAATTCTAATATACATGCATATTTTGTACTACAATACACTGTGCTCTGATAAAATCCACAATTAGTAAAAAAAATACAGTTTATAGATAAATATGTAGTATAATGTATGTGTGACATATTTAAAAGGGAGTTTCCTCTTATGCCCAGTTAGACTGGTCTTGGTGATGACATCATGGTTTTTTTTTGGTCCCAGTGGCTTCTTAGAATACTTTATCAATATGAACCTCCCTAGGCAAATAATTCTGTCCATTTATTGATTTGTGCCCAAAAATTTAAATACCACAAAACATAGAGGGAAGAAAGAAAAGAGCCAGGGTTCCTCCTAACCTCGCATAGTACAGTCTATACAATCATTTGTATTAGTTAATGTCAATGAAAAGTACATTTGTGGCATTTATATTTATATGGCATATATTTCAAAACATTAAATCATACAATGCCCTACTAAGGGCCTCATTATCTGGTTGTATATGATAGGACCAGATAATATGATTACAGGGTAACAGAAACATGCAAATTGATTTAAGATTGGTGTATGACCTTTTTAAGCAATGCAACTCTCATCATCAAACTGTATTATGCTTGTCAATGTCAAGTATGGACATGAAAAAGTCATAGGCGGCTGCAATACCATATAATGTACCAGCAGGTGGCTCTCCAGAGCAACTATACAGTGGACCCTTGACTTACATACTTAATTACTTTCACAGGGTTGGTTGTAAGTCAAAATAATTTTCCCATTGGGAAATAATGAAAATGGCAATAATCTGTTAAGGACCTCCCAAATGAAAATATTGGTTGTATCTTGAGCCACTCGTATATCAAGGTTCCACTGTATTACCATATTTCTCATAGGGGTGAAAGGTCAGACACTTTGTCTATTTTGTCCCTGGTGGGAAAAGTCACTTTCTATTTCACCTGGTCATCATTGAGATAGTAGAGGACCTGTTTGTAAATGTTTTCACATGACACCCCCCAATTTTCACCTTAGATTCATATTTATTTTCTACTTAATTTGGATTTGGATTCATTTGGAAATATGTGTGATTTTCAGGTTATTGTTTTTAATCTCACATGAATTATTTAAAAAGTTGATTAATAATTGGTTAACTAGACAGATGAGGGAAAATCAACCAATGGGGCATGAAGCCATAAAGCTGTGTCAACTGCTTTATGACAGTTACCCTAACTTTTACATTTTTGTATTTCATGTATAGTTTTCATAGCAGTAAATAAAGGAAACCTCTCATTGGGGCAAAGCTACAGCAACAATAGGGGTTTTACCTTATACATAGGTAGTGAAAAGAAATAGTTGAATTTTTGTTTCTCTTCATTTGACAAGGTGACTTTATAGGTTAATTAAAAAATGCCCTGAACATGGTGTCATCCCCAAAATCAAGATTGTAGATGTTGGGTTGTGGGAAAAAAGTATTGTTCCAGTTAATGTAGTTTCTGCATAATTAAAGTTAAGTTGATTTGAAATTTCAACTTAACTTTGAAGTTAGTTTTTGCAAAAACTACATGTACTAGAGCAATCATTTTTTTTTGGAATGGTCCCACAACCCTTCTTTACAACCCTAGAATTTTTGGGTGATAATACCATGTTTAGGTGCTTTGCCATTATCAAAAAATATTAGATTTTCAAGTTATTTGAATTATTTACCATCTTATTATTTACCATCTCTCCCCTGTATTGGTGATGGATGCATGATAAATCAAATACAATTGTATTTCTAGTACTTACTGGTCTAGAAAAGAGACAGATAAAGCATTGGAGACAGGACTTATTACTAGAGAGTGTAGTGTACATGAATTTATTGGTTTTGATTGGTTGGTCTAGGATAAATAGCGTTACAATGTGAAATGGGCACTAGAGGAGAGTATCATACATCATGTGCCGAACCTAATGAAGGGCCAGGACAATAAGATGACATTGGAAGTCGTTGTATATGGATGGGGAGGGCCTAAGGAGAATCTG
Organism: Ptychadena robeensis; assembly: GCA_036250615.1. NCBI lineage: Eukaryota > Metazoa > Chordata > Amphibia > Anura > Ptychadenidae > Ptychadena > Ptychadena robeensis. The sequence goes on from CM070039.1 coordinate 10,192,065, forward strand.
ACCATTGCCATAAGGGCTTCAAATGAGGTAGTACTCAGAATTGACATTGTCACAAGGAAAGGAATATATTGCAAATCTTTCAGTGGAGACATTCGTTCAAGTGACATCTGGTGATGGTGGATATTTCTTACACTATACATTTTGCTGTTCTGTCTATATATTGAGGAGCTGCATCTAAGATGTACTTATAGGGGCAGTATGGGTCATCAGGGATCTAGAGAGGGAAATGGATATAGTCAAGATAGTATGAAAGTGATATTATCCAGATAGCACTTCTAATGTGCCAGTCTTCCCCATAATGTTGTAATATATTTTAGTGAACTCCATTGGTACAGTATTTGGTTTTATCTTCTTTTTTATCTTCTTTATACCTTATTTGCATCAGAAGAGGGTTTTTTTTTATCATGATACATATTTTCATTATGAATTAGTTTAGCATGAATTTTATAATATTACATTTTAATGCCAACTACAGTATCAGTGTGCCATTATTCATGTGACTCTCAGAATGACTTAAATTCTTGGGTTCTTACTCTGCGCACTGGTGTGCTGACTCCTGTTTCTTGGCTGCATGTTGGTCGCTCTCTGGATAGTTAGTGATCTGACTTTGGCAGCAGAGTGAAATAATGACGATTTAAAGTTCACTTCAAAAGGATCAAATGATACTGGAAGAGGTTGTGCAGGGCTATTTCAGGAAAGCTGATCCTCTCTAAAGCTACATAGCAGACAGCTGTTTCTCTATAAAAGGTTTAATTTGCTGGTCATCTGCCCACATCTCTCAGCTCACCAACAAGTTGTCTTGTCAATCAAATGCCTCAACGACAGCTGTCCTGTCTAAAATAGAAATCCACTGAGATTACAGATTGTACCTTTTGACAATGGGATGTGAATTAAAAAGAAAAACAAAATGGTGTTTAATTACTGTATTTGTGTCATTCACGCTAATTCAAAAGTAATATGTTAAGGAAAGTGACTGGTGAAAACAGGTGATCTTTTAAGGGGTGATCAGCTAGGACAAGGGATAATATGTTTGCCCTGTTCATAAAAACACCACCCATTGATTGTATCTTATTCTAATATCTTATAAGTATTATGGTGATTACTGTTTTACTTCTTCTGTCATATTAATAAAGTAGCAGTCAACATGCTCACCACTTAAGAAATTTCCAGTTAGGCTATGTCTCCACTCCATCAAAATATCTGCATTTGGTGGATTTAGCTAAATGGAGACACTGCACATTGGAAGCAATGGGGTATGTTGCGGCTGTATACACAGGCACTTCATAGCCTGCAATGCTTCATATCAGGTAAATATCAATGCCTTGCATTTTATGGCTGTGATTGTGTAGACGTCAGCCCATAGGCTACTGTAGTGCGGTGATAACTTGTGTCCTAAACACTGGCAAAACATGCTCACACTGCCCATTGTGTATAATGGACACGTTAAGTTAACGCCTCCATCAAACTCAATGGAGACATAGCCTGCGTGTTCTCTAATTAGCATGTAAATCAAAGCAGACCACAGAAAAATAACAGTGGTATTTGGAGATTTTTTTTTTGTAGTTGAATGGCATTTCTGAAATGACCAATTGCCAAATGTGGATAGAAATACTCTATTTTACTAATATTTTATTTTATTTTGATGAGAGTTTACTGTTGGATTGCTGTTTATGTTGTGCAGGCAGAATTCTGCAGAGTGATATTGCATTGAGGGAAGACATAGATGTATTTTGGTGTCCTTTCTTGTTTAAGTATTCTCAGTTGATCATCTTTGGTTACTTTGGATGACAGTATGTAGTATTGCAACAAAATAATCTGTAAAGACAACCCAATAGGATTTAAAAGTGCATTTGGACATTTAAAAAAAAGTCTTTTGATTCATGTGACTCAAGTGTGTCTGAAGCTAGTGGAGCCAGAACCTCATTTGGACTATATTTACTGTGCCTTGTTTTGTTGCATTGTCACGGTTAAGTAGAGATGGTAAATTTATTTCTAAAAAATTTGCGATTTTGACGATTTTGAGTTAATTGTAAAGCCCCTGAACATGATATCATCACCAAACTTGCTGGAGATGTAGAAAAGGGTTGGGGGTGCACTTCAAAAATAGTATGTCTCTAACACAAATAGTTTTTGCACAAATTCAAGTCATAATTTAGAACATCTGAAAGTTTTTTCACTTAATTTATGCAAAAACTACATGTGCTAGTGCAAAACTTTTTTTTCAAATGTTCCTACAACCCTTCTCTACATCTCCAGCAATTTTTGTGATGATACCAAGTTTTACAGGCTTTGCAATCAGCTCACAAAGTTAGCAAGTCAAAAAACTCATAGATATGGGCTAGATCGATGGCTGCTTCGAGCGCTGTGTGCACTCACGACCATCTATCTAGCACATATCTAATGTGGCCATGCCTGTTTTTGTGCGGGATCAATCTCGAAAACAGGGATATCAGACATGACCGTAAATCACGGTCAATGTCCATTGCTTTGCATGGGGATCACAGGTTTTGCAAAAAACATGCTGTTTTCATCATAATTTCAGTGGAAAAGTATGCCATATATCTCTGTCACGATGTAAAACATTTATAAAGTCCCCCATACAGGCTTAGATTTTTACTCGGGTGAAAATCTAACACTTAAAGTTTTATTTCGGACCAAAATCGGCAGCTAAATCGATCATAGCCATAATGGACATGTCCGTAATCCTTAGACTAATGTCCCCATCCAAAGTAATTGCTGACACACAAAGAGTGCCAGGCCGATTCTTGACAGAAACTGCCGCGGGTGATAATGTCATCATGCAGGTTCGATCTGCTGGGAGATTGGCAGAAGATCTAAACATGTTTAATAGATATTTGTAGAAATATCTGTGTTTAATAGATATGTACATGTCAGATGATAACATCAGGTTACCGAAAACTGTGGGGATTCAACATAGGGTTGAACATATATATAGCTCTCATGGGCACAAAGGGATAGATGTTGCCAAACACTAGAGATGGTCGAATTTTTTGTTAAAAAATTCGACGATTTCGACTTAATTGCAAAGCCCCTGAACATAGTATCAACACTAAACTTGCTGTAAGATGTACAGAAGGGTCGGGGGTAGACTTCAAAAAAGAAAGTATGTCTCGAACACAAATAGTTTTTGCACAAATGAAGTTCAAAGTCATGTCAAAATTTCAAAAATTGGAATTTCGACTTTATTTTGTAACTTAATTTATGCAAAAACTCCATGTGCTAGAGCAAAACTTTTTTTTTTAAATGTTCTCACAACCCTTCTCTACATCTCCAGAAAATTTGGTGATGATGCCATGGTTAGGAGCTCTGCAATCAGCTCACAAAGTGAGCAAGTCGAAAAATTCGACCATCTCTACCAAACACCATGATTTTCAGTTCTGACAAACTCCAGCCGCCATTACAAAGCCTCAAGATATATTTTCTATAGGAGAAAGTGACACATTATTGGCAGTGCAGCCACACAAATGCACTATTGCCAACACCATACATTTGTAGTGCCATTCAGAATGAATCGTGTCTCAAAGCTCTGTCCCATGCTGGTACAATTTTGTGCAGTATTGTGAAGAAGGCCTAGAACAACTCTGCGAAGTCTTTAAGGTCCCATTCATGCAAAGATGCAGGGCATGTTTTGGCTTGGGGGCCTTGCCTGGGGTACATGTGTTAATATGTCTTATATATAATCCAGCCATCCCGAACTGAAATGTAATAGTTTAGGTTAACACTAAACTACATCTATTTAAAAGCACGAGATTGGCAAGAGGCTGTGTTCTAAATATCCTAGAAGCATATGTAAAATATGTTACATTGTTTATTAGCCTTTGACATATTACATAGAGCTTATGGTCAAAGGACCACAGTACTGAGGGCAAGATCATATCACGTTGAAACCATAGTTCTAGGCTGAATGGTATAAATTAAAACCAGAGCTGATAGTTAAGTTATTTTGGATGCAGTAGTTATATGGGTTGTGTCTAAAATAGATTTAGATCATTAAAATTATTTAAAATGTCTCATGCAGAATTTACATATTTTGCTATCATTTATGATATATAGAGTGGTGTACCATGTTAGCCATTGATGAATACAGAATTAAGCCTAACGCCTGAGGAAGGGATCTGAGACATCTTGAAAGCTTGCTTTGTCAATTACCTCAGTTAGCTCTCTGTATAACAGAAATGTGAAATGTATCTTGAAATTTGAATGAAAGTTCAAACATTTGAAATTATTAAAGAGAAGGTGAATATAGAATTTTAGGAGTTTTGGTGCAATGCATAGAACAGCACTAAATGAGAGTCATTCCACTCATATCCAAAATCTCACAAGTACAGCAAAACTAAAACACGTACTGTAAATTCTGGCGTATAAGACTACTTTTGAACCCAGGAAAATCTTCTCAAAAGTCGGGGGTCGTCTTATATGCAGAGTGCAGAAACGTCTGAGCCAAAGGAGTCTGCCTGTCAGAAATCGGAAGCGCCCCCTTATCCCCCCTCTCTTTCTCCCTCCTCCATGTGTGAGACAAGCCGACATGCTCATTAAAGGCTGTGGCTCCAGTGGCTGAAACTGGTATTGCAGCTCAAACACATTAAAACACCTTCACTGTATCATGTGACATGATATCAGAAACATTTTTGATTGCCAAAATTCTTTGAATTAAATGTATACAATTTATGTTACTTGGATAACCACAGGTAAACATTAATATGAAAGGTTGCAGTTAGAGGTGTGAAATTAGAATGTAAATTACAAAAAAATAGGACTTATAAGGTTGTTGGAGTATACCTATGTAAGGCCCTGGGTCCACTGCCGTTTCCCTGCGCTGGCCAAAAAATTACACAGGCCAGCACATTTGCCGGTGGATTTCCCGTTACTTGCAGGCATTTTTCCATGTAATAAGAATAAAAATTAGCATATTGTAAGCAAATCTGATGTTTTTTTTTATTTTGTGTGCATTGGAAGGGGTAGTCTTATACGGCGAGTATACCCCAAACTCTATATTTTAACTGGAAAAGTTGGGGGTCGTCTTATACACCCAGTCGTCTTATACGCCGGAAAATACGGTATTTTTTTATTAAAGCACATTAAAAGGTAGATTGCTTATAGTTTCATAGGAAGTAAGGATTTTGATTGATTTTCATAGGAAGTAAGGATTTTAATGTTTTATAGAAATGTCTCTTTTGAGCTGAAATCCTGATGTGTATTTCTTCTTCAAGTGGAGTTTGCACTGAACATTGGCTTGTGTTGGACATGTGTTCTTGCTCCAGCACTACACTGGCTATAATAATCCTCTGTGTTAAGATTGGATTATAATTTTTTTTATCTTCTTCCCATAGGTTTTCCAGTTCCTGAGGTGAGCTGGTTTAGGGATGGCCAGGTTATTTCTGCTGCAACACTGCCAGGCGTACAGATCACGTTTAGCGATGGCCGCGCTAAACTTGTGATTCCTGTCGTCACAGCAACAAACAGTGGAAGATATTCCCTAAGAGCCGCCAATGGAGCAGGACAAGCAACTAGCGCCGCTGAGCTACTTGTTACAGGTATGAAATTAGCTTTCTATAAAAAAAAGATGTAACTTACTGTATAAGTCTAAAGTTACCGTAAGCCATAAAGGTCTTTGAAGAAGTTATGGTAACCTCTCAGTGCTCTAATAAATATCATCAACTAAACCACTGCCCAGCTGGGCGGGATTCATGTTAAAATGTACTAAACTAAACAGATGTGGGCTAGAGTTTTAAACCCTGCTTAGTTCCTCTTCTAGCTCTTCCATGAAGATTTCATCAGGAGTCAAGTTCATTCTTGACTACTGATGAAATCTGGTAAAAATGTAAAATCTTTTAGTGTGATGTGATCTTAAAATACTGTGGCCTTCTATGGTAAAATTCCCCATCAACACCTGTCGGCTATGCCATGAAGTCATCTATTTTGTATTTGTAAAGAGTGCTCTTAGATGGTTATTTTCCACAATTATTCCCACTGAAAAAAAAACACTTGCACATAACAAATAACCCAAATATAAAAAAATAACATTTAAAATGGTGCTTCATGATAATCCAATCGTTCTTTAATTTTTTGTAGCCGAAACATCACCCCCAAATTTTACACAAAGACTACAGACTACGACAGTAAGACAAGGCAGTCAAGTTCGACTTGACGTAAGAGTTAGTGGAATCCCTACACCTGTGGTGAAGTTCTACAGAGAGGGAGCTGAAATTCGCAGCTCCCCTGATTTTCAGATCATTCAAGATGGAGACCTCTACAGTTTAATCATTGCAGAAGCATACCCTGAAGACTCCGGAACATATTCTGTAAATGCAACCAATAATGTCGGACGTGCTACTTCAACAGCTGAACTCACTGTTCAAGGTATTTCTTGCAAAAACTTCAGTAAAAAAAACGTGTCTGCTTAGTATTAATTTAAAAAAATTGTATCAATTACACTTTTTTTGTAGTCTGTTATATGTGCAATGTCATATGTATGTTATAACACAATATGAAGTGCCTAAATTTATTCCATATAAGTTTTTTCTGGAAACTTTAATAAAACCACCTTTCTTTTAGGGACCATTTTGATCTATGTATTATAGTAAAATAAGATGAAATCACATACTTCAATTTGTATTGCCACAACAAATGGCACCCTGTGTACTCTGGGGCATATTGTTTGGGTACATTGCACTGTGACTCCCCTGCTCTTGAATGGCACCCCGGTGCACTAATGCCCTTCCCTTATCTCACTTGCATTGGATGAATAATGCTTTATATGGCTAGATTAGGTGCCACTTTTCTGGCATAGAAAAAAAAAACTTCTTTCTCCCTATTCTTTCTCAGCAGATCTCCCTAACTGCCAAATACCACATTTGGAAACCTCTAACAAGAATAGTAGATGTAGATTTATAACATCTCACATAATTATATCTCTCTAAATGTATTGGTATCTCTGGACTTTTATTTGTGGGTCTGCCCTTCTGCTGTGATCCTTCTTAACCTCCCTAGCACACTGCTGAAGTCCAGATTTCTGTACCAAAAGTGCACCATAGACTTCGATGGTAAATTTGTCTTTATTTTGTAGGCCTGTAACTTCCCAAAATCTGTCCGTACAAGGGTCTAATAGACATCCAGAATATAATAATGTTTGAAACAAATTTTTTTTTATAAAAATAATGAAAAAAACAAAAAAATCAGGGCACAAAGCTATGCTGCTATGTACTAAATCTCGCCCAAATAAAGTCTCTGGTGCCCCAGATGGGCCCATTTGCAGTTAACCCTCTCTAACCTGGTGTGATGGGAAGAGAGGGTTACTGCTTTTGTGCAATTAACTGTTCAAATTTCCCGCGCCTCCCCGATGTGCGTCATCGCGTCACTCGGAGGGGGGGGGGGAGAGACGGAGGATCCAAGGAGGCATGTCGCATCGGGGACACCGGGACAGCGCAAAACAGTAAGTATGCGCTGCCGGAGCCCCGATGTTCACTGGACGGCACTAACTCGTCCAGTGCTATAGTAGGAGTAGCAGCGATGGACAAGATGGTGCCGTCCCGAATGCTAAGGTGGTTAAAACACCCAATCTCCCTGCAAATTTTTTTATTTATTACGCTTATGAAATGGAGAAAGCGAGGTTGGAACATTCAGGGGCACTAAGAAACTATTACTGGGAAATTCATATTAAGGCTACAGGCCCCCATATACATCTAGATTTCCTTTCAATCAACTTAAAAGATAAAACATTTTGGGAAATCAGTGATTGATTGTAATCTATGCCAACTGTAGTACCAGATATTTGATGTATTTTTATGGGATCGACTCAAAGTGTAATTGAATTACGGTTTAATTTCAATACAACCGATTAGAAAAATTGGATCAAAAATTATTCCCAATTTTTATTGTTTGAGGTCGATCTAACCATGTGGGCTGCCATAGATTTTCAATCAATTAACAAAAAAATGTATTGAATTAAGTCGATTGAACGATAAAACTAGAAGTGTTTAGGGGGCTTTAGCCTACCAGGCCCTCCATACAACTAAAGTATCACTTTTTATTGTGCTGTCCCTTTCATTGATTTGATTATATTGTTTTGTTTTGAGGGGTTTTGTCCAATTGAGCCTTTTTTTCATGAGGAAAAGGTGTCTCCTATATTTCTTGTATAGTCATTTATAGTTTTCCTTTTTTTTAAATGCCAATTTGTTTCTTCCAAACAAGCTGATGAAGAAATACCTGCCAAAAAGACAAAGACAATTGTATCGACTGCTCAGATTTCTCAAACAAGACAAGCACGTTTCGAAAAGGTACAGGAGTGAAGGATTCTCTTGCTCTAAATACTTATTCTATTCTATAAATTGTTACTTTTGTTAGCATTGAACCCTGTATAGTATTATTTTAATAAATACGTCTGCGCTATTATTTATTGTAGTATGTATTAGCATAATTTCCTAAAACTTTCTCCATTGCAGAGAGTAGAGGCTCATTTTGATGCGAGATCCAGTACTACAGTTGAGATGATGACTATTGAAGGGCAACTGCCCCACAAGACTCCTCCAAGAATTCCTCCAAAACCTTCATCAAAGTCCCCGACTCCGCCAGTGATTCATACTAAGGTTCAGATGGTGAGACAGCAGTCACCATCACCTGTGCGACTATCTCCTTCTCCTGTCAGACATGTGAAAGCACCGATTCCTTCACCTGTCAGGTATAATTGGTTAGGTTTTTGTACTTGTATCAGTATAATTTCATTTAAAGGTTATATTTCATTTCTTGAAATGCAATGTTGTTTTTATTTAAATTACATCTATAGGACAAAACACTGAAAGGTACATACACTACTCTATATTTAATTACTTTCACCAGTATACATATAATGATTGCAGGACTGAGCAGTATAAAATATGTTTTGTGGAGCTAAAATATACTTTGTAAACATTAAAAGGTATTGATTTACCTTTGCATGTTTCTACACAAACTTATCTACAGCTGAATATCCAAGTATCCTCCTAAATAATATACAAAATGCACATTGTGTTAAAGGCCCCCATACAGCTTAAGATCGATCCATACAATCTCCATTAGATCTACCAACAACTGTGTAGTATAGTGGCCTCCCTCATAGAATATATAGAGACTGGAAGGTTTGGAAAGCTCCTCATATTACATGGTTTTGGTAGAACAAAATTTGATTGTACAGAAATTGTATGGAAAGATTGTAAGGTGTATGGGGGGCTTAAGTCATTTTTCTTGGAGCTTGCAGGTTAAACATTGTAGAAAGTGCAGCAGTGCCATCTTGTGGTTTTTCCTCAGAATGCATTTATCATGAATTTAGGTTTGGTCATTTGTAAATGTTAATGTGAACACATTACTTACATTCTAAAAATTATCAATCCCTTAGGTCAGTCTCTCCGGCTGGAAGAGGAATGTCTACTTCTCCAATTAGATCTGTGAAATCTCCTTCTCCTTCAAGGACTTCACTAACACCGGCTGGTGCTGAGGTTCCACCTCCTTGGAAGCATGAAGTATTTGTGTCCTCCACAACCTCACAGATGAAAGCTGAGCAGAAGTGGGAATCAAGGGAGCAGGTGACTGTCACTGGATTAGAGCAGAGAGAGGTAAAACACTATATAATATAAATGTAAATTATGATTTTTTTTGTTCTTAGATTTAAGAGTACTTTTCTCCAATATCTAATGTCTGTATCTGTCATCACAGTGTAGTGGTATTACTTATAAGAGGTATGCCATTCTTTGTGCATCTCCCCTAAAAATAAGGATTTTACTTTGTCTAAGAACTTTATCTATTTAATCAGAGGGAAAGCACTCCTCTACTCTCTTCTTTCTCCCCCGGTGGGCACATGGAGCCCAGATGATGCCACCTTGGGCAACGGCCATGCCTTAAACTGCCACTGACCTCTTGGAACCAAGAATAACCTAATAAGCAACCACTGCTATACTAAGGGGAAGCACTAAGCTATGTGCATTCGAAATATAATTGATAACCACTGTGATGACTGAAGTTTTTCAAAAGTTTTTTGTACTTTTTTTCCTTTTACCTTGAAACATGTATTTTGATGTGACTGATATAGGTCTACGGATCAGGGAGAACAGCAGCTGTTGCTACAGTAGTTGCTGCTGTTGACCTGGCCAGAGTGAGAGAGCCTGCCCCAAGTCCCATTGAAGTGACTGCTAAAAGGACAGCTATGTCTGCCGTGCACATTCAGCCTGTCCATGAACAGGTAGAAAACCATGCCAAGCTGTAGTGGCAAATAGAGCACAAACGCATTAAATCAGGGGCAAGCTGGAGATATTTAAATGGAGAGCAAATGATCAACCATTTTGATACTTTCTAAATCTTACAATGCATTCAAATGAATAATTGTTAAGTGGCGTAATGTTGTTTTATTATTAAAGCTGAAATGCTTTACATTAGATTTTTTGTTATAAGTCTACAATTTCTGGTTCTGTGCAGCTGCCTGTTATACCAAGTATGAGAAAGTCGCTTTCTGTTAAACTAAACTGTGGAGAGTGAAGCAGGAGTAACAACTAGTTGTTAAAGTCAGCCAGTACTGTATATACTTAAGCTGGCCATACACCTGCAGGATTCTCTGTCAGATTTCCTTCAGATCAGATCTACCAACAACCATGTAATATGAGGACCTTTCTACACCTTCCAATCACTATGTATTGTATCAGGGAGGTCACTATACTACATGGTTGTTGGTAGATCTGATCTGATCTGAAGGAAATCTGACAGAGAATCCTGCAGGTGTATGGCCAGCTTAATGGTATCACCAAAATTGTTACAGAAGTAGGGCATGGGTGGGGGGAACATTCTAAAAAAATATAGCCCTATAACATTTTAATTTCCCTTTTAAAAGTTTGACTTAACTTTGAACTTAAGTTATGCAAAAACATAAGAATCTAATAACACTTTACTGGACTTCGCCTGTAGCCAACAACTCACTTTCTATGGACAGATCTTTTAAGTGTAAATACTGGCTGATTTATCAGAACTAAACTTCCAAATGGAACTGTAAAGCTGGCCATACACCTGCAGGATTCTCTGTCAGATTTCCTTCAGATCAGATCAGATCTACCAACAACCATGTAATATGAGGACCTTTCTACACCTTCCAATCACTATGTATTGTATCAGGGAGGTCACTATACTACATGGTTGTTGGTAGATCTGATCTGATCTGAAGGAAATCTGACAGAGAATCCTGCAGGTGTATGGCCAGCTTTACACTTAAAACCATTCAGAACCACCCAGTCCAGCTTGTCCCTGATCCAACAGCATTAATATAACAAACAGCTTGCTATATGCTTTATTGGCTCCCGTGTTTGTGCATTCATCTTCATCAAGTAAACCTACATTACTATACATTCACCTTACCCATTCCATTCATTTCCTTTTCCCATCATCATTATCATCATCATCCTTACACATTTTGGTTGCAAGCAAATATTTCTTTTTATAAACACCAGGTAAGAAAAGAAGCTGAAAAAGCTGTAAGCACTGTAGTTGTGTCCACTGAGAAAAGCAAACAAGAAACAATGACAAGAACTGTAGAAGGATTTGCAGCCAAGCGTGAACAATTACACGCAGTACAAGAACAGGTGAATGTGACTGCGTGATATGCAGAGATCATAGTCATAACCAAGTCATCTACGGTCTAGACCAGCAAAGCTAAAATGGTGCCTTTGATACTGGATTCTTACAGTTTGGAAATGTCATAGTAAAGATAATCAGATTTATTGGACTATGGTGGGGACCCCATAAAATTGATTCTTAAGTGAATACAGAGTTCTGTTTTCCAGCTAATGCACCTCTGGTCTACGCCATGAAAGCTAACACCTAACTTCTTTTGTTTTTTCTACTTATTTTAGAAATGTCTACTAACTAAATCTTCTGACCAGTACCACTGGCCTTACAAAAACCCCACAAATAGCCCTTGCATTGGTCACATTATGCAAGTTCAAATGTTTCATAACTTAAGAGCATCTGTGTGTATATTTATTAAAGCAAATATTCTGGTGTTGAAATTGTGTGTTATTATGCACATTTAATGGTCAAACAGATGAATTACAATTCTGAGGTAGAAATAGCGGTAGCTACAGTTCTGGCCGCTGTGGAGCAAGCAAGGAACCGGACTCTTAAATGCACTGAATCGCCAGCTATAACTGAGTTGCCTGTCAAGAAAGATGAGGTACAAGCCCTGTGAGCACAATCTAGAGCACAGATACCATAACCACTGGGCACCACTGCAGTCATCTGCACTTCTTTTCATCACCTCTTCGCCTAGTTTTTACTTCACCTCTTTTTGTGTGGTCACGTTTGATTTGGCACACACCAACTTCATGCATGTTGAAACTGAGGTGCCATATAAAGACAGATAGTGAAGTCTTCTGGTTTATATGAGCAGTCTTTGATGTGTTGTGCCTCTGTGTTTTATATATGTATTGTAAATGTATATGTATGATAATTTAAGCATACACGAAAGTGTTAAAAGGTTTAATCAGTGAACATATAGAAAATGCAGCAACAATTCCATGACCAATTCTACTGAAACATATGTATCACATTCACTGTAGTATAATATTTTAGATAGATTACATAGAAGATATTTTATTTTTTTGAGGAAACATAGGTCCCTCTTTATTACTTTATATTTGGATTCCCTTAATATTTGTATACATCAGCAAACACAAGGGATCAAGGCATCATAAAGATTAGTCATGCCTCCTTAATATTGGTTTTGAAGACCTTTTGTAGTAGTTTAGATAATTATGTTACATAATTGCAAAATTGCCTCAGCAGCTATTCATTAAGTCCACACCAGCCTTCTGGTTGTTGTTTATTTGTTATTGGATGTGGAGGATTTATAACGAATCACAAAGCATATTTTTAAGCAAAGTTTATTATCAGTTTTTATTTAATTATTTAAGGAATGTCCACAAACTATGCAGTTGCAATGAGGTTTCCACCCAGGAAGAGTAGGGAGAATATATATTGTTTATTCTTACTGTTTGCGGTTCTTGTTATTTCTTTATTTGCCCCGTCTACATGGAAGTATGTATAAATTATGTTAATGTTATCTTTAGATTGGAACTGGCAAAAGATCAGAAGCTGTGGCTACAGTTGTTGCTGCAGTTGACCAGGCTCGTGTCAGGATACCTGGATACAAAGAAGAGGGCTATGCCGAAGAAACAGCTCTGCAGTATCAATACAAAGAGCATGTTTCTGCTAGAAAAACAGTTGAATTCTCACCTGAGCGTCAAGTTGTCACTAAGCCCATAAAAGCTCCAGAAGTTCATGTCCCAACCATACCAAAAGTTGTCCCTGTGGAACATGTTCCATCACCAGTACCACAGGTTAGGTCCTAACCATAACCATCTTATACTTATCTTTCAGTGCTGTATTTCATTCCAAATTCAATAAAACTTTATTAATTAACATAGATTAAAAGAATTGCTGAACCGCCAACTGTCCCAGTTGTCAAAGTGGATCAAACTATATCACATACACCTATTCCTCATTTTTCCATCACTAAAGTCACAGTCCCTAAAGCTGAGCATACACATGAGGTAAGAAGCCTGTATGTCAGATGAGGCATTTATTGCCACAACTGCCAATACTACATTGACTAAATTGGTGGTTTTGTGGATTCACTAAACCCTTATCAACTAGTTACAAATATCCATTTAACTGAAACATAATGTTACAAATTTTAAGAAAACTCAAGCAATATCACATTTGGTTTTAGAATATCTTTTTAGTATATAGACCATAGTGGGTTTCAAGAGGTGTTTTATTCTAATTGAATAATAATAGAAAGTAGAACAGATTCACATTTGTGCTATAGCTGGCCTATGTTCAACACAGCTTGGCTGTGTTATGGCTAATATTCACCATATTCAATGCTTTTGTCGATCAATTCTTCCACTGGAACCTAATAGTATTAAAAACACTGTAAATGTAATTGGCATTAACTGGCAGTCCTTTAAAATAAACTGAACATCTTAAAATGACTACAAAACAGGTGATTTCTATCTAAGGAGGACAGCAACAAAAAAGCAATAAACACAGGCAGTTTACACATCTGTGGTGTAATAGTAATATGGAGTCACCTAGTTGATTACTATAAAAGTATAACAGATTTAAATTTTTTTCTGCTCTGGGTTTTCTTACACACTTAGATGTGAAGTCAATTGGATAACTTTCTTTAAAAATGTTGTGTTAACAAATGGATATTTGTAATATTTAGGCTGATATACATGATAAACACAAATATTCTTTAAAACATCCCTCCTAAATTAATATAATAATATATATCGATTTTTATTATTTTTTTTAACACTGCCAGATTTTTTTGCAGCTTACTAAAAAGACCATTAACATAACTTTTATTCAAAATAACTTCACAGCTGTGGTAAATAGTGAACTACTGAACATTCGAAACATTATTACCACACCTTGTGCATATAACAAGCCTATGCTTTGTGTCTTTGGCTCATAAGTGTTCAGCGTCTCACATGTCCCGTCTGTTCTGTATGTATCAGGCAATCTTCAGTGTTTTTCATCTTTGTTGTTTTTAAAGATGCTCTGTGGTTTTTTGTTTCTTTCAAACTTTAAAGTACAGTTCAAAATATTTCAAAAAGTCCCAAGGTTTTCATTTTGGAGCAGAAATGTATTCGTTATTTAAATTTGCAAAATATTGCAATATTTACTATACAGACATTATGAAACATACAGTAGATTTTATGGGGTGCAGTGCCTTGAAAGCCTATGCATTTTGTGATTACAAATGTTTGCTGTTTTTGTTTATAGTGAGCCTTTGTTCTCTATAAACACGAATAGAAGACATTAGCGTCACAAAATGCACAGGCTGGATGAGGTGCTGCACCCCCAGAGTTACGTTGGAAGAGTATTCCTTTTTTGTTTTAAAATAAACTTTTTAGGTAGAACAAGTAGGATGCGTGTGATGTTATCGCTGCTACTTGTTTGTCCTGATGTTAAAAAAAGGAAGCCATAGAATGAGAACTTTTTTTGACAACTTTTTAGGAGTGAAATTTCACTAACTTTTCAGAGATTTTCTCTTAGGACGGTAACACCCCCCCCCCCCCCAACTGCCATTGGAATCTGTTAATCACCCCATTCCCATTAAATTTTAAATCTTCTTATAAAGCTTGCAATACCAAACCAGTACATGTGTATTGCAGTAATGTTTTGTACTTGTTTAGTTACAAAATTGCTGAGATTTGGTGTAGCATAAAATTGTGAGCCTTTCTATCTCTTTGGATTGCTTGAAATATAAGCATAGCTAGGCAATGCATAACAAACTGTTCTTAATCAATGGATACAAAATGGAACCTTCAAGGCAGAGACTGATTACGTTCCTGGATAATGGTATTTCTTCAAAACTTGAGTAAGCATGGAGAAAAAAAAATGAGTAAAAACAGAGGGCATCTTTAAAATATGCATCTATGTGATCAAATTATAATACATTTCCTTCTGGCTGGGTCAGGTATCAATTGCAGGATCTGCTATAGCCACTTTGGAAAAAGAATTTTCTACAGCAGCAGCAGAAAAGATCACCAAACATGTGGATGCTCCACACCTTAAACCGGCTGAAGCACGAGCAACACCACAAAAAATTGTTACTCAACCCTACCCTTTGGCAGAACCAGCCGATGCTTACAAAAGTCGATTTGATGTTGAAACGAAGAGAGATATAGGTTTGACCGTTACTGGTGCTTATTCACGTGAAGAAAGGTTTCAGTACCAGTATGAGGTTGGTTATCAAGAGACTCTTGTTCATCTTCTTTAAATCTTCTTATAACAAAAAGCTATAACAAAACAGGCCACTACTGTCTTCTCATCAGCTCTTACTGCTTGCTTCTCTCTACAAGTGGGTGTATTATTAGTGCTTTACTACACTTCTAACATGACCATATGCAGGAGTAATACTATACACCCGTTCTCGCATGATGCTTATTTTTAGACGTCTTGCCTATAGAAAAGCTCACACTCTTCCATATGTTTCAGGCTGAAGAAGCAGCCCAGGTTCCTGCACCAGCTGAAGTCCCTGTTTCTCCACCAACTATAGTCACTGTAAGTAATAGAGTTCTGGGATTAAGGGATTTACTTCTGGACGTGAGCCCATGTTTACCTAGCTCTTATTTTAAATTCAGAAATATCTCTTTATGGGGTAGATTTTCAAAGTTATGCCTAAAGTTTTATGACAAATTTAAAAAATGCTTTGCCTTTTGGCTTTATAACAGTAGCTGATAATGCAAATAATGTTTAAAGCTTTATTTATTAGGTTTGTATTCTGTATACAGAATAGATCTATTTAGTTTACAACAGTAACTGATAATGCAAATCATGTTTAAAGTTTTATTTATTATCTGTATACAGAATATATCTATTTAGTTATACAGAAATAATTTGAATATATATCTAAATACAAAAAAGAAGAAAATGCATATATGTATATAGATATAAAAGACAAAGCCCATGGTCTTTCTAGTATAAAGGCATGCATAAAAGTATTTATGATTGTAGTCTTTATGGCAAAAATATTATTTTAATTTACATGCATGGTATTATTTTCTATCTATCCAAATTCTTCATTTTATGAAACCATGAACATATATTACACCATGGTCTTTTTGTTAAAGCAATTTTTGAAGACTTTGCTAAAACAAAAATCTGAATGAATACATTTACATTTCTGTATCGATGACTAGAAGCCACTATAAATTATATAATGCCAAATATATTTTAGTGCAAACATACAATATTGTTGGTCAGTCATAGCGTCATGTTCACCGCTCATCACATTCGTCATAAATTCAGCAAGGCTGATTTTGTTTGGTTTTATTTATAGGGTCTAAAAAATGTAACAGTCCTTGAAGGCGAGTCAGTAACTTTGGAGTGTAGCATTTCTGGTCACCCATCGCCAACTGTGGTTTGGTATCGCGAAGATTACCGAATTGAAAATTCAATTGATTTCCAAATTACCTACGAACAAGAGATTGTAAGACTTGTAATTCGTGAAGCATTCGCTGAAGACAGCGGGAGATTTACTTGCACAGCAAACAACGAGGCAGGCACAGTCAAAACTTCATGTTACCTCCTTGTTCAAGGTAAGCCAACACCACCTGTTCAGAGTTATTTTGGTTAGTTGTGAATATAGCAAAGCAGGGGAATGTGAAACAGCTGCATTTTATGACTCTGCTCTAAATATGGCAGACATATGTTTGATGGGCTAGGCCATGCCATGTGACTGTTCTCTACAGTATTTGATACATTTATGTTAGGTTTGTAATTGTTAGACAAAAAAAGTGTCTAGTAATCTGTTTAATTAATACAATTAGAAAGGTAAAGCTGAACTGGATGTCCAGTGGTGATATGCATAAAATACATAGATAAAATAAATGAACCTCCCTAGCGATATGCTCGAAGCCAGTTCGTGCAAAAGGACGCTGCAATTAACGATGCACCCGAACTGGCTTCGGCCACGGAGCTGGAACATTCCTCATCCCGCTGTATCCTCTAGTGATCTCCGCGCCGGCTTCTTTCTTTCTTGCCGAGTGACGTCGCGGAGGCGGGACCCGGACTTAAAGGTACATTTTTTTTCTTTTGAACTGGATCAGAGACATTTCTTTATCTGATCCAATTCAAAAGTGGATATGGCTAGCAGAAACGCTAGCGGGAGCCGGAGAGATCTTACAATTTTTTTTTTATTGGTTTACATTTGTTTTGGTTTTTTATTGGATTGGATACATGTTTTATCCAATTCAAATCAAAAGAAAACAAATGTAAACTAATAAAAAAAAAAAGAATTTAAGAAAAATAAATTTGTCATGTACCTCTAAAGCGGCCATAGATGCTTCAATTTCTGGAAGATTTTGCAAATGATCACCATGCGCATTCGTGGTGATCGCTTGGTGATCAATCGCAAAACAAACGCGCCCACCTGGAGCAACCGCTCGTGGTTGCACAAAACTTTAATCAGCCAGAGAACGAATGCTTTTCTCTGGTCGATCGCCAGTACTTTGAATGGGGACCAGGGTCCCCATCCAAAGTATCGGTTGTCGAATCGCAAATGGTGTATTTCGATTCGCAGAACGATTGACCATGGCGTGATGATCTCATCATGCTGTGGTTGAATGTTCAATAAACGCCCACCAAGCATAGCGTCTATGGCCAGTTTAACCTCCCTAGCGTTATGCCCAAAGCAAGTACAGGCGCTGTTTGGTCGTGAATCAAACTGCGCCCGTGCCGGAATCAGGTGCAACCGCTGGCTCTCTGTGTGCCTGCAGCATTTCTACAGAGCTGCAGGCACACAGAGCCTGTCTGTCCCCATCGGCGTCATCAGTGACGCCGATGGGGGCGGAAAGGCAAAACACTGTATCACTTTTGGTACAGAAATCTGGAGCTCAGTGAACTGCCAGGGAGGTTAACAAACAGAGGTTAGTAAATAAAAGTTCTCCACAGTGTAGTCAATGGATAAGTCGAAATTATATTGGACATGTTTTTGAAGCTAAAATTGCCAAATATATAAGCTCCTTATCAATATTATGGGCTTATTTCTGTAATAAAAGTGTGAAGCAAGGGGGTTGGGGCAATGGAGAAAACCTGCCAATTGTGTTAACTTCTCTACATTACCATATATAACTAATTGAAAATAGCTTGACCTGACACTTGCCAAGGTAACATGCATAGGTACTTTGAACGGCTTAAATTAACAGAAAGTGATTGATTCCTACAATTAGTAAAATTAGCCACCTGTATGCGTTGCTGTGCATATTGGTTAATTTAGCAACGTTTGGCCACTTATCTCTAATAGTGATGGATGTTTGCACTCCTTCTAGCCAGCAAGCAGGATGGGTGTTCGACCTGTCCCGTTCGCCGGCGAGAAGGTGCTAACTATGATTTCTTCAGCAGGATCAGGAGCAGTAAGTTAAGAACCTGGTCTTGCAGTGAAAAGCCTGGAAAACCGGAAGTGACGTCAGTGATGTCACATTCGGCAATCGCAACCAGGAACTATGCGTTCCAGGTACCGGATGTGACGTCACTTCCGTTTTTTCCGATTCAAATTTGAATCTGCCCATGAACAGACGGACGACGGACTTTTTTAAAAGCCCGATCCGCCTGTTCACCAGACGAACCTTGGGGAAGTTCGCCCATCACTAATCTCTAATGGTTATATTTTTTAATCATATTTTTCATAAGGTACTGTTTTTTTTTGCATATATTATTTTATGCTTCAACATTTTTTTATTTTATGCTTTTATTTAGCCCTATGTTTGAGGTTCTAAGTTTCTGAAATGCAGATATACAACTAATCATTAAGTCATACATTTATGATTCAGTTATGGCTGGTAGAGTTTAATAAAGGTGCCCATATTTATATCATGTGTATTCTGATACTTCCCTCAGTATTTATGAACATCACCTAAAAACAGATACTCTCTTACTACCCCTCCCAAGTATATAGGTAGATGTGCACAGCATTGTTTGGGGCTTTACTGAGAGTAAAGTTAAATAAATGTAATTTAATTAAATAAGCAGTACAGTAAATATCTATAGACAGCGGCTTAAGACTTGATATTAGCTATCACAGAGATAAAAAGTTATGTATGGGTTGATAAATTTATACAGGTGCCCATACATAGCGAGATGTAGCGGGATGACGTCATCCTTTGTGTGCTGGCCTTTACTTTGAATGGGGACTGCTGTTCAAATTTAAAGTAATGGGATCGGCAAGGAATTTGCTGTGTGATCTGATATGTGGCAGACTCCTCGTCGATCTTGCAAGGTGGACCCACCTGAAAATCGGGTGTATGGCTATCTTAATATGTTGAATCATTACTTTTTCACTTATTGCTGGTGCAAGGCTGAAAAATGTTGAGATGGTCTACATGATTTTCTATAATAACCCATATTTATATATATTACAAATATCTAAAGTGTACCACGCACCACCGTGCATGATTATAACTTCTGGGAGTTTTTTTAATAACTATATAACTGTATAGGTTTATAGTAAGCCTACAGATGCCCATACACGGTTAAATTTTGCGTTCAATTCCAGAACGATCCATCGCTGTGCATGTTCGTGGCGATCAATTGTTCGGGAAATGACCGCTGCCTACCTTGAGCGTTCATGTTGGTAAATCCCAGTTTGATCGCTATTATTTTGAATGGGGGCCGAGGGTCGTCCAGGGATTGAGCACTCAAAGTGCTGAGCTTCGATTTGTCGATTGCAGCATAAGCACGCCACGATCAATCGCTTACGTGTATGGCTAGCTTTACACAACCGCTATCAGTATCCAAGCAAATAAATCCCCCCCCCCCCCGCTCCAAAGTGTCAGCATCAATTCCAATCTTGATTAAGATCATATAGGGGGTCAAAATGAATCAGTGGAGGCTGACCATGATGCAGAGACTGTTGTGGTGAACAATAAATATTTTGGATTGATTGTCAGCGTGTGTGCATGCTTCCATGCTAGGACAACTACCTTCTTTAATGAAAACATTTATTTATTCTACAGCAAATAACATAAACATAGTGCTGATCATTTATGATGGGATTCATTTTATTTACTCTAAAATTCTGGAGTGTGTATGTTGCCTTGTGTTGCCTGTGACAACTGAAGAATTGTACAAAAACTTTGCAACAAATAATTTTTGATATTTGTTTTGTTCCTATCTTAGTGTCCGAGGAGTATGAAGTCAGAGAAACTGTCACAGAAAAAATGACAGAAGAACAAACGTAATTATATTTTCATATTCTCTCTCTCATATAATCTCTTTTTTTTTAATTCAGTATTTGCATTATGTTGTTTGCTATCAGTCACTAGATTGTTTTTTTTTAGCACAGTGTTCTATAGAAAAAACCAAACCAAAATGTTAAAAGGACTAATGCAAACTATAGATAAAGACCTTTGACTATAAATAAAGATATCCATACACGGGTCGATTTCCGTACGTTTGGTGAATGATTGATCACCATGCGGTGAAGCAGAAATTGAATGCATGCACCAGTTTAGGTGATCGATCCCAGGCTGATATTTGAATGGGGATGGAGGGTTCCCATCCCCAAAAATGGTGATCAAACAGGGATTTACCAACATGTTGGATCCCTGTTCGATTGACATTTTGTATGACCGGGATAAATCGCAAACATGCATGGCGGTCGATCGTTACAGACTCTAAAGAAAAATCGATCCATGTATCGGTAATTTAAGTCAGCAAACATTGTGGTTGGGGATTTACATAATGAACCTATTTGATCAGCATCCCAACAAGGAAATGCAGCCCTACAAACCCCATATTTCTATATTTACAGGTTTACTTCAAACAGTATTGTTGCTCACCTTGCCTTATATAAAAAATAAATACTACATATATATACTCCTTTATGAAATGTTGTTAATTGTTGTTAATATTGTTAATGTTACAGTATAAACTAAAATTAAGTACTGTAGTTATTGAACAAACACAAATTTGAAATACAAAAAGTATGCCTGTTACCCAGAATAACTATCTTGATGACCTTATCTCACCATTTAACCATCTTTTTGCAGATACTCAGAGGAGCAGAAGATGGAGACAGAGGTGACTGCTCCTGCTGAAGCAGGAGAAGGAGTAGCACCCTTCTTCATTCGAAAACCAACTATTCAGAAGTTGGTTGAGGGAGGCCGTATTATATTTGAGTGTCAGATTGGAGGAAATCCAAAGCCACACATTTACTGGAAAAAGGCTGGCGTTCCTTTAAATACTGGATACAGGTAATAACACACAGGTTGCATTAAAAAAAAAAAAACAGACTACTCTGGACTCCCTCCAGGACACACCAGCAGACCCCTTCACTGCCGCACATGGACCACTTCCACCATGACAGACCACCGGTCTGTCACAGTACACAAACCTCATGAAGGGGGCAGATAATTAATAATGTCATGGTAACACTTTGTAGAATTTTTCCCATTAATATTAACTCTTTGGTATATTAAAAACCATACTCTTCTCCTTTCAGATATAAAGTCGCCTATAACAAGGATACTGGAGAATGCAAACTTGAGATTTCTATGACATTTGCTGACGATGCTGGAGATTACAGCATTGTCATCCGTAACAAACATGGAGAAGCTACTGAAACCACAAGTCTTTTAGAGGAAGGTAATAAAACATTCAGATAACAAACTCATAAAGGGTCATTTTTATTTACATTGTCTTGCATAGGTATGGATTATTTATGATCTTTTTATCTTTAAACAGCTGAATATGATCATTACATGAGGATGCACGAAGAGCCTACTCCATTTGTACCTGAACCAAAAGTAGCTGAAGCCGCACCAATATTGTTTCGATCAGAGTATGATAAGGAATATGAGAGGGAACAAGCCCTTATCAGAAAGAAGATGGCCAAGGATACTACTTTAGTTAAGACTACCATTCATGCTGAGGTAAATTAAATGGGACTTGGAACAACTTTTAATAATATAGTGGGGTAATCCAGAGCAATTATTTACATGTAATTATCTTTACTAAATTGTCTTACAAATATTCCACTAAGTACGTATCACGATTATACAAAATAAAAGGGGGAAGACAAAGGCATGAGATGTAAACTGTGGCAGCTGGGGAATAAATAGTGCCACAATCCTCCTAGAATTATTAGAGAAAAACACAAATCAGACCCAGAAGGGTTATTGAGGTGGCTAGCCTCCGAGGATCTAAGTGACACATATACAGGCAACTATGTTCACAAATGAAGGTAAAAAATGACAGAATTTTTTCTCAACACATAAAAACAGGGCAATCAAATCCCACAATTTAAAACAAGGATATTTGGAAACTGTGTAGCAAAGACCCCATACAGTCCAAAAATGACATTAGTAATGAATGGATAAATATTTCACAATATCCAAGTAAGTGCATATAGGTCAAGCCAGTGTCAGATATGTGGGTCCATTCCCCCAATGCGTTTCAGCCTCTTGTCCTAGCAGCCTCCTCAGGGGGGATACATATCACACAATACTTTTAAATCAATCCATTAATACACGTAAAAACATTGTCAATATACCTTCATAGTTTATCCGACTGGCTTACATGATTGCCAGTTCAAATCATGCGGAAGAGAGAAATCGGGGGAGGGAAACACACATGGCCTCCTACCCCACCCAACTGCCGCCTGAAAACCCCATTCATTAAGTCACACATTAGAGGGGTGTGTAACAGTTCACCAGCACTATGGGATACTAATGAGGAATGGCACATCTTAGTCCTACATCCGGAACCAGAGTTCTAATAAAGCGTATATACCTACTCTGGAGGTCCAGGAGGTCCAAATTTCCTCCATGTCGCCGCAAAAAAAATTTGCCAAGAATGTTTCATATTATACCAGCTGCATCAAACATAGGGGGAAGTACATTGGTCATAGCACTGTGCATCCATATTACCTGTAGGTACTATCCCTGGGACCTCAGGTGTAGCAGCCCTCCAAACCTATAACAGGTGGAGGTATATGTCCATAGATGTATAGGGTAACTGCTCCAATTATCTAACAAATAGGTATTGACAATAAAACATTGAGCAGTTTTACCTTAATTTGTGAACATAGTTGCCTGTATAACTGTTATTAAGATGTGTTATTCTACATATTACAATTATACATTATTTTATATAACCTAGTAATAAAAATACTTTACTTAAATTTGACACCTAAATAATACACTTCAATGGTATGA
Source organism: Ptychadena robeensis (assembly GCA_036250615.1). NCBI lineage: Eukaryota > Metazoa > Chordata > Amphibia > Anura > Ptychadenidae > Ptychadena > Ptychadena robeensis. Next base: position 10,215,827 of record CM070039.1, read on the forward strand.
CATAATTCACTCATTTAACACACACCCTAAATGTCACTTGTTAAAACTTCTTAATCTGAGGTATCTGCAGCACATGGGTCCTGGTACACTGAAGAACGTGGACTCTAAATGAACTTTATTCCTAAAATAAACTATTTTAACACTTTCAGATAGGTTGCTTTATATAATAATAATAATAATAATAATAATAATAACAAAGTCTAATGAATATACAAGTGCCTTTAATTAAAAAATATATGATAATATCAATAATGAGTTATGAAATCTATGTTTGAGGTGATTCTTAAACAATCTTAGTTTGAGAATTTTTTTAATTCACACTGCATACAGTCTCCACAGTTGACTAAAATATTTGTACGTACTGAACAAAAAGGCCTCTTGTTACAAATTTGGCTAAAGTTGTGGTTGTGGTTATCCAGTTTATGTGTAACATGTTATTTTATTTACTTTTCTAGGAATATCAGCTGACTGCATTTGAACAGAAACTTATCCAAGAGATTGAATACAGAATCATAAGGATTACCTTAGAACAATTACTTGAAGAGGACGGAGAGGAGATGATTGTTGATGTTCCGGAATCTGAAATTATTGAATCAGGGTTTGACATAAGACTTAAGAGTTACCAGATCCTTGAGGGAATGGGAGTAACGTTCCACTGTAAAATGTCTGGATACCCATTACCAAAGGTAAACAAAAGGCGATTTTTTGCCGTACAGTGGATAGAATTGTCTTTTAATCAATGTCAGTTAAGTCTACCCTGAGCATCTAGGATCACATAGTTTCTTGGTCCCAATAACTCATGTTATAAGTACTGATGGCCGAACTGCCCGCCGGCGAGCAGTACGGGTGTTCGATCTACCCCGTTCACCAGCGAGAAGGAGATCTCTATTCTTCCTCTGGCAGGATCAGAAGCAGCGAGATCCTTCCGGAGGAAGCCGGTCTCCTAGTGAAAAAGTCTCGAGAACAGGAAGTGACGTCAGGGACGTCACATCCGGCTCCCGTAACCAGGAACTATGCCTTCCAGGTACCGGATGTGACATCACTGACGTCACTTCCAGTTTTTCTGATTCAAATTCCCCGCCTGGATCTGTCCGCGAACAGGCGCACTTCTTTAAAAGTCCGTTAAATGGCCATCACTAGTAATTGGAGAATGAAGATAATCCATTGTTTGCAATCAGAAAGAGCCGATTTCATAGGCTTACAGTAGTTTCATACATGACCAACCAGAAAGAAAAAATCTATATATATAGTAAGCAAGCAAACTAGCCCCTTCAGACTTTTGAATAATTAACACACATTGGTGGTAAGATAATCACTTTTTAATTTAATATGGTAATGCTATGTTTTAGCTAGGTGTGTTATATTCTCTTTTGTAGGATTTGAATGACAGCAATTAAAATATGTCACTCATATATTGTCTTTTAAACCCACTGTTAGCGATCATTTCAGGTAACAGTTTCTAATAAACACTGCTCTATGCCAAGCAGGTTACTCTGTTCTTTGGAGAGAAGTATAGATGATTACAATAGTCCTCATTAGCAGCTCTCACTTTGTGTTCGGACCAGGCAGATCACTGAAGGACCTCAAGAGACACCAGAGCAAATGTTAGATTCCCCAGGAAATGTTGTTAATTTAAATTGTTTGTATTGCAATCTTGGCATTATGGATACAATGGATATATAACTTGAAAAATGATATATAACACAATTTTACTAAGAATATTGTGTAATGTCTTTCTGCAGATAACATGGTACAAGGATGGAAAACGCATTAAGCATGAAGGCCGCTACCAAATGGAAATCTTGCAAGATGGCAGAGCTAGCCTGCGCATCTCTGTTTTGTCTACCGAAGATGAGGGTATTTACACTGCTTTGGCCAGCAATGTTAAAGGAAATTCCATTTGCTCAGCAAAATTGTATGTGGAGCCTGCTGCACCAACTGGAGGTCCAGCTTACATACCAGCTCCAGAGGCTGTTAAAAGAATACGGTAAATACTATTTATATTTAACATTGTATTCTACTAACATTGTATCATATTCTATAAAAAAAAGTATCATGTTTAGCAGTTATATCTACATAAATAAAATTTGTATCATAAAGATTATAGGTGGATCAAGTACAGTTTTGTTTGTAATAAATGCAAAACAATATTATTTACAATAGTCAACTCCAATTAAATTCCAGTACACAACATAATTAACTTTATTATGCCTATTATTGAAACATTGTGACTATGGAGAAAATAAACAGCAGTCAAAACATTTAGTGGTCGATATTCATAAAAGACAATGTTCATTCAATACTAGCAATAAGCAAAAATATAACTAATTACAAACAGCAAATAATGATACAGCTGCTACTGCAGATAAAAAGTAATCTTACCATAGTTTTTTTATTATTTTTGATCATGTTTGAGGTATCAATAGTTGATAGATTTTTTATATAACTAAACCTCTTAGTCCAGTTAAGAGTACTGTAGCATAATATCATGTGTTGGGGAATACCTTTCCTTACACAGATTTCATATGTGTTCACTTGGTGCTAATTTATTTTATTATTCTGCCTTTTGTCTTATGATTACTCATACTGATAAATGTTCTGTATAGACACAATTTAAAGCTTTGGTATAATATTTTTTTTAAACAATTACATTTATTGAGGTTTGAAACAGGACAATGAAATATTGGTTGCATGACAAAAGTATGAACAAAATAAAAAGAATACAACAGTCAAAGGCAATCCAGGAAGAAGTTTACGCAATGTATATCAAAGTAAACGCTAATAAGGTTAAATTATGTTTTTTAGGCTTTGTTTCCATTGCGTTGGGACCCCTCCGCTAAGCGTACACACTTAGCGGGAGGTCCCAACGTAACAGATAGACTTACCTGCTTGGCAGAGTGTCTGTCTTCATTGCGCCGAGCCAATTCCCCGGTGTAAGGCAGAACGTAGTCGAGTACGTTCAGCCTTTACACCGGCGGATGTGTAAACAGACTATCAGCCGGCAGGCAAAGTCTGTGGGATACGTCGGGACCCCTGCTAAGCGTATACGCTTAGTGTAGGGGTCCCGACGTATAATGGAAACAAGCCCTTAGTTGGAGTAAAAACAAACCAAGGAGCAGAAAGAAGTGGGGGGGGGGGTGAAAGTGGAGAGAAGAGACGGGAGAGAGGAGTGGGGTAAGGGAAGGAGGGGTACTGATTCGGTGTGCAACACCAGCAGACCGCTGGAAAGTCCATTTGCCACAAGTGTTTAGTCCACCAGGGGAGTGGGCCTAGATGTGTAAATAGCCAGTAGTTGATGGAACTTAGGGGTGTTTAGGAATAGGAGCCAAGGAGGCCATTACGCTACATCTGAAGACTGTTGATGCTGTAGCTGGGATACCAGGCCCTCTATGTGACTGTGGGACAGCTCTGAAAGCCATTCTTCTATGTGAGGTGGGTCAGCAGACTTCCAATGCCTTGGCAGCACCGCCCTAGCTGCTACTAGTAAGTATCGCAGTAGGCCAGATCGAGAGAGTGAAGTCGGATACAGTGAGAGGAGGGCCCCGATTCTGGGAGCCCAAGGCCGCGTTGTAAAAGGCAAACACCACCTCCCAAAACTTCGAGATGGCCATACAGTTCCACCAAATGTCCAGAATCGAGCCCCGTTCTCGTTGGCATCGCCAACAGGTAGGGGGTATTATAGGAAACATCCGATGCAGACAGGTTTGGCACCTGTACCATCTTGACAGAATCTTAAAGCTTTTCTCATGGGCAGCGGAGGCAACACTTACTTTAAGGGTGTTGGAGAAAATACGGTTGGCTTCTTCGTCGCCTTGGTATAATATTAATGAATAAATGTTGATTGTTAACATTTATGTTCCATAGGTCTGTATCTCCACGTTCTCCAAGCCGCTCCCCTGGACGGTCTCCTGCACGTTCACCTGCTCGTCGATTGGATGAAACTGATGAGTCACAGTTGGAAAGACTTTATAAACCAGTGTTTGTAATGAAACCTGCGTCCTTTAAATGTGCTGAAGGACAAACTGCAAGATTTGACCTGAAAGTTGTTGGAAGACCAATGCCAGAAACATTTTGGTTCCACAACGGTAAATATTTTATCCTTAAATTACGGCAACATTTTACCTCCCCTCATAACAAGTTTTTACCAATTGCAGCATTTAATACCTAGCTGAGGTCAACATAGCCCCCTATGATTCAACACATATTATGAAAATATGAATTCTAGAAAATAACAATTACACATATTCTTATTAATAATAATATTATCATAGTAATATATAAATTGTGCTAGGGTAACATATATGCAATGGAGGTGATATTGGTAAAAATATTACCAAAAATACTACATATGCTAATTTTTCTGTCTTTATTTGTAGGTCAGCAAATCGTCAATGACTATACACATAAAATTGTTATAAAGGAAGATGGAACACAGTCCCTTATCATAGTCCCAGCACTGCCCACTGATTCTGGAGAATGGACAGTCATTGCGCAAAACAGAGCTGGAAAAACTTCAGTCTCCATGACATTGACAGTAGAAGGTAAGAGTATTCCTGAATTGTAAACTGCTTTCAGTTTCTGATAAAGTATCACAGGACTACTAAAGTCTAATGTCATATTTGTGTCTCATCTGCAGCAAAGGAACATTTACAAAGACCACAGTTTGTGGAAAAACTAAAGAATGTGAGTGTAAAGGAAGGCTCTCAACTGGAAATGTCAGTAAAAGCAGTTGGTAACCCCAACCCAGATATTGTGTGGCTGAAAAACAGTGACATCATTGCTCCTCACAAATTTCCCAATATAAAGTGAGTACTTTACTCTTTTTGTATATTAGTGTTCAAAAGGCAAACAAGTGAATGTTTCATACAGAAACTCTAATTTTCTTATTTCAGGATTGAAGGAGCTAAGGGTCAAGCAGCGCTTAAAATTGATTCAACAGTTGGACATGATTCTGCATGGTACACTGCCACTGCAATTAACAAAGCTGGACGTGACACTACTAGATGCAAAGTCAATGTAGAAGTTGAGTTTGCTGAACCTGAACCTGAAAGAAAGCTAATCATTCCTAAGGGCACCTACAAAGCTAAGGAAATAGCAGCACCTGAGTTAGAGCCACTTCATCTACGTTATGGTCAAGAGCAATGGGAAGAAGGAGATCTATATGACAAAGAAAAGCAACAGAAGCCCTTCTTTAAGAAAAAGCTTACTTCCCTTAGACTTAAACGTTTTGGACCTGCACACTTTGAGTGCCGTCTTACACCAATTGGAGATCCTACCATGGTTGTTGAATGGCTCCATGATGGAAAACCTTTGGCAGCTGCCAACAGGCTTCGCATGGTGAATGAATTTGGATACTGCAGTCTTGATTTTGAGGTAGCTTACCCAAGAGACAGTGGAGTTATTACTTGCAGGGCAACCAACAAATATGGGACAGACCACACTTCTGCAACTTTAATTGTAAAAGATGAGAAGAGTCTTGTCGAGGAGTCTCAATTGCCAGAAGGAAGACGAGGCATGCAGAGAATTGAAGAACTAGAAAGGCTAGCTCATGAAGGTGCACTTGCAGGAGTCACAGAAGATGTAAAGGAAAAACAAAAACCAGAAATTGTATTGTTTCCTGAACCCGCAAGAGTTTATGAAGGAGAAATTGCGCGTTTCCGTTGTCGCGTTACTGGATATCCTCAGCCAAAAGTAAACTGGTACCTTAATGGGCAGCTAATTCGTAAAAGCAAAAGATTCAGACTCCGCTATGACGGTATATACTATATTGAAATTGTTGACTGTAAATCTTATGATACTGGAGAGGTAAAAATTACTGCTGAAAACCCTGAGGGTGTTGCCGAACATGTCGTCAAACTTGAAATTCAACAGAAAGAAGATTTTAGATCAGTTCTTAGGAGAACACATGAGCCAAAAGTTGCTCCTCCTCCAACTGAGCCAGGAAAACTTCCATTTGAAATTAAAAAAGCTGAACCAGGGTCAAAAGAATTTGTAAAACTTAAAAGGACTGAAAGAATTACCCATGATAAAATTTCTGAAGAATCAGAAGAACTGCGTAGCAAATTTAAGCGTAGAACTGAAGAAGGCTACTATGAAGCTATAACTGCAGTTGAACTGAAGTCTCGCAGGAAAGATGAAGCATATGAAGACATGCTTAAGAAAACAAAAGATGACCTTCTTCACTTTACAAAGGAACTGACTGAAGAAGAAAAGAAAGCCCTTGAAGTTGAAGGCAAAATCACTATTCCGACCTTCAAACCAGACAAAGTTGAGCTTTCTCCAAGTATGGAAGCACCAAAGATTCATGAAAGAATACAAAGTCAAACAGTTGCACAAGGAGGTGAAGCTCATTTTCGTGTCCGTGTTGTGGGAAAACCAGATCCAGAATGCCAGTGGTTTAAAAATGGTGTCAAAGTTGAAAGGTCTGATCGCATCTACTGGTACTGGCCAGAAGACAATGTGTGTGAACTAGTTATTAGAGATGTTGTGGCCGAAGACTCTGCCAGCATCATGGTGAAGGCCATTAATGTTGCTGGAGAAACCTCAAGCCATGCATTTTTGCTTGTACAAGGTAAAATATATCTAAGTGTTAATTATCAAATTAACATAGGATTTTTCTGAGCTGTAGTATAACATCCTTTTCTCACTACAGGCAAGCAACTGATAACATTTACACAACAATTAGAAGACCTGACCGCAAAAGAAAAGGACAGCATGGCCACCTTTGAGTGTGAAACATCAGATCCATTTATTAAGGTGAAATGGTACAAGAATGGTGTGGAGATTCACTCTGGTGATAAGTACAGAATGCATTCTGAACGTAAGGCCCACTTCCTTTCTGTGCTTACAATTGACATGTCTGATGCTGAAGAATACAGCTGTGTCCTTAAGGAAGATGAATCTGTAAAAACAACTGCCAAACTTATAGTTGAAGGTAATATAATCTGTTATATTATTGTAACTTAAATAAACAAATACATTAATAACAATGTATAGTTCTAACGTCTTTGCTCCTGTCTGCAGGTGCTCTTGTCGAGTTTATTAAACAGCTTGAGGACATTGAAGTTTCAGAAACACTATCCGGAGAATTGGAATGCATTGTTTCTCCTGAAGACGCAGAGGGTAAATGGTATCATGGTCATACCGAGATTACGTCAGGTAGCAAATATGTGATTACCTCCCGCAGAGGGCGCCATATTCTTACTGTTAAAGATGTTACAAAGGACGATCAAGGAGAATATAGCTTTGTGGTTGTTGGGAAGAAGACCACTGCAAATCTCAAAGTAAAATGTAAGTTGTTGGTGCTATGCATTTATAATTATAAGTCATTTGAATTGCTGTAAATGACAACTTATTGTTTTTTTTTTTTCTTATTCACAGCTCGTCCTGTTACAGTTCTGCAAGGACTTTCAGATCAGAAAGTGTGTGAAGGTGACATTGCTCAACTTGAAGTCAAACTGTCCCTTGAAAGTGCAGAAGGAGTCTGGCTTAAAGATGGAGAGGAAATCCAGCCCAGTGATCGCATCCACATTGTAATTGACAAACAGTCTCACATGTTACTTATTGAAGATGTCACAGCTGATGATGCAGGAAAATATTCTTTCACAGTCCCAGATCTTGATCTTTCCACATCTGGGCATTTGTCTGTTTACAGTAAGTATTACAATTCAAAGGAATTATATTTTAGTATTACCATTGCTGTTAGTCCTCAATTTGATATCTTATTGCCGTCTTTCCTTTTAAAGGTGTTGAGATTGTCATCCCTCTCAAAGATATTCATGCCATAGAGGGAACAAAGGCTGTACTTGAATGTAAAGTTTCAGTTCCTGATATGGCCTCTTCTAAATGGTCTATAAATGATAATCCAGTCAAACTTGATAATCGTGTGCAAGCTATTGCTAAAGGATCCAAGCAACGACTGGTATTCTCAAGAATCCATGCTTCGGATGAAGGGCATGTCAAACTTCTGATTGGAAAAGTGGAAACTACCTGCAACCTTACTGTAGAAAGTAAGTATTATAGTTATAAACTGTGGAATTAATACAAAACATTATCTGTATATAGAACATAGAAAATCACATATACTTTAATCTTAAAATAGAGTTTCTACCAAATTCAGCATTAAAACATGGTATACCAGTGTTAAATATGATCCATTTTAACTTAAAGTTTAATTAAAGTGCAAGCTGGCATGTTTCTATTCCGCTAGAAAATATTCCTTGAGTTAGTAACTTGTTTGTTTGTTTTTAATCATGTCAGTCATATATACTCAATTTATATTAAATTCTGTAAATAATACATATTACCATTGATTTCTTACAGAAATTACCATCATTAGAGGACTGAGTGACCAAACATGCACTGAGACACAAAATGTGACTCTGGAAGTTGAACTGTCACATTCTGGAATTGATGCTTTGTGGCTTTTCAAGAATGAAGAACTTAAACCTAGCCCCAAATACAAGATTGAGTCCAAGGGCAAGACATATACATTAATAATCACAGATATGATGAAGGACGAAGAAGGCCAATATACCTTCTTTGCAGGAGAACAACAAACTAGTGGAAAACTTACTGTTTCAGGTACTGATTGTAGAAAGAAAAAACACTAAAACACTTTTATGTTTAGATCAATATCAGTTCAAGTTGTAAAAAAATTTCAATTTCCCTTTTTTATGTAGGTGGGGCTATAAGCAAGCCACTTGTGGACCTCATAGTAGCTGAATCTCAAAAAGCAGTTTTTGAGTGTGAGGTGGCTAACCCAGACTCTAAAGGACAATGGCTAAGAGAGGGAAAGCCAATACATTTCACTGACAGCATTAAAAGTGAATCCATCGGCAGAAAGAGACAACTTATTATTCCTATCAGTAAGATTGAAGATATTGGTGAATACACATACCAAGTGGCAACTTCAAAGACTTCTGCAAAGCTGAAGGTTGAAGGTTAGTATGTTTCATTGCCTATGTTAAGTTTTGTTTAACTACATTTCCGTCCCATGTGACATTACAAAAATCATTTGGACATTAGATCAATAAAAATAAGCTAAGTTCTTATTGTTTAAGGTTAGAAACCTGTGGTTTTATATGTTTTTATTGATTAATATTTTACAAAAATTACAGCATACAACAGGATTCCTAAAACATAATGGGTACCATAGGGATCAGATCAGACATTGTTTTTATTTAGAATGTATAGTACAAAATATTGTAGAAGAACAGAATGTTTTAATCAATTGAATCAGTCTGTGTAAGTTTATTATTACAAATAATAAATCTAAACTCTAACTCCTAGGGTTGGTGGCCATCATCCCAGAATACAATATGTAAAAAGGAGCTGAGGAGGGAGTTAGACACCCTCTACAGCTGGGGATATCCTCTGAAAGTACAGAGGCTGGGGGACTTTAAAGACCATCCACACCACAAAACAATGCATTACATGTGAGCTACATAAAACATGGGTGAAAACATATTCAAAAACATAACAATTTATTAGTCCATAAAACCAATCATGTGTCCAAGGAAAATACTTCCAGGTATTTCAGCTCATCTGTGTTGATGTACAATGCACGTTCGGATCATCCGCTAACCACAGCGCCTCACACATTAGCCCAGATGTATCACAAGCCAATAAAGACCCCAACGCGTGTTTCGTTCATATAGAACTTCATCAGGGGGTAGATAGTGATTGCGGCAGAGAAGTGCTTCTGCTGAGGCATAAATGACGTCTCTGAAAGTGTAGGCTTTTTGGTTTTGTAGTGTGGGGTGGCGGGTTGAACGGGAGCCCGCATTCACAGCGGCTTACACAGTAGCCAGGCAGGATATTTATAAGCGGGGGTATCGTCAGTCAGGGATTAGTAAAAGAAGTCGTTTTGTGGATCAAATGTCGGTATATCCAACGATAGAGGTTTCCCTTCTGTCAGTAAAACTATTCCGTGGCTGCTGGTTAGCATCCTTGAGCTAGTTTTACTGTCATAGGGAATACCTTGCTATCGAGTTTGCCTCATCAGCATCAGCACTATTCCATCTCTGCTCTGCCGCATCACTATCTAACCTTCTAAATGTCGCAGGAATCCTGGTGTGTTCCACTCACACACGGGAGTCTGTCAGACTCTAGCCAATAACTCGGAGGTAACAGCCTGCAATCGGCATTTCCCCCCCCCTGGCATGAAAAGAACCGGCAGTTCGGATTCCGTGTGCAATCCGACCTGCCGTCTTTTTTTCAACACACACTCAAGGGTGGGCTCCCTCATAGTTGCGGCGACCAACCTTTATGTTCTCGCGGGAGCGAGCATTCGTTGGTCTGCTACAAACTATGGGCCGGGCTCTGCCCATACATGGGGGGCCTTTAAAGCACATAGCATGTGAAACTTTCAAACTAATTTTCTCGATGTACATGTGGATAGCCATAGGGTGCAAAACTTTAACACAATCAAGTTGAAAATATTTCAGCCCAAAAAGTTAAAAAAAAAAAAAAAAAAAAGAAAACGATTTCAGTGCTGATTTAAAAAAACTTTGTGAAAATCTTGCACAAGATGTTTTATCATATTACTACTGTTTGCATATTTTTATATCCGTCAAATCAAGAACAACTAAAAAACCAGCCTGTGACAGAAACCAAGACGCCATATTTAAGTGTGGAACTGACACAATCCTGATTGACAGGTATCTCAATGGATTACAAATGGAGTTGTGAATCTGCAATCCATGACAATTATGAAATCACAGTTGAGAGGACTAGTGGACACCTTGCGAGTCAAAACTGTGGTTTTGGCCCGTATGAGTCCGTATACAGCTTCAGCTTGGCAAAATTGGAGCCAAATGCAAGACTTCATGTTTGAAAGTAGTGAAAACCCTCAAGGATGGCATCTCAGAAAACAATCAAATTTACTGGTTGAATCTCAAGCCCCCCATACCCCACTCCAATTACCATGCACTTCTTACAAACCAACAACCAACTTTTCTTCTACAACTTTTCTTTTTCGTTTCTCCTCACCAAAACCATGTAATAGTAGGACCTTCTCACCTTTTCCAATCACTATGGTATTCTATCATGTAGGTCACTATACTACATAGTTGTTGGTACGGATCTCATGAAAGTTGTATGGAGGAATCTGAGGAGGGGTATGGGGGGCTTAAGGTTTGATCTACGTGAGATCAATCTGGTTGATCTAAAGCTAAGCCAGATCAGTGTCGATTCCATGGCCCGATCGATCCCCCTCCGAATCGATTCCGGCGATCTCTCAGGCGGGAATCTGGAGTCTCTGATCAATCGGCAATTAAGAGTAGTTCCTATCGCTGCATACCAACAAACCTTGTCCCCACCCCTTTTCCGTGGCCGATTCCGTTTCCGAAATCGCTTAGTCTTACGATCCCCAATGCACTCCCCTGATTGTGTGCATAATCGGATCAGAAAGACCCACAGGTTGGTTCTTCTGTCTGATCCGATTCTGGGCCCCTGAATCAATCGGACGCGATCGATCGGACAAGGTGGGCTGCACGCGATTCCGGCACGATCGTTTCGCGTGCACGCGCCCGGAATCGATCAGACCGGAATCAGATGGGAACCGAACCCGTGTATGGGGCCTTAGGTAGAAGAGCGGTGGCAAGTCCAGATTTTGAAGAAATACCTTAATAACCTTAAAATAGATCCTATTGGATCTTCTCCATCACTGGAAATCATGCAAGCAATGCAACCAGAAGGGATACCGTTGTTCACTTATATTACTATATCAGATCAAGTTTTACAAAGGGGATAATAATGTTTGTCAACGTGATAATAATAATTTAGATTTTGTTTGCGTGATTGTATGTTACAAAACAAGCAAACATATGAAACTCTTATTAAGCTAATGTTGTTTTTTTCCCCAGCTGTTAAAATCATTAAAAAACCCAAGGATGTGACAGCTCTTGAAAATACACCAGCTACATTTGAACTCAGTGTTTCTCATGAAACTGTGCCAGTCAAATGGTTCCATAAGAATGTTGAACTGAAACCAACTGATAAACATAAGATTGTATCAGATCGTAAAGTCCACAAACTCGTGCTCCAGAACGTTACTCCTGATGATGCTGGGGAATACACAGCAGTGATCGGACAGCTCGAATGCAAAGCTAAACTTTTTGTGGAAAGTAAGCTTGTTTTTTATTATATTCTATAAGAGTTTATCTTCATTTTTCTACGCTTGTCTCTATTGTCTAATTAAATAGATACAACACCTTGTTCATAATTATATTACTGTTTTATTTCAGCATTACATATTACTAAGACCATGAAGAACATTGAGGTCCCTGAAACCAAAACAGCCTCTTTCCAGTGTGAGGTGTCTCATTTCAATGTTCCATCAATCTGGCTGAAGAATGGTGTTGAAATTGAAATGAGTGAGAAGTTTAAGATTGTGGTTCAGGGTAAACTTCATCAATTGATCATCATGAACACAAGCAGCGAAGATTCAGCTGAATATACCTTTGTGTGTGGAAATGACAAAGTCAGCGCAACTCTAACCGTAAAACGTATGTATGGATTGCAAGGATGCTTTTGCCTATTTTGTTCACTTGTGCAATTTCATAACATACAATTATAATTACCAAATTACCACATTCTAATTACCATATCAGGACTATTAACTGTTTGTTAATATAAGTAAATCGTATATTAGATCTGCTTCATCACAAATTGAAGATAATTGTTTTTGTACACCTACAATGGGAGAAAAATGATGGCTGCAATTTTTGTGCTCTCTTTGGGAATATTATTTTCTGGAATTTATGCTGATGCTTGCCTTGCCTGATTCACTGATTAGGAAAAAGTGTAAGGCCAAAAATATCCCAATGCATGATCTGGGTCTCATGCAAGACAACCACCAGAGAGGAAGAATTTGCAACGGCAAATTAATTTTGAACAAACAATAGAACTGTGAAAGTGATAAATACATTTTGGCTTTATTATAAGCCAAATAAATAGGTGCAGGGATCTGCATAACCATATTGTAAACATTTTTAAATTGCAGGTAGGCAATATAGCACATTTACCCAGACTGCAGCATATGATGAAAGAGCAGAATACGATAATTAGATCACCTTCCTGCTGTCTTTGCATGTAAACAGTTTTAGTGCAAAACCATGACTGACTCAAAATTATGCCACCCCCCTTCTATTTAAAAGTGCTTTTTTATATCTAAATAACAATTTTAGGGTATACAATATTAGGTGAAGTGAGGTTTTTGTTTAAAAGTTTAACTTTATTAGGCTATACATTTCAACTACATTAACCTCCCTAGCGCACCGCCTGTACCGCACCATTTTTAACAGTGTGGTACAGGCAATGGCAGCAGTGTACAAGGTACACTGCCTGCCATTTCCTCCCTTCCCCCTCCCCTCTCCACACAGCCAGTGTCATTCATGACACTGGCAGTGAGGTCTGGAGAGCAGAAGCCCCTCCATTAACATGGAGGTCTATGGCACTGCTCACCCTCGCCCCCTTCCGCGTCACCGTGACGCGATCAGGGAAGCCGCAGAGCCCCGGAAATGCTGCCACTGGAAGCATCGCCGTAGCTTTCCGGGGATATGCGGCTTTCATGGGAGCCCAGCTCATCCAGAGTTTTTCTTCACACAAACTCTGGACGAGATGGGCTTGTGATAAACACTAAGGAGGTTACAAGAGCGAGCTAATAAAGTCTTGATTTCTGTTAGTGCTGCAATAACTCGTTCCTTGTGCCACAATGTGAAACTAAAAGTGTACATTTAGTTGATGAAATGAGATTTTTTTCTACAACTATAATCCTGCTTTATTGTTACAGCTATCCTGATTACATCCATGTTGAAAGACATCAATGCTGAAGAAAAAGATACCATTACTTTTGAAGTTACTGTAAACCATGAAGGCATCACTTTTAAGTGGTTGAAAAATGGCGTGGAAATCAAATCTACAGATCGCTGCCAGATAAAAGCCAAACAATATAGTCATTCCCTTACTATTAGAAATGTACACTTTGGTGATGCTGCAGAATACAGCTTTGTTGCCGGAAATGCAGTTTCCAAAGCCACCTTATATGTTGAAGGTAAAAAAAAAATTTTTTTCAAATGTAGCGTCTTTTCATAAATTACTATTAGTTTTAGTAAAATAAAAATACATAAAATATATGTATATATACATAAACAATTTTATCCACAAATGTTCTTATTAAGTTAATGTTCTGTTTTTCCCCGTTAGCTCGCCATATTGAATTCAGGAAACCAATTAAGGAAATTAAAATTCTTGAAAAGAAGAGAGCAACATTTGAGTGTGAAATTTCTGAACCTGACTTGATAGTTCAATGGATGAAAGATGGCCAAGAACTACAAATTACTGAGAGGTATCCTATTTTATCTTATATTTGATAATCATTTTGATGTAATAAATCAATACATTTTTCACAAAATTTAAAAAAACTATTGTTTATATGCAGAGTGAAGATTCAGAGTGAAAGATATGTTCATCGTCTTGTTATTCCCTCTGCCCGCATGTCCGATGCTGGACAGTACTCTGTGGTTGCTGGTGCAAACATGTCCACAGCTCACTTACATGTAGAAGGCCGTGATGTCCGAATCACAACCGCCCACAAGGAGATTCAGGTAAGTGTCAAAAGCATCACATTTACTCCAAAGTCAATACATCATCACCTGCAGCAAAAGGTCATATGCAGCAAATAAATATTTGCTTTATTTAAAAAATATATGTTTTTGTTTTCAGGCTGTTGAGAGACAGAGAGCAGTGGTGGAATTTGAGGTCAATGAGGATGATGTGGATGGCCGCTGGTTAAAGGATGGCATTGACATCAACTTCCATGTTGAAGAACGCTACGAGTACTTTGTGGAAAGACGAGTCCATCGTATATGCATCACCGAAACCAGAATCAGTGACAGTGGAGAATACACTTTCTTGGCTGGAAGAAATAGAAGCTCTATAACACTTTATGTGAATGGTAAATAATATTTTTTTACTGCACAAAATTTAATATTTAATTTGGATTTAAGCAGGGAAGACATGTTAGTTATAATATCTGAAAATATAAGCAACTACATTTATCAATAAAAAAATCATTGTTTTACTTCTAGCTGTTTTAGGGCTTGTTTCCATTATACGTCGGGACCCCTACGCTAAGCGTATACGCTTAGCAGGGGTCCCGACGTATCCCACAGACTTTGCCTGCTGGCGGATGGTCTGTTTACACATCCGCCGGTGTAAAGGCTGACCGTACTCGACTACGTTCAGCCTCACACCGGCGGATCGGCTCAGCGCAATGAAGACAGACCCGTCCGCCGAGCAGGTAAGTCTATCTGTTACGTTGGGACCTCCCACTAAGCGCGTACGCTTAGCAGAGGGGTCCCAACACAATGGAAACAAAGCCTTAAACTCTTTAAAATAAAGATTTCAAAACTACAAGTGTTTCTTTAGAAAATTGCTTTTCACCCCATATTATGTTTATTCTAATTTCCTTCATCTGTCTTCAATCTTCATGCTTGAGGAACACTGCTACTTTCTATGTAATGGCTTTTTTTCTTTGGGACTACAAATACTAGTGATGGCCAAACTGCCCGCAAGGCGGACAGTTCGGCCGCGAACATCCATGTTTGCCCTCCTTCTCACCAGCGAGCAGTACTGGTGTTCGGCCCACCCTGTTCGTCGGTGAGAAGGAGCCGGAGGAAGAATCTTTTCACTGAAAACCGGGTAGGGAACCCGGTCTTGCAGTGAAAAGCAGGCTCGCACGACCAGTGAAAAGGGACGTCACAGCCGGCTCGCACAACCAATGAAAAGTGCCGTCACATCCGGCTAGCACAACCAGGAACTATGCGTTCCAGGTACCAGTTGTGACGTCACTGACATCACTTCCGGTTTTTCAAATTCCCCGCCTAGAGGCGAAAATTTGAATCTGCCCTAACGGGCAAACTTTTTTGAAAGTCCGAACCACCCGTTCGCGGACGACATGGCTGAAGTTCGGCTATCACTAACAAATACCAACAGCACTTATGTGAGATACTTGCATGCATACATAAAACAATGTTGCTAGGTGTACACACAGCAGTGGCTACATACAAGGCCATAGAGTTTCAATTGTTAAGGTAGTCACCACAAAACAGGTCCACATATTAAGACTTTTTAAACAAGAACAAATACAGTAAGTGCAAAAAGAAAAAAACAACAAATGAAAACAGTACAAGTGCATGTACATGATTTTATATTTTTTCAAGAGGTAGTTATTTCCCTTTAAGTATGTATACCCCACTAACAGAGGTTTTCCCTTGTTTAACAGCTCCTGAGCCTCCTGTTATAATACAGAAGCTACCGGATGTGCATGTAGAATCTGGCAAGCCAGCTCGCTTCTGTACAGTAGTGTCTGGTAAGCCACAGCCAACTGTTGCTTGGTTCAAGGATTCAACAAAGCTTTCTCCTGGTTTCAAATGCAAGTTCCTTCATGATGGACAGGAATATACATTATTGCTTATTGAGGCTTTCCCTGAGGATGCAGCTCTATACACATGTGAAGCCAGCAATGATTCTGGAATGGCCAGCACATCTGGTACTCTTACTGTTGAAGGTACAGTTCCTTTAAGATTAATAAACAAATAATAATAAAATATACTTTTGTTTTGTTATATGACATCCCAGAAGATATATTTTATTGGTTTACTGATTCAAACAAATAAAAAAATGTGTGCTCTATTATTAACATTCTTATTTTATAGTGATAGTAAAAATATTAATGTTATCAGAAATGCAAAGTTGTATATATTTGGCTTAACAGTATGTGTTCTATAATTAATATTGCCTTATTTTGTTTAGTTCCAGAAGTAGTGTCTCCAGATTTGGAAGCACCAGCTTATCCCCCTGAGATCATCACTCCTCTCCGGGATACAATCACAGCTGAAGGGCAACATGCAATCTTCCATTGTCGTGTCTCTGGCACAGGTTTGTTCAATATATAGTCATAACAGAGCCATAAAAAACAATAAATATAGTTATATGATCTGTGGTGAGTGATGAAATGTATTATTTTGTTACAACTTAACCTCCCTGGTGGTTCACTGAGGTCCAGATTTCTGTACCAAACGTGATACAGTGTTTTGCATGGAATTTGTTTTAATGCTGCAGACTCATTGTCGCTCTCCAAAAGTGTCTTGGTGTCCGACAGTGTTTCAGCACATCTTGGTAGAGTACACATCTTGCAGAGCTTGAAACCATGGCAGCGGCAGAGTAGTCGGTAACCAGGCAGAGATGTCAGGGCAGGCGGCAGGCGTAATCATAGTCTTTATTCAGGCAGATGTCAGGGCAGGCATAATCATAGTCTTTATTCAGGCAGATGTCAGGGCAGGCGTAATCGTAGTCGTTATTCAGGCAGAAGTCAGGGCAGGCGGCAGGCGTAATCGTAGTTGTTATTTAGGCAGAAGTAAGAGCAGACGGCAGACGTAATCGTTATTCAGGCAGAGGTCGAATGCGGTTCTATCCGCGCGTCTGCTACCAAACACAACCCATGCGGTTTTGCACGTGGTGGTCTGTGCGATTGGATGCGGATTTCGTGTCTGGCCCTCGTCCACGCCCATATAAAATGAATGGATGCGGTCAAAATCCACATCCATATTCACTATGAATGCGAATTTGGACCGGTGGGCCACGGATTTCAGCACGCGGATGCGGTCGGTCGCGGCATGTGAAAAAAAATGCGGTAGGGTGGCGTTCAGAACCGCTTCCGCCTGCATCCGTGCACAACCGTACAAGTGGACATTGTCTATGATTGTGGTCGGTAGCAGCCGCAGACACATGGATAGAACTGCATCCATCCGCATCCGACCGCTGTAGTGGAAACAAGCCCTAAGTTTGGATTTCTTTGAATTTCTTTTCTTTTGAATTGGATGAAACATTGTATCCAATTAAATTCAAGACAAAAGAAAACAAATGAACACATATAAAAACAAATTGAAAGAAAAAAAAAATTTTGAAACTCCCGCCCGCTGTAGTGATGTCATCGCTGGACCAGGAAGAAGTCGGAGCAGGAGATCAGAGGCACTGAAGACCAAGCTGGATCTGGGTGCAGATCGCTCCCGCTGCACATTTCTGCTAGCCGCATCATTTTTTGAGTTGGATCGGATACAAGGATGGATCCGGTCCAATTCAAAAACAACTTTAAAAAAAAATAATATTTTTATTCTCCCGGTGACATCATCACGCCAACGCGGAAGAATCCGGTAGGGGAGAGATACTGGAGACGACGGGGGACATCGCTGGAAGCATCAGTATGCTTAGAATCGCTGTGCAGTGTGTGCTTGCCTGAACCCAGTTCGGGCATAGCGCTATTTGCAGCGTCAGTTTGCCGGAACTGGCTTTGGGCATAGCACTAGGGAGGTAAACTAAGTATTGTTGTTGCTAACTTAAACATTTTAGCCATTGCCACCAAACTTGGATCCCTCACAGACATCCCCAATGGCCAAATTAAATATTATGCTGTGTATGTAATATATTTTCAATAAAGATGTTAGACTTTTATCTGCAATGTGGAAATCTATACAAAAGTGTGTTATGTGTAACATTATATTCTGTTACACCTTTTGTCATAAAACAGATTTAAAGATCTCCTGGTACTGCAAAGACAAAGAAATCAAGCCATCTCGCTTCTTTAAAATGACTCAGTATGAAGACACATACCAACTTGAGATTGCAGAAGCCTACGCTGAAGATGAAGGAACATACACATTTGCTGCAAGCAATTCTCTTGGTCAAGTGTCTTGCACTGCAAATCTCAAACTAGAAGGTAAATACACAACCGATTTGTAGAGTGTACCATATATATATGTGGACCATTTAACAACCTGTGCTAATAAAGTCTTTGTCTTCCATTCAAGTCCACTAATGGAGTCATTGTCTTTAAGTAAAACATACATATTCTTTTACAGAATATGGAAATTCTCTATTGTCGGTGTTACCTTCCTTGTCCACTGTCATTTCATATTTCTTTCTTTTCCTTTCTTTGCCATGCACTTCTATCCCTCATTTTTTTTTACATCTTCTTGATTGTGTATATTCAAAGGTGCAGTCTTTCTGTGTCACATAAAAATCAAAAGCACAAAAGGAATACAGAGTAATTGTTTTATTATGAAATTAAAATATTCAAAATGTAAAAAACAACATAACTTTGATGAAACGTTCATGTCGACATCAACAATTTTTAGATAAACTCTACACATGACAGTCATAGGCAAGTTGACATATCTGCTTTCCAGATCCTCTGCAGTGCAGAAACAAATGTCCAGTTCAATGCAATTTTGGAAAGAAGTAGGCTTTTAGTTTTAAAGTACACAGCAGGCATAGCAAATTCTCTCTGCTAATTTCACAGATATGTGTTTTCTTTTAAGGCCTCTTGAAAGCACAAATGTGCAATACATGCTGAGACACTTCAAGATTATTGCTGTGCAACCCATTACATTTTCTTTAAAATATTCAAAATCATTAGTATTTGGCTATATTTTTTTGCAAAAACTTTGTATGATTGTATTTTTTATTATGAAAAATTTACTTCATAGTTCAGTTCTTAGTTTATTTTAAACATTAGTCCATCCTGTTGCAATATTTGAAACCTTTTGATTAATAATGATTCAAATACAGTATGAAATGCTTCTTTTTAGGCCTAAAAACTTATGTGGAAATAACAACTGATCCCAAGTGGCAGCTTACTTCGCCTGGGAAGGAAGTGGTTGCTCAAATACCTGTCTTCATCCAGCCTATTTCTAGTTGTGCTATACAGAGTGGGGAAACAGTTCGGTTCTTAGCCAGAGTTTCTGGCTTGCCAAAGCCAGAGATTCGGTGGTTTCACAACCAAAAGGCTATTCTTTCATCCAAAAATATTGTTTTTCATTTTGATGAGTCTACAAACACAGCTATACTTATTATAGTTGATGCATTCATAGAGCATGCTGGGGTTTATACTTGCAAAGCAAGAAATAGTGCTGGTGAAGTTTCCTGTGCAGCCACCTTAACAGTAACTTCCGAAGGTAAAGCTCCCACCTTCTAGTGCACTCTTTTTCATATTTTTCACTGCTTCTTTTGGGAGGATTTCCACAGTATTTGCACTTCTTCACTTTTTGTTTTGCAAACCTAATTACTTGACAAATTGTTACATGATACTATTAGTAACACATGACATATTTTAACCTCTTCACTTCATAAACTCACTTCCTGCCTCAATCCCTTCAAGTGTCTAGAACATTGCCTAAAGCATATTACTTCAGTATTGTTGGAAAACAATTTATTTGAAACCTCTGCACAGTTAATTAAATAAATTACCTAACATATCACAATTATTTCAGTTCAGTAGTCGAACGGGTGTCACTCTTACTTTGGATCAATAAAGAAAGTTCTTTGTCAGAATTTTGGAAAGCGACAACGAAAGAAGATGCAACCTTCTGTGTCAGCATGAATTTCCAATTCTTCATCCTTTGTCATTTTTGTAAACAAGCCTGCAAGTTGGCATGCGTTATTCTCAAGTCATCTGTTTTAGTCTTCTTGATCAACCTAATTGTTTATATCTTAAGGACCAATGGACAATTTAGTTGTTAATTTTCTTTTTTTTTACTTGATTACACAGTGCAATCGGTAGTTAGTCAAAGCTTTACAAGCTCTGCGAAAAGCGTAACAGAATCTGTCAGCGCGCAGTCAGTGTCAGAAGCCACAATATATTTAAAAGAATTTAAATCAGTTCAAGCAGAAGGTGTACAGGTTTTTGAAAGCATTTCTGAAAGTTCCAGTGTAACTTCATCATCTTCCACCGTAACTGCATCATCTTCCACTATAACTGCATCATCTTCCATCATAGCTGCATCATCTTCCACCGTAGCTGCATCATCTTCCACCGTAGCTGCATCATCTTCCACCGTAGCTGCATCATCTTCCACCATAGCTGCATCATCTTCAGTGAAAACAGAAGAACATTTTGAAGAGAACATCACTCAAGCATCACAAGAACAGGTTTCTGAAAGTGAAGCTGAGGTGCAGCAGATTGGTGATCAAGCCCCGAAGATACTCCTTAAGCTTCATGATATGACTGTGAAGGTTGGAGATGTTGCCCAGTTTATCTGCGCTGTGCAAGAGGGCAGCTTAGAAGTTGTGTGGAAACATGAAAATCAAGCCATAGAAGACACCTCAAGAGTGAAAACATCTCAAAATGGAAATGTCATGTTACTTACCATAGAGAATGTTCAGCTGACAGATGAAGGCACATACAGTTGTACAGTTTCTAATGCCTATGGAGAGAAGACAACTTCTGCTGTACTAACCATAGAAGGTGGCTATTTTGGTATTGCTGTTTTAAGATTTAAGCAGTGATAGTTAGCTTATTAGACTTTGTTTGGTTATTCTTACCAAATAATTCTCAAACCATCCACAGATGCCCCTTTATTATATATAATAAAGAGATTTATAATGACAAAGGAAGCAATTCCTGAACATCAGAATAATTATTAATATATTAATTAATAATTATTAACCTGCATGGCAACTATTCATAACATTACAGACCATTAGTCTGTAAAACAAAACAAAAACACATATTTTTATGTGCTCTTATCTTTTTTATATATTTTATAATGATAGATTTATTATTATTTTCTCTTTGGAGCATGATTTAAAAAATAAAATAGCTCCTTTAAAAGTTTAGCTCTCTACAATATTTTTTCAAACGTATTATTTTACATGTAGTTTAACCGAATGGCTTGTCCCTATATATATACTGTATCATAATAACAGGTGACAAAGCATAAATGAAAAAAAGAAGGAGGACATATTAGAACCACCAGTAAACATTCTGATATTCATAGTTAGAGAATTAATCACTGCCAGACAAACTAATCCAGTTTATCTTTATCTGTACTAGTATGCACTGTATTACAAAACCATCTTAACTAACACTTTCATAAATTTATTCTTGCCTAGCACAAGAAGCCACCGCCAAGGCAGTAGCACAAATAACTTTTGAAACAGATAAAAAAAGCTTTACAACTCATAAGGAAATTCAAATTAAGAGTTCTTATGAAGCCAAACAGGAGAGCACCACAAAAACGTCCAGCATTACAATAACTCCATCACAAAGACCACCAGGACCTGAAAGACAGAAGAGCAAAGACTATTTCCCTGATGTCATACCATATGAAGAACTCATAGACTCTTGTGCTGTAGTTCCAGCATTTCTTGAGAAACTGCCCCCAGAAAGTTTTGTAAAGGAAGGCACTGATGTCTCCCTATTTTGTGTTATAAAGGGCATTCCTGCTCCTTGTGTGATATGGCTCTTCAACAAACTTCTGGTTGATGAGTCAGAAACATGTCTTTTAAGAAATGATGGGTCGCTTTGCAGCTTAAAACTGTTGAAAGTTGTTCCAAAGCAGAGTGGCATTTACACATGCAAAATAGTTAACGCAGCAGGACAAGCTGAATGCAGCACTCATCTTTCAGTGACAGGTTGGCAACTGCATGTTCCTTCCACCTATGAATACTTGCATATGTCTGTATGCAATGAGCGACAATATTTAAACAAAATAACTTATTGTTACACTGAATTAAATTGTTTTCCACTTCAATATGAGGCATGTGAAGGCATGTTCTTATTCATTACATAAATACACAGCATAGTCTTTTCAACAACACATTTACCCTCAGATATTTAGGTGCAATCACAACACTCTACTTGTTTAGCATGTCTTTTTATATGTTGGTGAGTGACTTTTATATGTAATAGAAATGGGCAAATCTAACTTTCTGTTTTAACATAAAAAATACTCCAACCAATTTTTGTAGTGTTTGGTGAAACAAACTTTCTAAGACAATATTGCTGATATAACCATGAGGATTTCCCCATATGCCAAGTTTAACTTTGACAGCCTCACCTCTTATGTGAGGTAATTTTCCTAGTTCCTCTACTTGGTATGCTTCTCATGTGTATTGCTTTTGGCTGGCTTTGGATTATGTAGAAGCTGCATATGGCTTGGGTTACTTCAAAATGCCTTTATTTTAGTTTTCATATCATCTACAGACAATTCATGATTCCATATGACTTAAGTGAAAAAAATCTGAAGCAAATTGTAAATTATTTTGATAGATTTGCTCATTGCTGTGTTCTCAGTCCTGTCATTATCTTAAATAAAGAATTTTCCTAATGCTACAAAATATCAAATACTAAAACTGCTTTATTTTTTCTATGTAGCTCTGGATGTCCTTCAAGAAAGGATAGAGCAGCAGATCGAACTTGAAGTTAAAGGTATGTGAAAAGACAATTTTTACTCTTATTCTAAATTGTAAATAGTTTTTGACCTAGCCATTGTAATATCTGCCTGTGTTACGGGACTGTACTGGGAAAAAAGGTAAGGTTTTTATTTTCAATATATGTTTTAACATGTAATTATACTTTTCATTGTTGCAAACTGTGCATGAAGTTGGTTTGTAAGTATTTATGATTAGATTGATGACCATAATATTTTAAAAACCTAAATTTCATCCTGGTGATCTTCAAAGACCATTTTCACATCTTTCTATGTTTTGCATGACATGAGGTCTTATAGAAGGTGCTTCTCTTTTAAATAGAAAGGCACTTGTTATTTTTTTTTTCTTTGAGTTCACTTTTGTCTGTATTATTTGTAAAAACAAAATGCATTAAATGCCTTACATGGCTTGCAGATGGCATCTAGTACTGTGCATCATAATTACTGTTGCTTGCTTTTATTGCATAACATAATAATTTTTTGGCTGTATTAGTTCGAATAAACGCCTTCTCATTCAAATGTAGCTAATTTAAGGATACAATAGAAATTATTATGTTTTCATTTCAAAAAATAACTTTACTCACATCCAAAAGCATCAGAAAGGGCGTTTATTCTGCTGTCTGCAAGTCAGGTAAGACTTTTGTCTTAAATTGTAAACCCACTAAAAATTTCGGACAGCTATGCATACACAAAATATGTTTTTTAAAAAAAAAAACAAATTTGAGATTTACCTGTCTGTCAAAGAAGAAATTTCTACAGTTGAAGAAGGAACACACAGCAAGCGATTTTGGTCTCAGAATGATTAAAAAAGAACAAGGCGTTGCGTTTATTCGAACAAATATGGTGAGTGAATTCTTTTTTGGATTTGTAGCATGATTATTAAATCAAAAATATATCTAGAAATTCAAATATTTGTCGAGGTGAGCTTATTTTAAAACCTAGATTTCATCTTTCACAGAACTGTTCTTCAGTGAGGAAATTGAAAGTGAAAGCAGAAGAGAACTGCGTGGTGCATTTTCAGATACAGAAGACTATTTGGATCATGGACTTATTTCATCCAATCGATGTGCAAGTCGGACATCTTCAATTGGTTCATGGTCCGAATTCATAAAACCTTCCTTTACGCAGAAGCTGACATTTCGATCAGTTTTGGAAGGAGAACCAGCAGTTTTTCGTTGTAAACTAGTGGCTTGTCCTTTGCCAAAAATCTCTTGGTTTCACAATAACAAACCTCTATGCAGAGATTCACGGAGGGTCATTAAAACTGAAAGTGACATGCACATTCATAACTGTAGTTTGTTAATTAAAAGTGTAGAGGATCGAGATTCAGGCAGCTATCGCATATTTGCTATAAATAGTGAGGGCTCTTCTGAGAGCACAGCATCACTGCTTGTAGCAATGAGAGAAGAACAGAACCCTAAATATCTAGATTTTGTGAGATATTCTGAAAAAACTCATGAAAGTATAGATACTCTGGTTCAGCAAAAGAGGGAAAGCAAGTGTAAA
This sequence comes from Ptychadena robeensis, assembly GCA_036250615.1. Lineage (NCBI taxonomy): Eukaryota > Metazoa > Chordata > Amphibia > Anura > Ptychadenidae > Ptychadena > Ptychadena robeensis. The sequence continues at coordinate 10,240,606 of CM070039.1, forward strand.
GTTGACTTGAGGTGTGTTGGGTCTCCACATGATAAACGTAGGGAAATGCAAATATTGCAAAGAAAATACCCAAAGAAAGGCATATACAAGACTATAAGCTTTGAAAAGATTTTTTCAAATGACTCAAGTAAAAAAGGTCACACAAAAAAAGTTTCTGAGAGTGATAAGAAGTTGGACATTGAAATACAGGCTAAACTGCAAAGATTGCGTGAACTTAAAAGAGCAAGAGGAAGCAGATCTTCCATTTGTTCTTCCGATATATGCTCTGATATAGATGTTGAATCTTTGCAAAGTGAACCAAGTTCAGTAAGCTTTCTTACTGAGAAAGAAAAATATAAATTTTCCACATTCTCTGAGGTTTATAAAGATTTTGAAACAAAAGAGGTTAGCATTGAAAATGTGGAAATTTCTGAACAATTTAAAGAGCTCAACAACAGTAGTTTCCTTCCAAAAGGACAGGAGGATGGCTTATCAAATACTTTAGTACCAAAAGAGGTTACACATTTTACCTCATATGAGGTCCAGGATTTACTACAAGAAGACATTGAACCTTTAATGCCAGGAGAAAGTGAACATTGTGTCCTACATGTGGTTCAAGATTTACAACCAGAACAAGATGAAACTTTAGTACCAGCAGAACATGAATCTTATATGCTAGATTTGGTTCAAGATATACTGGAAAAAGAAGCTAAACCTTTAGTACCTGAGGAAAATGAACCTTATATTCAAGATGTGGTTCAAGATATACTGCAAGAAGACGCTAAACCTTTCGTACCAGAAGAAAATGAACCTCATGTCCCAGTTGTGGTTCAAGATATACTACCAGAAGAAACTCAGCCTTTAGTGCCAGAAGAAGTTGAACCTTTGATACTACAGGAAACTGAACATTGTATCTCAGATCTTGATCAAGATCAAGATTCGAAAGGACATCTTTATGAAATTGGCATTGAAGAGCATGGTAAACAGCAGAATGAATATCAACTTGAACATAAAATAGAGAAATCATTTACCATAAATTCAGAAACTTGTGTTAGATCAGTTACCAATGTCTGTGAGGCAAAAAAAGTAAGTAATGAAATAAGAGAGTTGCCAGAGCCTTTAAAAGTGAATAAACCAATTAAATCCAAAGTACTTCAAGATCGTTCTGAAATCAGTTACGTGCGTAAATTAGCTAAGAAATTCAATCAAAATGAAATGCATCAGTCACAGAGTCAGATTTACACCAACAAAGTCAATGAAATGCTTCCAAATAAAAATGCAGCTAATTTCAGTAAAGTCAATTTGGATATACAAGCAAAGATAAAATGTCCAACAACACAAAACATAACTGATGTAAATGTATCTAAAATAGTCCATACAGAACTTGTAGATGAACCAATTAAAATGTATGAACCCGTAAGAGCAAAGATACGACAAGGACCATTTGAAACCAGTTTATCCTATTTTAAATGTCAAAACAATAAACAGGAAGAATATGAATTTCAGAAATATAATACAATGACTGGATTTAGTCAAAGCACTATTCAAGAACCATTTAAACATTTTCAAAATCAGTTAGGTAATGTGGAGGGATTACCACCAACTAACATTGAGAGTGCACAGAAAGCCAATGATCTGAAAGAAAGACAGTTTCCTGAATCAGTTCATTTCTATCAACCAGTTACTTCCAAGCCTAATGTAGAATACAAAATACAAGAGACAAGTTCAGCAGGTACTATGTTCATCTCCTCTTTAGCAGTGACTCAGGAAAGCAAAGTGACTTTGAATGAAGAATTGCATGGCAAACAGTTGCATTCACATGGGCTGGATAAATCAAAACTTGGAAAAGATATCAGGACAGAAAAATCAACAGTACAAGTAAAGGATCTATGTAAAGAAACAGAAGGTGATTCTGAACACATTTTTGTGAATGAGCCTGTAAAATCTAAGATTTTGAAGGAGTCTTTTGAATCTTCATCCTTATATGGACAAAGAGAGAGACAAGAGAAAACTAAATCTGTCACTGAAATAGATAAGAATATTGTAGATGAAAAAGCTGAAATCGAATCACTTGCAGAAACAAATGGTATAAGGAGTATTGAAATGAAAAATGATTATATGGATTCAGGAATGAAAGAACCAGTAAAAATGAACAGGCCAATAACAGCTAAAATTGTACCAGAGGCTATTAATATAAATAGATCTGTGACAACTAAAGTACTCCAAAAACCATCAGAAGCTAGTTTAACTGAAATAATAACACATGAAAATGTACAAAAAAACCGTAATCTGGGATATGAATGGATAGAGCAAAATGTACCTTTGACTTTATCTTCTTTAAAGGAGTTAGAAGATAAACAATATGAAATGTCAGCTGCACCATTAATAAGCAAAGGTGTCCATGCAAGAAAAGAACCCAATCATGAAGACACATGTGGCGCTTCGAAAATCCTGCAGGAGCTTCTCCAGTCTGACCAAATCCGATCTGCTGCACGTGAAGACAAGACAAGAAAATAAACTCCAGGAAACTGAGCCCATGCAAACTAAGCATTTAATTCAAAAGGAAGAAATAAAGCAGTCTCACTTTTTGGACACCCGGGATGGTAGAGTTGGAGACACTCCAAACATTGAGCAATTTATTGAAAATACAGATAATTTTGAATCACAGGCATGTTTTTCCATTCACACTAATACATCTGAAATATTAGCAGAATCTCAGAAAGCTGAAGAGGTAACTTTTGTTACTACTGAAGAAGAACAGAAGATAATACAATTTCAGGAATCTAATGAGCATCCAGAAGGTCTACAAGATAGTGAACACATTTTATCGGAACAGAAATTGAAAGTTAAAAATGTGTTTGAACAAGTGGCTTATCAAGATGAGTTCTTTACTCAGAAGTCTGAAGAGGTATATAAAATTGACCCTTCTTATGAAATGAACAAACATGACTTTGCTTCAGAAGCTGCAGATATAGAATGTGAAGATAGGCCAGCTGATCAAGTTAGTGAGAGTACTCACTTTGTAGAAAAAGAAGATATTCAATTTGAATCAAAAGCCTTAAAGGATAATGAGCTAATTGAACATAGTGAAACAGAGCTTGGAATCTGGAAGGATGAGGAATCGGAAAAACCTGTGACTAAACCTCTTCCAGGCCCTCCTACATTTATATGTGATATTGGCTCTCAAGAAGCATTTGAAGGTGACACATGTACCCTTACCTGTTATTTCCATGGTTATCCTCAGCCAACAGTCTCATGGTATAATAATGACAAATCAATACCTCGCAATGATAACTTCCTAATAGTTACCACAGATTCAAAATCTGCTTTAACATTTTCATCTGTTCTTCCTCAACATGCTGGTTCTATTACATGTGTAATATTTAATCAATATGGAACAGATACCACAGTTGGCAAACTTATAGTTAAATCAAAGGAAAAAGAAAATCAAGATTCAGTTGAAACCTTGATAAAATGTCAGGTACTTATTTCCAAACAATCAACTGAAGAGGAGGATGAAGAAATTGTGTGTCTGTTTTCCAGTTCTGAACAAAAATGTGCTTTAGATGACGTGGATACCTTTAGCTTACAGATTCCAAAGGCCCCACATGACATACCCTGCCAATCAGATTCATCATTATCACTTCCTGTTGAAATTAAAGTCACTGCTCCTACTCCAGTTCCAGATCATGAAGAGGAACAGACCGAAATTTTTCAACCAGTTGAGCTTCCACATAAGCCAGAACCTCAAAATAGAGTTAAAAAAATAAAACACAAATTTACTTTTGGTTTTGATGTCTCCAGCAATGCCCAAAAATATATTAATGAAAATGAAAATCAAGTAGTTATCGGAGGAGAGGAATGTCCAGTACTAGAATGCATTATATCAGATAGCAATGAGCCTCAGATAACATGGCACCAAAGTATTGCTACTGAACTGGAGACTGAGAAGGGTAGCTTTCAAAAAGAAGTTAGCATGGACACACTATATGCTGAAGACGCCACTGCTTTAGAAAATGTTGCTGTTGAGGAAACGATTGATGGAAGCAGAGAACCAGAAGAAAATAAAATAGACCAACTACATTCTGAATATGTCACTGATGCGGACAGCAAGTCTGAACAAATTACTCCTGTTGGTGCAGAACTGGATAGTATGGACAAACTACATGAAGAGGATACCATGGTTGAAGTTTTAGCTAAGACCACAGAATCAGAAAAAAATAGCTTGGACCACATATGTACCATCCCTCTTGAAGAGCACATCATTGAAAATAGTATTGGTGGGAATATAGAAGATAAGGAAAACCATGCAGACAAGCTACATTCTATAGATATAACTACTGTAGACGTGGAGATTGAAAAAATGGTTACTCAAAGTGCTGAAGACACATCTTTTGAAGTCAACAGAACAGTTGAAAAGTTTATTACACGTGGTAAAGAAGATGAAGATTTCATGGACAAGCTATGTACTGAAAATGTCATTGCAGGAGACCAGATGGTTGTAAAGGTAAATGTTGAGACTGAAGAAGCTGAACACAAGGCATCATTAATAGAATGTGAATTGTCAAGAGAAGAAAACATTTTGGAGCACAAGGTTTCAGCTAATGAAAAACAGGAAAGTATTATGTATCATGTAAGAGAAATGGAGGACAATCTAAGAGAATCCACCACTGATACTACAAACATTGATATTGTCTACGACAGAAATGTCCCTGTTATTGAGAAAAAAATAGACATTTTTGATATTGGGAGGACTGAAACTGAAAACATTCCTTACAGAATGGAAGAGGAATTTCAGAAGAGAACAGAGGAAGCCAAAATTGATGAAATTACAAATATTTTGGAAATCAGTAGAACAGAAACATTTGATTTGGAGAAATTTTCATGGGAGAGTAAGAAAAAAGAATCTGAAACCAATACTAATGTTTCTTCAACTGAAGTAATAACTACACCCATCCTAAATTTGGTAAAGGATACTGTTAAACATGTAAAAGATTCAGAGTTTGAATGTTTACAATTGAAAACCAACGAGAGCATTGAAATCAAACTAGATTTGGCAAAAGGTGGCATTATAGAACAAAGTTCCTCTGGAGAACCTGATATAGCTGATGTAAAAAGGGATTTGCCAGTGCCACCAAAACGAAGGCATTCGTTGATTAGACGTAAATCGAGCATCGATTCCTTAGTGGGAGCTAAAGGTCTGGAACTAGGTAGTTGCTCATCACTGGATAACGCAGGAAGAGCAGGCTTTCCAGTTGCTCCACAAAGAAGACGTTCCTTTTTAAAGCATAAATCTTCAGATGTCGACAGTAAGTCAGTTACAGCTAATCAGAGCCAAAACATAGCAGACAAAGAGGCAGTTAATATTTCAATTAAAAAGGCAATACCAACACCTCCACCGACTCCTCCAAGAAGAAAGCGCTCAGTTATAAAACCCAAACCTGCAGAAGAAAAAAATGTTCCTGTGCAAAACGTGACAATGGATACAGAAGCTGAGAGTAGCAAAAAGTCTGAATGCTTAAATGAGCAGTCCTCATTAGAACCTAAAGAAATATTGAAGGAATGTGTTAAAACAAATAATGTGCAAAATCTCAATGAAATAGAAGATATTTCATATCTTGGCATTTTTGAAGGAGAAGAGTTATTGAGCATGGAATATGTAATGTCAATAGGCAATGATAATGCTAATTGGGAGGAATCTACAAAGGTAATGGATACACAAAATGAGGCAAAAGAGCATTATTATCAGGCAGAAGATGTATCGGTCAGCAGTAAAGAAGAACAAGTTTTGCCTCCATTATCAGTAAATCCACTTGAATGTTTTCAAATAGAAGAAGTAAAAAAGAAAAGAGATTTTCAGGATGAACGTATAACCTCACTGGAAATTGAAGAAGTAACATTTGATTCTGTCTATGAATTCTATAAAAATCAATGTGCTCGTGCATTTTCTCCAGAATCTGAGATGTCAATTGAAGCTGGAAGCCCGTTTAGTGATGAAGCTGTAGAAATAGATCAGTTTTTTACTCCACCATCTTCTGCTGAGCAGCCTTATTCTCCATTTAGTGAATCATTTCTTACTCCTGCAAGCTCACCAGACCATTATTTCACACCCGTACAGCAAATGTTTGATACTAATGAATCTGAAAATCAGGAGGTGGCCTTCTTTAGTCCTGTTCCTATGCATGCTGAAACTTCAGATCCTCAAGTAGTTAATGGAGATTCAGTAAAAATGCCAGAAGATGAGAATGAAAAGGACATTAAAATCCCTCCAGCATTTAATAAACCTTTGTTGAGAAAAAAGGTTTATGAAAATAGTACGTTGAATTTTGTTGCAGAAGTTGTAGGATTTCCTATTCCAGAAGTAAAATGGTACCACAATTCAGAGTTACTTGAAAAAGAAGAAAGAACAAAAATAGACCAAAATGGAAATGTGCATACACTAGAGGTGAATAATATTAAAATAAGTGATGGTGGGGAGTACATCTGTATTGCTACAAATTCTTTAGGAAATGCAAAAAGCTTCACTCATGTGGACGTTTTGCCACTGGATGGCAAATCAGTTGCTTTACCACCTCCTGTGACCCATCAGCATGTTATGGAGTTTGACATAGAACAGCATGCAACATCCAGATCACCTTCTCCTCAAGAAATTCTACTTGAGGTTGAACTGGATGAAAGTGAAGTTAGAGACTTTGAAAAGCAAGTGAAAATTTTAACTCTTCCTGAATTTTCACCAGACAGTAAGAGCATGGTTATCTCACTTGATGTCCTTCCTTTGGCTTATGATGACCAAAATGTTGCTGCTGGCACTAAAGATAGTGAAGATGTTAAAATAAATTTTGAAGTAAGGGACAAGCCACCTTGTTTTATCCACCCAATTACAGATGTAAATACAGCTGAAGGATCAAATGCAGAATTTTTGTGCTCAGTAGATGGTGTTCCATCACCAGCTGTGAAATGGTTTAAAGACAACCAATGCATTATTCCAGATCCTAACAAATATATAATCAAGTTGGATGGTGAAGAACACAGCCTTTATATATGTCAAGTAAATAAAGATGATTCTGGAAGTTATACTTGCAAAGCAGAAAACAGTTTTGGAGAAGTATCATGTCATGCTGTGTTAACAGTAAGAGATTCAAAAGAAAGTGATGCAAAAGAAAAGCTACAAATATCCAAAGATATTTCTTTAGAAACTATGCAAGATATAGTTCAAATTTCTGAGGGAAAAGATTCCACTGAGGAAGAAATAGAAGTCGAAATTGAATTTAAAAATAATGGTCATGATGTGAATAAAACTCTCGAACTAATAGCCAATACTGCTAGTACAAGTGAAGAAGGTGGTGAGACCCACTTTAATATAAACCTTGATGTCTTTGATAAGCTATCTCAAGAGGGAGATATACAATTCAAAGCACAGGATGTTGAGGGCTGTCGTTTTGAATTTCAAATTACAGAGACTCATCCCAAATTCCTAACGGCACCAATGGACACCATTGTATCTAAAGGAACACAAGCATGTTTCCAGTGTGTGGTCGATGGCTCTCCAGTACCAGACATTAGTTGGTTTAAAGATGATGCATTGGTTGAAGGAGAGAAGTATATACTTGAAGATGAAGAAGATGGTAGCCATAAGCTAATTATAGAAAATGTTACAGCTGATGATGAAGGCCAATATAAATGCAAGGCAACAAACAAGGAAGGAACTGCAGAAAGTGTTGCTTTATTAAAAATCAGATAGTAAATTCCTACAAAATCAGCAATCTTTGAAGCTTAAATTTGCACTGCCAAAGTTGATGCCTTGTGGTATCACTAGCATGATCACTGCCATTTTCTGCTGCAGAACATTAGCAAGGCATAGCTTCAATTGATACTTGTTTTTTTGTAAATAGATGTTAACACACCATAGTACCGTATGTATTTTTGTTTTTGAAAAATCTTTTTCCTGTCATTATTTATTCTTATTGCCTAATTTTAAATGTGTTATGCAAACATAGACACATTTTAAATGTAACTAAGCCACAGTATTTTCCATCAAATTATCATAAATCATTGATGTCATTAAAGCTTTCCAGCGCTAGATATGTAATTATTTACTAATATATTGGGCAAATGTTTTATTTAACCACCTGGTTGACAGAAGCCATCTTAAAGGCGGCAGGAACCATGTGCAAACTGCCACTGCTGACCTCCTAAATAACTAGTAGAAATCAAATTTGTGATTCAGAAGTAAGATTTAAATACACATTGAAGTTTAAGTAACCTATACTTTGTGTTATGTATCAATAACAACAACATATCTGTGTGATTTTTTTTTATCTTTTTCTTTTTTTGCGAAATGGGCTAGTTGCCATTTGTTCTTAGTATATGGAAACTATTATAGCTGCTATAATTGGCTAAGGGAAGCCATATACAAAATACCTGTATGAGAAGCATCTCTAAATTCCAACTCCGACTTAAATTTAGGGATTTGGAAATACAGCAAAGATGAAAAGATTTAACTTCACTGCCAAAACAATATTAAGCAGCTTGGGAGCTGCTAAATAAGAATCACAGGTTCTTATGCATATATTTTTTTATTCTCTGAAGATGAATTTTAGTTTTTTTGATTTTAAATTGAACTTTGAGATTCATGCTCCATGAATTGATGTATACGTCACCATGGAGCATGATCTGAGGTTTTTTTTTTTTGCTGCTAGATGGCTAGAGATATTCTGGCAATGCACGTAGAGAAAGTTTTCAATGATGTATTTAAATGTTCATCTCACATCTGCCATTACACCCCTGGTTGTTTACTGGAAATAAATGAGCTATAATATGGCTGATATATGTGTTTATTATTTTTCATTAGGAACATCATTTCGAATACTAGTTGTTATCATTGTTGGATACCATATTGTAAATACTGCAATTAGAGTATATACTTGAAAGCTTTTACCAATATCCCATGAAAACCAGTTTCTAAATGTGAGATGTAATAATGCACCTGGGTAAACTTTGTCCTCTCAATGTTCTGCAGCTGTTTCTTTTTTGTTTTTGTCATTGTATAATTTTATTAATTCAATAAAATTACACAAAACTTAGATGACTTCCATGTTTTCATTTTGTGTTCTAAAATGTGTAATGAACAATGAAATTAAAACTTTCTTGGCCAAAAAATATTTAGGGTCAGATTGCCTAAAGACTGTAGAACTGTAGAACTCAATTAACAGGCTTTGCAATGGTGATTCCAGTACAGGACTTCCACAAGGAATTCCACAGGGAAACCTCCTTAAATCCACCTGCACACTTATAGACTTGTAAGGGGTCTTCGTGGGTGCTGGAGCTGCATCTTGGAGAGCTCCAAGCAAGTCTACAAATGTTATTGGGCATCCAAAGGGGTAAGGGCATTGATCAAAATAAATTAAAACTGCAGCAGGAAGAAAGTCTGCTACAGAGGTAAGTAATAAACTGGGCAGAAGTGGATTTAGGAAAGGTGGATGTGTATTAAAACAGTTTTAATGTAAAATGACAATTGAAGATGCTCCCCCAATGTGAGGGTCCAATGTAAAAAAATTTATACAAGGGAAAGAAAAAAATATATGATTTAAAAAGAAAGAAACATAGAGGTGCTGCAAAGAGACACTACCCTTGGTGTGAGTCCCTATGTGGTAGTCACTTACTTTTTGGGTTGCTGGTCATACCCTGACCTTAGTAACGGATGAGTTTTTTTAACCAGCAACTGATGAAATAGTAGGTGGAGATAATTATGTCTCACTGTCCCCACACAGTGAATCAAATGTGCCTGTGGAAATCTGATTTCGCAGAAGCCACGTCCAGTATATTGAAGTAACAATTTTGGTCGGTTTGGTGGTATCCACTCAAAAAACAGGCTGGAAGGAGGTTCCTGTATCAGAATTATAACAATATATACATCAACACTAAAAAAAATTTGAGCATTTTGTGGCATATATGCCACTTCCTCAGGATGGGTGGTGTTGATTTTTGATCTGTTTTGTGATGGTAGAGATGACCAAAAACCTCTACTATCACAAGATGCCATATATATATATATATATATATATGCCATGAAAGCTCACATATTTACATTGATGTATATGTTGATATTGTCTGATACCAAATAAAGGATACATTCTTTTACGGGTGCCTCCTTCCAGCCTATTTTTTCAGTGGAAACCACCAAACCGAGCTAAATTGTTATTTAACGACTGCTATTTAGTTTTAGGATGTTACTTCTACTTACAGCAAGTCCTTTTCAGCAAAACCCTGGGGAATTCCAAGTACTTAAGAGCTGCCAGCATTCCACATGATCTTGCTGGAAGGATGGTGTTGTCAGTTTAGGCCCTCCAAGTGCAAGCGAGGGGTTGGGTAAATATATAAGCCAACTTTTCAAAACTTTTTAAAAAGTTCCAAATGCCCTAACCTACTCACTAGTTTTTACTGGCATCTTATCTTGGTCTTCATTATTTCTTGACTGACATGACCAAAACACATCACCAAAACACAAAATTAAGCCAAGAATATTTATGCACAGTTCAGTGTAAAAAAATTGCACTAGACACTAGAGTTGCTGCTGCTATTTAATGCTTCTATCCTTCAGCATCCCAACTTCACATAGTAACCAAAACACTATCACAGGTATTTTCTATATAACTTTGGGTGCAATGTAAAAAGTTAAAAATATTTTTATATAAGCATAACATTTAATTTTAGTAATTGTTTTCACCATTGTAATGTTTATTTTAATTCTTTATCAAATGAATGTTCTAAAGTAGCCATCATGAGATTAATGTTCTTGTGCTGGCTTTATATTAATATATTATTATCAACTGTTTTTCGTTTGCACAGACGTGTCTAGCTCATATGTAATATCTACTGAGAAGGACATAACAGAAAGCTTCAGCAGTGGTCTCCATTTACAACCTAAAACTAAAACACTTGAATCTATGCCTGAATCATCAAAATATTCCAGTACATTAGAATTTAAAAAGGAAGCTAGCATTCCAGTTTTTATAAAGCAGCTTTCAACACTCAATGTTAGAGTAGGAGATAAAGCCAAATTGACAGTTATTGTCAGTGGTTTCCCAAAGCCCAGTATCCAGTGGTGCCACAATGGAAAAGACCTGAGTAGTTCTGACTTTTACGAATTCCTTTATGATGGTGATGAATACACTTGCCTTATTCCATGTGTGACAAAAAACAGTGAGGGAGAGTATACATGCATTGCAAAGAATAAGCATGGTGAAACAATGTGTAGCTCATATCTCACAGTGATGCAGCCAGAAAATATAGATAGCAGCAAATATCTTGAACCAACTCTCAGTGGTATTTCAAAGGATGATAAACAATTTACTGCTCCAACTTTTGAAAAGCCTTTACAATCTGTTTGGGGCATGAAGAATGAAAAAGCAGTATTTGAATATAAAGTAACAGGAAATCCAAAGCCAAAAGTTCAGTGGCTTAGGGAAAATAAGCTGATATTGGCTGGAAAACGTCACACCATTTGTTCAAAGCAGGATGGAACAGGGTCTTTAACAGTTCACAAATGTCAACAAGAAGACAGTGGTTCATACACTTGTAAAGCATTAAACAGTCTTGGGGAGACATCCTGCACTGCAGAGCTATTAGTTGTCCAGGGACAAGTAAGCAAGGAGTCACAGCTAAAAGTTACTAAGTCCTACAAGAAATCTTCTGTTCAGGAAACCACTGAAACACGCCTTTTTGCTGTTAAGTTACCTGGAGAAGCCAGTCCTGAATCGGAACATTCTACAATGTTATACACAATTGGAATAGAAGGAACATATTCTGCACAGAAAGACGAAGGTGATTCACTACTAGAAGTAAAACATTTAGAACACCAGTTAGTCCAACTCAAGCCACAGCTTAATGAGTACATGCCTTTAGCTACATCCGCAGTCACAGAGCTTACAGATGTAAGCGAGCAGGGTGTCAGAAAAGTTACAAGTCCTGTTCTTGAAGAGTTAGGAGGGCCTGAATCACAGTCCCTGTGTGTGCCTGTCACTGAAGAAATTATGGTTGTAGATAAAGAAAGAAAGGTAAATGACAGCTACCCATCTACCATACAGTTAGGGTTAACACATGAGAAAAAATCAGAGCATTTTTCCATGATAGCAGAACAAAAACAGTTAATACCATGTGATACAACAGGATCGATCTCAGGTAGGGGGACCACCACAGCAGTGTCTGCACCTTCAACAAAAGATGTTTTACATACTCATGCTGTGGAGATTGTTGAGGAATTTACAAAAGAGCAGCTGCTTGGAGAAGACGATCCACGACTTTCAGAGATGGAAGAGCAGAACAAATCTTCAAAAGTAGATATGGTTTTATTTGAACCACTAGTTACCCCCCTCATAGATTCTCAACATATCTTGCTAAGGGAACAGAACCTATATTTTGAAAAAGCAAAGGAAGAGAAGGCTATATTTATCAAAGATCCACCTGTAAATAGTGGTGTGATGTTAGAAGAGAAACATCAGATTTCTTGTGAACATGTATCATCTATTGAAGAAAGGGATGCTGAAGAACTTGCTGAGTGTGGCAGTGAACTTAGACAAATTATGCATTTGCAAGTTGTGGAACCTCACACACAACTACCAAGTGAGGAAACATTTTGCTTTACTGTGCCATCAGAAGACCATGCCGACATCACAAAAAGTGCAGTTATTCTTATGTCTTCGTTGTCTGATGACCGTCATCAAATTTTATGTGAAGATATTGGTAGTATAGAAGGTTTGAGTGCAGAAGCAAATGTGACTTTTTGTAAAGAACCTCCCCCGATTTTAAACCTATACACTATTCAGTCAGAAGTATTGATACCTAAAGAAGAAGAAGTCGTTTCTAAAAAAACTGACTCAAACACTGCATTGAATAAAATGGAAAAATTATACAGACGCAGCCTTCATGTTGAAGATAAAAGCATTATTTCTGGAGAATTTATAACTGAACTTCAGATATTGGCTGAAGGAGTAGAACCAACATTTGTTACTGAATGTCAACAAAGCAAATGTGCTATTACAGTGGAAGGTATTTTTTTATTGCCAAAAGAAGAGGTTGTTGCATCGGTGAAGGAACAAAGGGCTGCAGTACAAAAAGATGACTTTCAGCCTGTGATGAAGCTGTGTAATACAGTTGAATGTAGGTCTATCACTGAAGGGCATGCTAATTTTGTGCCAGACACTGATGTAAAAACTTGTCAAATACTTCAAGAGTTGACTTCTCCTGTAGAAATTTCATGCATTGAGAATCATGGTGTACCAATACAAAGTGTCATTGCTTTAGATGAAGCTCAACAAGATTATGCCTCAAGAATTCAGGAAGGTCAGTCAGTATGTCTGCCATTAGCTGTAGAGCAAAAACAAGCTATACAAGAGGAACATTTAAAAACTTCAGAACGATCAGGAACAGAAGTGTTAAAAGTTGAAGCTCAACCAATAAAACCTCGGAGCTCACATGATGTATACGAAGCCAGTATCCTTCACAAAGAACAACTTTTAGCTTCACAAGATCTCAAAAGTTTCAATATAGAAATAAGAGCTCATGTTCGAACAGCTTTGCATTCTGCTTTAATAAGTAAGTCAGATGTTTTATCTGCAGAAATACTGAAGAACATAAAAAAAATTGATATTAAAAGCATTAATGTTACCAAAGAACCTAAGAACACCTTATGTACCTGTGTAATCACAACAAATGATTGTTCCATTGAAGAAGTAATGTTGTCTCTTCCAATGGTTTATCCACAAAACATTGACCTTAAAAGTGAACTGAAATCAGCATTTCAGGTGGTTATATATGAAGAAATACATATATTGGAAACTGGGAGACCAGAAATCATCACTAGGCAAGAAAAAGCCTTGTTTGCCGTAGAGGAACCACCGGAAATGTCAACAGCGATAGTAGCTGACATCCCTCCTTTTAACGACGCATATCATTCTTTCAATATAGAAACTAAGTCAGACACATTTGAGCAGAGAATATTTAAACAAACATCCAGTACTAATTTGACGTTTGATAAAGATGTTAAGGACATTGGTGCAGCAGCTGGCACAGATGAAGTTACATTTTCAGCTGTGTCTGTACAGGAGCAAGTACAAATCATGAAAAAAAAGAGAGAGACGTGGGAAGAAGTATATGAGGATGAGTCTGCTGCGCCATTAATTAGGGAACCTTTATTAGATTGTAAGGTTAATGAAGGGGATTGTGTTACCTTCACCACAGTTATCCACAGTGCTAATACTGTTAACTGGTACTTAAATGAAAAACGGATTCCTTCAGGCATAGAGATCAAATGTTCCCAACATAATGATACCTATACCCTAGTAATCAGCAAAGTACAAATGGATTTACATCAAGGAGAATATACCTGTGAGGCTTTGAATGACGCTGCCAAATCAACAACATCAGCTCAACTTTCCGTTATTAAAAGAGGTTGGATTATGGGGATAGCATCACTTTTCTGCTAACAACAAAGCCGTAATTCAGTGTTTCAATGCAGAAGAGAAGGCAACTTTTGACAATATATATTCAAATAGTATAATAAATATAATTAAAATGTTCCACTAAATGAAAAGTTGCCCTTTCTTATGCTATAAGGTTTTTCTAATGACACTTTTTATTAGGCTCACCTCATCAATAAAAGTAAATAGTCTGCGCACCAACCATTAGCACAACAATAGAATTTCTGCTCCTTTCACCATTAACATAATATCTAACCTCATCTATTTTTCCACAAAAGGGGGAAATTTAAATGCCTGGAATTTTATTTTCTAGTAAACTTCTTTTTTACATTCTCTTACCAATCACATTTTCAATAGGTAAAGGCATGGTCTAAATTCACATATTATGTGTTAACTTTTTCTTTTAGTTATACCTTGAAGTGTAAAAAAAACACATTTTTCACTCTCAGTGTTTCTTGTGCATGTTCACACCATTTTATGGTACAATTTGATTCCACTTTTCCAAACTGGTACTATATTGTAGCATAATGTAAACTTCTAACCATTTTTCTTTTATTTGCACAGCAATTTTACCTTGAAATCAGCACTGCATTTAAAAATAAGCTTTCTTAATATGTTTTATTTATTCTAAGAAAATACTTAGTCCTCTTCATTGTTTTCCTATAGCTCCTGTTCTGAAGAAGAGGATCGAGTCTGTGGAAGCTGCAATTGGACATTCTGCATTCTTCACCTGTGAGACAGAACCTGCACCCAACGTTAGATTCCAGTGGTTCAAGTCTGGGAGAGAAATCTACGAAAGTGAAAAATACTCTGTAAAGACATCAAACTACATTTCTACTCTTGAGGTTCTGAGGCCACAAGTTGTTGACTGTGGTGAATACACGTGCAAAGCTTCT
The DNA here is from genome assembly GCA_036250615.1 of Ptychadena robeensis. NCBI lineage: Eukaryota > Metazoa > Chordata > Amphibia > Anura > Ptychadenidae > Ptychadena > Ptychadena robeensis. Next base: position 10,255,958 of record CM070039.1, read on the forward strand.
AATCAATTTGGTAGTGTGAGCACCACCGCAACCTTATCTGTGTCTGGTGAGTAAACATCAATAACATGCAAAAACACACCATTTACATATATATATATTTTGCTCAAGCAAACATTGTTCTTCTTGTGAACTATTCACAACAATAAAGGTAAGTGAATACTTAAAAAACCAACACTTTAAATGAAATATTTTGATGGGGTGGGTTGGTTGGGGTTCTTTGCCTCAATAAAACATCATTTCAATCTTTACTTCTTCCCTGGTGGAGTTAGTTTATCTTCTTCGCTTTACACTTTAGTTTTGTTATGTTACAAATCACCATTTTGATTTTCCCATACATTTATCGGAGCTTAATTTTCTACAGATCTTTTTGGTTTTCACAGAATAACCTACTTACTGATATTGGATGTATCTCAATATATATCTTTTTCATATAATATTTAAGCGGTTTTTCTTTTAACAAGTATTACTGCTCATTGCACCACATAAAAAAAGCAATGTCAACTTTGGCTAAGTTAGCTGGCCAAAAACTTTTGACTTTTAAACATGACGATGTAGCATTACTTATCCAATCTTAGTATGGTTTCTTACATGGGTCGTCTTACATATACATATTCTTTTTGGTCTTTATACTCTATTATAGTATATATCAATTCTTCAAGATTATAAATACATGCCAGGTCCATTGTTTGGCATAAACTTTGTGGTTTTAACATAGTGATAAAGTACTGAAACCTCTATTTTCTTTGCAGAAGCCTTCCCTCCATCTTTTATAACTAGACCAGAGGCTATTACTTCTTTTGTAAGTAAAAAAGCTAAGTTCCAAGCAACAGTGTCAGGTACACCAGTTATTGATACAATATGGCAGAAAGATGGACTTCCCATCTCTTCTTCAGAGAACATTAAAATCTCAGCCCTAAACAATAAACAAGTCCTTGAGCTCTTGAATCTTACCACCAGTGATAAAGGCATCTATTCTTGCAAAGCTTCTAACAAGTTTGGAACCGACACCTGCCAGGCTGAATTGATCGTCATTGACAAGCCACATTTCATTAAAGAACTGGAACCTTTGCGTTCTGCTGTCAACAAAACTATTCGCCTTGAGTGCCAGGTAGATGAAGACAGAAAAGTAACAGTAGCCTGGACAAAAGATAGCCACAAACTCCTTCCAGGCAAGGATTATAAAATCTATTTTGAAGACAAAGTGGCCTCTCTTGAAATACCGGTGGCTAAGATTAAGGATTCTGGAAATTATGTGTGCACTGCAACAAACGATGCAGGAAGCAGCTCATCTTCTTCAGTTGTTACCATACGAGGTAAGGAAAACATAACATTCTCACACATAGCTACAAACACACACATTCTAAGGTAAATGACAAAGGACACTTTGGCTATTTTTGTAGGATTTATTTAAACATATTTTGCATTTAATATGCAAGTTGTGAATTGTCTTGTCTTGTCTGCAATATACCATGTGTATGTATGTATATAAGGCTGAATGAGTTATATCAATGCCAGCAAAGCAAGTATGAATGTCCTATGTGGCTGAACAGAAAAAGAATGGGCCAAATGGCTGAACTTGTCAAGATTCAGGTCTTCATGTTCACAAGAAAAACCTCTTATTTCATCTTCTTTTCTTTGTAATGCTTTTTTCTCCTATAGAGCCACCATCTTTTGTGAAGAAGGTGGAACCCTCTTATTTGTTAAGACAGGGAGAGTCAGCACATTTACAGTGCAAAATTAAAGGTTCACCTGATATCCATGTCACTTGGTACAAGAACAACACAGCAATTACACCAAGTGAAATGTTTAGAATGACTTTTGAAGACTCAGATGCTGTACTAGACATCATAAACATGAAAGCTGAGCATAGTGGCAGTTACACGTGTGAAGCTCTCAATGACGCTGGCTGTGAAAGCTGCACTTCTGAAATTCTTGTTAAAGGTTTGTGGATTCTTCATACTGGGTACATAGTATTCATACATTTATTCTCTTTTTGTAATAATCTTCTGATAATCTAATACTCTTTTAGAGCCTCCTTCTTTCATCAAAACACTTGAACCAGCAGAAATAGTAAAAGGATCAAATGCTACTCTTCAATGTGAAGTATCTGGTACTGGACCTTTTGAAATTAGCTGGTACAAAGATAAGAAACAGATACGAAGTAGTAAAAAATACAGGCTCATATATCAAAAGTCTTTTGCTTGTCTGGAAATCACATCATTTAATAGTGCAGATGTTGGTGAATATGAGTGTATTGTTGCCAATGAAGTGGGAAAATGCAATTGCAGCGCATCATACAAGCTTAAAGGTTAGTATGGGACTTGTTCTTATTTTCTTCTTCTTCCGCCCGATGAAGATAATTTCTTGTTTCTTCTAACACTTCTCTTCTTTAATTATCAACCACAATCTTCAGTATCATTAACTACTTAAGTCACTTACCACACTACTACAGATCTACTACAGAAGAACCGCCTCTTAACAAGTGATGCTTACTGCTGGGAAACTTAAGAAGAACCTTAGGTTGATGATGCACACAATTTTTATAAATGCAGATTCTTCAATAAAAGTAAAAGATCAGTAAAATATATTAAGGGTGCCATGATCAGTAGCATTATTACCTCTTGCTCAGGGACACCGTTTTGTTTGCCTGGAACCTCTCCTAACTAGTGATGATCGCGAATATTCGGATTCCGAATATTAATCGCGAATATCGTCAATTCGGAAATTCGCGAAGATGGTGAATATATTGCCGAATATTCGCAATTCCGGATATTCTGTATTTTTTATCCATTACACTTCCCTCTCAATGTGAGTGGACGAATGGGAAGGCTGCAACAAGAGCTTAGCAACACCATCAACAGATTTTTAAATGAATATTGGGGTGATGCGAATATTGCGAAAATCGTCACTTTTAAAATTCGCATAAAAATTCGCACCATGTTAAACATATATTGCGCGCGCGAAATTTGCAATAAACTGCCGATATTCGCAATAACAAAAAAAACCCGAATATTGCCGAATGCGAATATTTTCCGAATGTTTTCCATAAAATTCGCGGCATGCCGCGAATACGAATGTTGCCTATGCCGCTCATCACTACTCCTAACATGTGAACAAGCCTTTCACATGGCATTTTAGATTCAAAATATACAGATACATATGCCAAATGGTACATATTGTTGTCTCTGTTCCCATTGGGGAGGTTTCCTTCACTGCCTGTTCTGCTAATGGTATAATTGGTAGAGATTATTACGGCCATTTAAAATGGCTGCAGACAGCTAAAATTACCCCTTTTGTTAGAAGCTGGAACTTTTGTCCGTCTTTTATTACTTCAGTAAGGTAAAAACTTCCCAGCCTTTGGGGTCATACATTACCAACACATCTCCATTCTCTCTTTACTGATTTAGATATGTATTATGAGTAAAAATGCAGGCAATCTTTTTCATCAAAAGCCTGCTTACCTTTAACTGGTGATTAGTATGTGAGTCAGTAAAGAATAAAAAAAAACAATAAAACAAAAAGAAATGAATAATGAAAGTGTGTTGGTGGGGTATGTTAGTTGCTACCTTGTTTTTGATGGTTCTAGCTATCCAGTTACTGCAGCACCAAATTTTACTTGGGTTCAAATACTGTATGGTGTTCGTCTTCGATACTCTAGGTATGTCTCCCCATTGAAACATACAGGAATAAATATTTTAGGAGATTAATTGAAAACAGCAAAAATTCCTTAGTGCCGTTCCATATAAACTTAGGACTGCAGAAAAGACTAGTCTTTCTAATTGAGGAAATCAGGAATATTCACCAATGGCCAACATAATATGTAAATACTAACATTAAAATGACAACAAATTCTTTAAGCACTGGCATGTATGTGACCTTTCAAGTGATTTTAAATACAAGGATTCTCAGATATACTGCTGTCTTTTAAACTAGAACCACCATCATTTGTGAAGAAGCTTGAAAATGTCAGTATTATAGTTGGCAACAATGTTTCCCTACAAGCTGTTATAAAAGGCTCAGAGGTCATCACAGTAACTTGGATGAAAGGAAGAGATGTTGTCAGAGAAGATGACAAAGTCAAAATCACATTTGACAATAACATTGCCACTCTTCATATCAGCAATGTGCAAAATAACAGGGCTGGAAAATATACTTGTGTGGCTGAAAATGAAGCAGGAAGCCAAAGTTGTTTTGGAGAATTAATAGTAAAAGGTCAGTTAGTGATTCCTCTACTGTATTTTTCAAATCAACATAATATTTATAGCAGGCTGTTTCTGATAAATCATATCTTACTTTATTTTAGAACCGGCCAAAGTAGTCGAGAAAGCTGAATTAATCCAAGTGACTGCAGGGGATCCTGCCACTTTGGAATGCACCGTATCAGGCACACCTGAACTTAAAGTAAAATGGCTGAGGCAAGGGAAAGAGATAACTTCTGGCAAAAAGTATAGGATCAGTTTTAAGAATAATGTTGCTTCCTTGAAGTTTTATGCAGCTGAAATTCAGGACAGTGGAGAATATTCATTTGAAGTGTCCAATGATGTTGGTAGTAGCAGCTGCAAGATCACCTTTACAGTATTAGGTTAGTATGATTCTTGAAATTAGAACTAGAGAAGTGCAATTAGCATAGTTTTAAAAATGTTAAACAACTTATCTGTCTCTATCATAAACAGATCGAACTATTGCCCCATCCTTTACTAAAGCATTGAGAGATATTGACAATGTAATAAATGTACCATGTCGACTGGAATGCAAAGTCTCTGGATCTTTGCCCATGAAAGTGGCATGGTTTAAAAATGGGGAAGAACTCACTCCAGACAAGTATAAAATATCCTTTGTGGAAGGTACTGCCTCTTTGGAGATAAGTCAACTAGAACTGAGAGATGCCGGAATTTATACTTGTAGAGCAACTAATTCAGCAGGAAGCAAAGAATCCAAAGGAACTCTTTCTGTTAAAGGTTTGGTTTATATGCCGTCTTCTGCTTCTTTTAAAATAATTATCCCTCAATATTTATTAAAGGTATTTTAAAATGTCTTTCTTCATATATTTAGAACCTCCAAGCTTTCTAACCAAACCAGATTCACAAGATGCCCTTCCGGGATCAACTGTGTGTCTGAAGACCACTTTTAAGGGAACACCTCCTTTGTCTATAAGATGGTTTAAAGGTGTGGAAGAACTTAAAACTGGAGGCTCTTGCTACATTGCTAAAGAGAACATCAGCAGCTCTTTGGAACTCTATGCAGTTAAAGCATCGGAATCAGGAAATTATGTTTGCAAAGTCAGCAACGTTGCTGGCGCCGTGGAATGCAGTGCAAACATATTTGTGAAAGGTTTGATTTCTTTGTTGCTTTTAGAGCTATCCATATCTTCTTTTACTCCTTTCGTCACAGGTTTCTCTTATTAAATCTTTTTGAATTCCACAGAACCAGCAACATTCGTTGAGAAGCTAGAATCATCACAGCTTTTCAAAAAGGGGGATGCAGTACAACTTGAATGTAAAGTAGTTGGAACCCCAAGTATCAGTATTACCTGGTTTAAAAATGACAAGGAAATTAAAGAAAGTGATGCATTCAGTATGAAATTCTTGAACTCTGTGGCAGCTCTTAAAATTCACAGTATAAGTCTTGAAGACATCGGGGAATATGTATGTCAAGCCAAAAATGAGGCTGGTACAGATGCATGCAGCTGTGCTGTCATAGTTAAAGGTGTGTTTACATAATAACCTCTTCTTTATGCTTCTTTCTTATATGCATAGATACATATATATTATATTACTAACCAATGGGCATTTTTCTTAAATACAGAACCTCCATCTTTTGTAAAAGAGTTTCAAAATATTGAAGTACTAAGAGATTCAGATGTTTCTTTGGATGGTGCCTTAGTAGGCTCAACTCCATTTGAGGTTTCATGGTTCAAGGACAACAAACCTATTCGGAGTGGTAGGAAGTACAAAACCTTTTTCCAAGACAATTCACTAAGCCTCAACATTCTAAGGTTTGACTCCACAGATGCTGGAGAATTCCAATGTAGGGTGTTTAATGACGTTGGAAGCTGCCTGTGTAGTTCTCTTGTGACTTTAAAAGGTTAGTATCACCATGGAGTGAAATCAACCAGCAATTCTGTTTAGAAATGTATTTTTAGCCTTACATTATCTTACACCTCTTCATTTGTCTGTCAGAACCCCCAACTTTTACCAGGAGAATCGAAAATCTTAGTTCCTTAATTGGAGGAATGGTTGCCTTCCAGTGTTCTGTTAAAGGGTCACATCCCATCTCCATATCCTGGTGGAAAGACAATGATGAAGTCATGGAAAGTGAAAATATAAAATCAATCTTTAAAAACAATGTAGCCACTCTACACATAACCTCTGTTAAAAGCAACCTTGGTGGCAAGTATACGTGTGAAGCCAAAAACGATGCAGGTGTTCAACGTTGCTCTGCCATGCTAGCAGTTAAAGGTTGGTCACTATTATCCACTGTTTAAAAAAATATATATAAACAGCAATAGATCCGCAAACAAATTCTAAACTCTCTTGTGCTTTTTTTTTGAACAACAGAACCTGCCACAATTATTGACAAGGCTGTATCTGTTGATGTCACAGAAGGTGACCCAGCAACCTTGCAATGTAAATTTTCTGGAACTAAAGAAATCACAGCCAAATGGTTCAAAGATGGAAAGGAGCTAAAATTTGGTCCAAAATATAAAATAAGCTTTACTGAGAATGTGTCTGTCCTGAAAATTATTTCAGCAGACAAAAATAATAGTGGAGAGTATACATTTGAGGTACAGAATGATGTTGGAAGCAGCTCATGTACTGCTTCTGTCAGTGTACTAGGTTAGTACTAAAATATATGTATATATATTTTCATTATTTACATATAGTTATCCCCCTTCAATTACATTGCATTTATATTAACTTGACGTGTATTGTTTCTTTGTTAATTAGATCTGATAATACCACCATCATTTACAAAGAAACTGAAAAAAATGGACAGTGTCAAAGGGTCTTTTGTTAATCTCGAATGCATAGTTTCTGGCTCACATCCAATAACTGTAAAATGGTTAAAAGATGACACAGAAATTCAGCCTAGCGGAAAGCACAAGTATTCCTTCCACGATAACATAGCATTCATGGAAATCAATGAATTAGAAGGATTGGACAGTGGAACTTACACATGTGTTGCCACAAATAAGGCAGGAAAGAATCAATGCAGTGGTCATTTAACCGTGAAAGGTTTGCATTTCCTAAAATTTTATATCAGAAAAACGAGCCCCCTTTCTAACATACAATTATTATTTAACAATTTCTTATTTACTTATTTTAGAACCTCCAAATTTTGTTGAAAAGCCTCAGTCACAAGACACTTTACCAGGGTCTAGAGTTCAGTTTAAAACTGTCTTAAAGGGCACCACTCCAATGGTAATCAAATGGTTTAAGGATAGCAAGGAACTTCTTTCTGGAGCAAATCGATCAATTTGGAAAGATGAATCTTCGAGTATCCTTGAACTGCTTTCAGCTAAAGTTCCTGATTCTGGAAGTTACACCATTCAAGTTAGCAATGATGTTGGTACAGCAACTTGCAAAGCAACACTTTTTGTAAAAGGTTTGCTTTCTTTTTTGTTATTCCTAAACTAAGCTCATTCTATTTGGGATTTTTTGGATACATCTCTTTATCGTTTTTGTCTATATTTAGAACCCCCAAGGTTTGTTAAGAAGCCAAGCCCATTCATGTTGTTGAGGAAAGAAGAGTCAACAACTTTCCAGTGTCAAATCACTGGCACTTCTGAAATCAGAGTCACTTGGTACTTGGATGGAAATGAGATAACGACAAGTGACAGACACAGCATAACATTTGTAGATGGAATAGCTACTCTTGATATTATCAATTCTAATATCGAGGACACTGGAATATATGTGTGTGAGGCCACCAATGAGGCAGGTAGTGAGAGCTGCAGCATTGATGTTAAAGTGAAAGGTTAGTTATTAGTCCTCTTAGATTTAAGTAATTTTTATTATTACTTTACATTGTTTCAAAATGCTAATAAGCCACTTTATTTGTTAAATTGTAGAAGCCCCCACTTTTAAAACTGTATTTGAACCAGTTGAAGTAGTGAAAGCTTCTGATGTGAAGTTATTCTGTGAAGTTCTGGGGACTCCACCATTTGATGCAACTTTTGCGAAGAACAAAAAAGAGATTCGGAGCGGTAAAAAGTACTCCTTGGTCCAAAAAGAATCAGTATTTGAACTACACATTTTCAACATTGACTATTCAGATGCTGGTGAATACCAGTGTACAATTTCAAATGAAGCTGGAGGCTGTTATTGCAGTGCTTCAGTACATTTAAAAGGTTAGTTGAAAAGAAAATACCATAAAACTTCCTATTTTATTATGTAACTCAAGAACAAGATTAAACCACATTTTTATTGGCTGTGTCTTATTTAGAGCCTCCAACTTTTGTCCAGAAGATAGAAAATGCTACCACAATCCTTGGAAGCTCTGCTGTTTTCCAATGCTCTATAGCAGGTTCTGACCCTATAACAGTTTCATGGATAAAAGGAGATAAAGTTTTAGAGCAAGATGACAACACTCATATTACCTTTGAGAACAATATTGCCACTCTCTATATCAGGACTGTTGATGCCAGCCATACTGGTAGATATACTTGCCAGGCTTCCAATGAATCAGGAGCAGAGAAATGCTTTGCATCTCTTATAGCTCAAGGTTGGTGCTAGAATCCATTAAAGTAAAATGTTAGTTTATTTAATTATTGACATGATAAAAAACTATTTTATTTTTACTTTGTAACACAGAGCCTGCAGAAATAGTTGAGAGACCCAAATCAGTAAATGTAACTGAAAGAGATCCAGTAACTTTGTTTTGTACTGTGGCTGGAACACCAGAGCTCCAAGTCAAGTGGTACAAAGAAGGCAGACAGATTATGCCAAGCAGATTTTATACGTTAAGCTTTGAGGACAATGTTTCCAGCTTGAGGATTCAGTCTGCAAGCAAGGAGGATAGTGGAGAATATATGGTAAAAGTTGAAAATGACTTTGGAACCAGTAGCTGTACTGCTTTCGTAACAGTTCTAGGTTTGTATCATAATTTCTTTTTATAGCACTTACCAGGAAATATTTTTAGCCTGACTGGATAACTAGATATATTCTTTTGTTGGACAGATCAAGCTATTCCTCCGTCTTTTACAAAAAAGTTAACAAAAATGGATAAGGTTCTGGGATCCTCTATTCAGATGGAATGCAAAGTTGCTGGCTCATTGCCTATAAATGCAAAATGGTTCAAAGATGGCAGTGAAATCTTACACAGCACAAAGCATAGGCTTGTTTGTCATGAAAATACAGTTTCTTTGGCTCTTGCTGATCTAGATGTATCTGATAGTGGCAATTACAAGTGCAAAGTAATGAACGGTGCAGGAAGTGCTGAATGTAGTGCCATCTTGACTGTAAAAGGTTTGATGATACTTCTTCTTTTTCTTTTAATGCCTTTTACTAATCTTTTGTGGTTTGAAAACTGACAACATTCTTACAACAAAACAACCTTTTGTAAATAGAAAATGGTTTGCAGTGGTGTTTAAACATCTTTATAGGTCAATTATTTCAAGCAATGCTTTCGCAATCTAAAATATTTAAAAACTCTTTTTCCAACGTCATAGAACCTCCGAGCTTCATTTTAAAACCCGAAAGCCAAAAGGCAATACCTGATTCTTTGGTGGATTTCAAAGTTGAAGTGAAAGGAACACCACCATTCGTGATTAAATGGTTTAAAGAAGATGTGGAACTCATTTCTGGACCTAAATGTTTCCTTGGAATGGAAGGGTCAATAGGTTTCTTAAATCTTTTCACAGTGGATGGCTCAAGCACTGGACGCTATACATGCCAAGTTACCAATGATGTTGGTAGCGACACTTGTAGTACAATGTTGGTTGTAACAGGTGCGAGCATTTGCTTTAATATTGTCTTCTGTGTGTTTGTCCTTCTTCATGTTTCAGTGCTTATTTCACTTTTTGGAGCTTACACATTTTTCCAATGCACATCTTTAATCACCTCTTCCTAAGATTCGGCCTCCTTTTTCCATTGTTGCGTCATTACATTCTAACTCTTTTTCCCTCTTTGGTCTTATAGAACCACCAAAGTTTATCAAGAAGTTAGAGTCCAAAAAAGTTACCAAACAAGGAGATTCTGTCCGCTGTGAGTGCAAGATCAGTGGATCCCCAGAGATTAAAATCACCTGGTACAAAAATGACACTGAAATTAAGGCAAATGTGAAGTACACCATGTCTTTTATTGACTTGATACCAGTTCTTGAAATCAACAACGTCAGCATCGAAGATAGCGGAGACTACACATGTGAAGCCACAAATGATGCTGGCAGTGCCAGCTCCAGTATGAAGATTGTAGTCAAAGGTCAGAATACTTTTTAAAGTATGCTAAGCTGACTTACAGAAATACTTAATCACCAAATATAGTCTGTGCTATAAATGCCGATTTCTTAATGTTAAGCCTCTTTTTGCATACTAATTTTTTTTAGTGCAAACAAATAGACAATTCAAATGCTTTACAATGTTCCATTCTTAAACAAGAAACAGCTAAGAGTATAGTACATTCACTTCCCATGTTCCAGTAATGACAGCCCTTTGCTCTGCTTGCCATTCCACAGCTGCTTCTGCTTTTGATGCTGGTTCTTTACTTCCTTAGCTGTCAAAATGTAACTCAGGCACATTTAGTTTTACACTAGGCTTCACCCTTAAATATTATATGGATTGTGAGGGTGTACATTGAACCACTCATCACAGAATATAACTTTAACCATGGTTATTTGAGTAAAAAAAAATCTGTGTCACCAGGTGCTATTTACATATGTATAAATTTACATATGTATAAAAAGCAATAATTTGCTTATTAGTTAGATAATTAGTAAATTGGAATAAAAGTACAAAGCTTACCTTTGTTAAACCCACACTGTTCCTTCCTTGAGACAATGTCACAAGAAGGACAAGAATTGGAATCTTTTTATTGTTTAATGCAGACAAAACAGTAACAAAACATGAGTTTTATACAGTAAGAAGAAGAAGGGTTAAACTGTGACATTTTTAGTGCTTTAAGAATATTATTTTTCTCTCATCCTGCTAATTTTTTATTGTGATATTGCAGGAAGAGACAGAGGGACCAAAAACTAGCAAAAACCTCAAAGAGAGGACTCAAACCCTTTAAACTTTAGCTTCTAGTTCTAGTAAAACAAAATAAATGTTTATCTGTAGCTGGATTTTCAATATTTTAATGTTAAAGTTAGCAATAGTAGAGTGTTGTACCGTATTAGCCATTGATGAATACAGAGAGTTTGGAGTTTAAGTGACACTCTTTATTGGCTAACGGAAGCCATTGGAGAAGCAAGCTTTCAGGATGTCTTAGATCCCTTCTTCAGGCTGATACAATTCTGGTTTAGAGTCTAGTGTTAGCCAAACATCGGGCGCTCCTTTTTAGAAAAGTCCGATGTCCGTCTGTTCGCAGGGAGCTTCAAATTCCCAGCCTGTTTGCCGGGAATGTGATTCTGTAAAAACCAGAAGTGACGGATCTTCCTCCGGTCTTCCGCACCTGATCCGCCTGCCGGAAGAATAATAAACTTCTTCTCGCTGGTGAATGCAGTGGGCTGAACAACCATACTGTTCGCCGCCAAGAAAAAAAGTGAACATGCCATGTTTGCTGCAAACTGTCCGCCTTGTGGACATTTCGTCCATCACTATTAGAGACCAGAACTGTATCAGCCAGAAAAAGGGACATGACATCCAGAAAGCTTGCTTCTCTAATGACTTCAGCCAATAAAGGGTATAACCTAAACTCCAAACTTTCTGTAATGTCACAGTTAAAACTAAAGCTAAACTATAGACTTGGAAAATTTTATTTAAACATATTTTAGCTTTTTGCTATTATTAAACCTTTGTTAGAACACAAAGTATAACTTGGCCAAGTAAACATCTGCTTTTGGGCACTTGTCAGTACAGAGTCTGATTGGCTTTTAGTATAAAATAATATAATATATTGTAATGATATAATTTTTATATTTGGCCTATTTTATATACAAAATTAAAGCTTCAAATTATTCTTTAAATCTAAAACACACAAAGGGGTCTATTTAAATGCTATCTCACACACAGCCATTGGATTCAATTAAGAAAAGTGGGAATTCTAGGTTAACATTCTGTCAATATGAAAATGTATATGAAGTTGGAATTTGACTTCCATTTAAAAAATATTTTAGTTAAGAAAAAATATAAAAAGAAGAGCATCCAAAATCTAGCATGTGCATAAAACTATATTAATGCTGTGCTATGCACAATGCTGTGCTTTTATGCTGGCTGATTAAGCAATATGAGCTCTGAAAAAAATAAAACTTCCTAATGTATGCTTATTATGTTTATAGAGCCACCTGTTTTTGCCAAGAAGCCTAGTCCTACAGAAGTCTTAAAAGGTGTGGATGTTAGTCTTGAGTGTGAACTCTTGGGAACCCCACCCTTCGAAGTGACTTGGTTCAAGGATCGCAGACAGATAAGAAGTAGTAAAAAGTACAAAGTAACTTCTAAAAATCACCTTGCTTCTGTTCACATTCTTAATGTTGAGACCCTGGATATCGGAGAGTATCACTGTAAGGCCTCTAATGACATTGGAAGTGATACCTGCATTTGTAATATAAAACTTAAAGGTAACTTTTAAATACTCAGGCTTCTATTTGACATCAAAGAAAATTTGCTCACACACAATTCTTTATTCATCTTTTACTTTGCATTTTTTTGTTCAGAGCCACCAAAATTTGTGAAGAAAGTTGAAAGTGTAACTGTTATCTTGGGTGAACCTCTTGAATTACAAGGACTGATTGAGGGTTCACAACCTATTTCCGTTCTTTGGCTGAAGGACAAAGAGGAGGTCGTCAGAGAGAGTGAAAACATTAAGATTTCCCACTTTGAAAATCTTGCAACTCTTCAGATTAAAAGGGCTGAACCAGCTAATGCTGGAAAATATATATGCCAGATTAAAAATGATGCTGGAATGAGGGAGTGCATAGCCAATGTATCTGTTCTAGGTAACTATCAAAATGAAAGAAGATAGAATACAGTTTACTTCCCATAAACATATAATCAGTTTAGATATCATTATGTATAATTTTCTTTTATTTCAGAACCTGCAATAATAGTAGAAAAGCCAGAACCCGTGAGGGCTACCGCAGGTGATGTTTGCATAATAGAATGCATAGTGGCAGGTACACCGGAACTTTCAGCCAGCTGGTTCAAAGATGGAAAAGAACTGACCAGCAGTCACAAATATAAGATCAGCCTAACCAATAAGGTAGCCTCAATTAAAATCATGTCTGCAGACACAAATGACAGCGGAGAATACACATTTGAAGTGAAAAACAATGTTGGAAAAAGCACCTGCACTGCAACTGTTGACGTGCTTGGTTAGTTGTCTTGCCTTATAGACTTTTTTTTTAGAAATTAGTTATAATAATGTCTGGGAGCAGTTCTTTAATTAAAATATTAATTCGTTTTTACCTTTCATTGACTAGATCGTGTGCTACCTCCTTCTTTTACCAAAAAACTGAAAGAAACTACTGGAGCAATAGGCTCTTCAGTTCAAATGGAATGCAAAGTCACTGGATCACTGCCTATCTCCATTTCTTGGCTTCACGATGGAAGCAAAATCTTCAGTGGAGATAAATATGAGCTTGATTTTTCAGATAGTCTATGCGTTTTTAAATGTAATTTCTTGGAATCTTCAGATGCTGGAAATTATACTTGTGTAGCAACAAACGTTGCTGGGACTGATAAATGCAGTACTGCTCTAACTGTGCAAGGTCAGTAATTGTGCTTAATTATACAAGCAGGGCAAATCTTCTTTATTTCTTATTATTCTTACTCTGTTTCTAGATATTTATTTGTCTATCAATGTTAACTCTTAAAAAGCAAAGTGACTTCTTTCTTTAGATATTCTGTCATGAATGAAATCTTATGGCATGTGTTATAATTCTTTAGAACCACCTTCCATTGTGACAAAGCCTGAACCACTGGAAGCCTTACCTGGAACGAGTGTCTCTTTTACAAGTGTTATTAGGGGAACACCTCCTTTTAAGGTACACTGGTTTAAGGGAAGCAGTGAACTTATTTCTGGAACTGCATGTTTTATCAAATTCAAAGATTCTGCTGCTATCTTGGAATTATATGATGTGGGCACCACTCATAGTGGAGACTACACGTGTGTGGTCTCTAATGATGCTGGAAAGGACTCATGCACTACTCAGCTGTTTGTAAAAGGTAACCCTGTAATTTAAGCTGCGCTTTCTTCTTTTCGCTAATTCATTTTAAAAAGCTTTGCTAATGCACTTGTATATTCTTGAATCAGAACCTGCTACATTTGTGAAGAAAATAAAAGACTACAGTGTAGAAACTGGAAAACCATTTATTTTGGAGAGCACATACACTGGCACAGCTCCAATTTATGTTACTTGGGAAAGAAACGGTGTAGAGATAGTACAAACTGAAAGATGCAACTTAACAACAACAGAAAACTCTTGTATTCTGGAAATCTTAAGTAGCTCCAAAGAAGATGATGGTGAATACACTTGTCGGGTTGAAAATGAAGCCGGGCAGGACATTTGTCAGTCATTGGTGACCATTCTAGGTTTGTGTATTTTCCCTGTGTAATTTTATGGATTCTTCTTAAATTTAAGTGACATTTTAGTTACCAAAATTATTTTCTTGATAGAACCACCATACTTTATTACAAGTATTGAAGATGTGGATGTGACAGTAAGCGACTCAACATCTTTGCAATGTCAAATTGGTGGCACTCCAGAAATCGTGGTTTCTTGGTACAAAGGAGATACCAAACTAAGGTCGACTCCGGGATGCAAAGTGTACTTTTCAAACAATGTAGCTACTCTTGCTTTTAGCAAAATTGACAAAAATGACAGTGGAGAATATATTTGCAAAGCAGAAAATTCAGTAGGATCTGTTTCTTCCAAGGCAGTGGTTACCGTTCAAGGTGAATTTATACTATGAAATTCAATTGATCCATCTCTTTAGTAGTTTAGTTGTTGGGAACCAAATGTTTCTGATATACTTATTTTTTTGCAGACCGTCAACTTCCACCTTCATTTGCCAGAAAAATGAAGGATCTGGAGGTAACACTTGGGCAGCCAGTCAAACTTGATTGCCGTATTAATGGTTCAGAACCTATTGAGGTATCTTGGTATAAAGATGGTGTACCATTAACTGAAGAGAGTAATGTCCAAATATCTTTTGCAAACAATGTAGCTAAACTTCGCATTGCCGAATCAGAGAAGGACAATGCTGGTCTCTATTCTTGCACAGCAACCAACGCAGTCGGCACTGCTTCTTCTTCTGCTAAGCTAACAGTTTCAGGTTTGTGTTTAAGATTTAGACTGATTTCTTTGCTGGTTCACAGCATAACTCTTCAAAAAGTTAAAATTACTAAGCTTTTTGATATTTATTTTAATTTATAGAACCCAAGAAACCACCATTCTTTGATAAAAAATCAGACTCGGTAGGTGCTGTACTTGGTGAGAGTGCAGACTTTGAATGCCTTATTTCTGGAACACAGCCAATAAAGGTGGTATGGAGCAAGGATAACAAAGAAATTAAAACAGGTGGAAATTATATAATCACCTTCATTGGCAATACAGCTCACCTGAGAATCATAAAAGTGAGCAAAGGAGATTCTGGCATCTACTCTTGCATTGCAGCCAACGACGCTGGGAAAGAATCTTGTTCAGCTGAACTGAGTGTGAAAGGTATACAGGTTCTTATATCTACTAAGCGTATGTAAAAGGATTGAAAAGTGTGCTCTTTGTTTTGTGTGCATTTCTTTGTTTTTCATGTTCAGAGAATGCTGTCTATATCATACAGTTTCTTTCACTAGCTGTATAAGTGTATCAATTTACAATTCTTTAGGAGATTTTTACATGTCCATACATAGAGATATTTACAGCTTCCATACATAAATTTTTACTCACAGTTTACTCTTTTCACATTGAAAAACAGCTTCTTAAAACACAAACATAAAAGGAAACACATTCCCCTAACAAGGTACAACAGCATGTATTAGTAATAAAATGACCAAATCCAATGTATTTCTCATTTGCTTCTGTAGAACCTCCAAAGTTTGTAAAGAAATTAGAACCTTCAAGGATTGTGATACTTGGTGGCTCTGCCAGTTTTGATTGCAAGATTAGCGGATCTCCGGAGATTAGAGTTGTATGGTACAAAAATGACACCGAACTGCGACCAAGTGAAAAGCACAAATTAGCTTTTGCCGACAATGTGGCACTTCTTGAAGTTACCGATTTGAGCCCAGAAGACAGTGGAGACTACACATGTGAAGCTCACAATGATGCTGGTAGTGCCAGCTGCAGTACATCTATCACTGTAAAAGGTGCCAAGTTACTGTTATCATTTCTTTATTTTTCCATTTAAAATTTTAGATGGTTTCACTAAAAAAGTTATATTTGAATAGTATATAGAAATCATGTGTAAGGTATTATAGTCTTATGATTTATAATAGGTAGGTGTCTTGGACATTGATATAAATCAAATAATAGGTTAAACTAATTTAATTAGGGCATTTTATTTAATTAAATAGCAGTTTGTGTACATATAAAAATGTAGTTTATTAACCTCCTAGGTGTTATGTGGTTTTCGCGCCATTTTTTATGGTGTGAAAAGCCCCTGTCCGGGCTATCGCTGCAGAGCACACTGTACTCCACCATGATTCCCGAATCTCTACACAACGCCAGTGTCACTGTGGTGAAAAGCGAAGTCCCCTCCATTAACATGGAGGGGGTCTATAGCGCCACCCGATTCAGCATCACCGATGGCGCCGAAGACTCTGGGCTGGAAGAACTCCGTGAGCCCTTATGCCGGATCCCGGGAACGGGTGCAGTTTGATCCGAAATCAAACTGCGCCCGCACTGGCTTCAGGCATAACACCAGGGAGGTTAAAAGGCAGAGGGTATTGCATCAACCAGTAAAAGTATCATACAGGGCTAACTTTGTTTTTGGGTCTTACATGATTTACCATTATAAGTAACCATCATTTCATCTCTATTATATATTGCCTGTTCAAAAAAAAAAGTCACGACCAAAAAAAGGTCACACACTGTAATATTTAGTTGGACCTCTTTTAGCTTTGATTACATCACACATTCACTGTGGCATTGTTTCGATAAGCTTCTGCAATGCATTCCACAGATACTCAATGGGGTTAAGGTCTGAACTCTGTGGTGGCCAGACCATGTGTTAAAATTATGTCTCATGTTTCCTGAACCACTCTTTCACATTTCATTTGAGCCCGATGAATCCTGGTATTATCATCTGGAAATATGCCTGTGCCATCAGGGTAGGGAAGAAAAAAATCTATTGATGGAATAACCTGGTCATTCAGTATAGTCAGGTAGTCAGCTGACCTCATTCTTGGAGCACATACTGTTGCTGAACCCAGACCTGACCAACTGCAGCAACCCCAGATTTATCCAATTGGAGGCTTGATCCTATTTGCTTAGTAAAATTCAGGTGGTAACCTTTTTTTGGTCAGGCAGTGTACACCGTTATAAACAAATTAGAACTATATTGAAATTGTATCCCTTAAGTAATGTTTCATTACTTACCACATATTCTGGTGTAAAGGAAACAGTAAGGAATAGGTTTATATTATATTTGAGCAGAAAGAAACTTATTTTACTTTTGTTTTTTAAATGAATGTTTTCTTTCATTCTTAGAACCCCCTGTATTTGTTAGAAAGCCTAGCCCAGTGGAGGTTCTGAAAGGCATTGATGTCAGTTTTGAATGTGAACTTTTGGGAACCCCACCATTTGAAGTTGCCTGGTTCAAAGATAGGCGACAGATTCGAAGCAGTAAAAAGTTCAAACTCACTTCCAAAGATACTTTTGCTAGTATCCATGTTCTTAATGTGGAGCCAGCTGATATTGGGGAATACCAGTGCAGGGCAGTAAATGAAGTTGGAAGTGACAACTGTGTTTGTGCTATCAAGTTCAAAGGTACTGTATACTTATTTAACTCAAAAACTGTGTTCTTCCTTTCGCCTTTCAAGTTCATATTAAAAGTCTCTTTGGACACTTGTTTTTTTCTACAGAACCACCAAGATTTGTCAAAAAGCTAAGTGATGCCACTTGCTTTTCTGGTGAAACAACTGAATTGCAGGCCGTTACTGAGGGTTCTCAACCCATTTCAATAACTTGGCTAAAGGACAAAGGGGAAATTGTGAGAGAAAGTGAAAATGTCAGAATATCTTATGCAAACAACATTGCAACATTACAAATTGCCAGCGCAGAATCTACAAGTGCAGGAAAATACACATGCCAGGCCACAAATGAAGTGGGCTCTCGAGAATGTTCATCTTTACTTTCTTTAATAGGTTGGTAACCTGTACTAGTTTTAGTACTATAAACATATTTAGGCAATTCGAAAACAAAATTTGTAAATCCTCTAAACCTTAGAGTTGCCAAAAATAAATATTTTCCCCTGCACTATTTTAATTGTTTTCTAGAACCTGCAAGAATTGTGGAGAAGCCAGACCCAATGAGAGTCACTGCTGGTGATACATGTTCTCTTGAGTGTACCGTTGCAGGTTCACCTGAACTAATTACTAAATGGTATAAAGATGCCAGGGAGATCAGGAGTGATCATAAATACTCCATTACTTTCTCTAACAAGAGGTCAACCCTAAAGATCCTGTCTGCTGACAGGGGGGACAGTGGAGCTTACACTTTTGAAGTTATGAATGAAGTTGGTGAAGCCAGCTGTACCGTCTCAGTGGATGTTCTTGGTTAGCACAATTATATCTTATTACTTAACATATTAGATAGTTATAAATGATATACTTGGATTCACTTATCCCATACTGTACTCCCACAGATCGAGTCATTCCACCATCTTTCACCAGAAAGCTTAAAGATACAAACAGCGTCTTGGGATCTTCTACACGCTTGGAATGCAAAGTTTCTGGCTCCCTCCCAATTTCAGTCTCTTGGTACCTAAATGGCAGCAAACTTGTTAGTAATGGCAAATATGATATTACCTTTGAAGACAATATATGTGCCATAACAGTGAACTCACTAGTGGCAGCAGATGTGGGAACTTATACATGTGAAGCCGCTAATGTGGCAGGAACTGATGAATGCAGTGCTTCCTTGACAGTGCAAGGTTGGTAGAAATTGTAGTCTTGATGGAAAAACACGTCATATTCTTCATATCTTACCTCTTCATCACACACTTTGTCTTGAACAAGCAGCTTGATTCAGAGTTGACCTAATGTTTTTCAATATCATTGCTTTGTATTTAGAACCACCATCTTTTGTGAGGAAACCTGATCCCCAGGAAGTGTTACCAGGCGCAAGTGTTACATTTACAAGTGTGATTAAAGGAACACCACCATATAAAGTGAACTGGTTTAGAGGAAACAATGAATTGGTTCCAAGTCCTAACTGTAATATCTCCTTGCAAAATTCATTTGCTGCATTGGAGTTGTACAATGTAGATTTTATGCAAAGTGGTGATTATACTTGTTTGGTAAGCAATGATGCTGGCAAAGACTCGTGCACAACACATCTTCTTGTGAAAGGTTAGTTGTATCACTAGCACGTTTCTATAGTTTATATTATAAAACATAATACAGCATGCTTCATACTGATGTGGAATTATTTTTTCTTTATAACACTTCAATAGCCCCAGCAACATTTGTGAAGAAACTGAATGATACCAGCGTTGAGTCAGGAAAAGCAATCACTTTGGAATGCATGTATATTGGTTCTCCACCAATTGTGGTGACATGGAAAAAGAATAGTAGAGAAATACACCAGTCTGAGAGGTGTAGCATAACCACCACAGAAAAGTCTTGCCTTCTGGAAATTTTTAATGCCACACTAGAGGATGATGGAGAATACACTTGCCAGGTGGCAAATGAAGCAGGCCAAGACACATGTAGTGCTTTGTTATCTGTTCTAGGTTTGTACTTATTTAAGTGACTAAATTATACAGCAAGATTTTCGTTAAACATCAATTAATGGTTTTTATTGCAATTCTTTGTTCTCTAGAACTACCTTATTTTATTTCACCTCTGGAACCAGTGGAAGTTACCATTGGAGAATCTACGTCTTTACAGTGTCAAGTAGGAGGAACACCAGAGATAAAAGTGTCTTGGTACAAAGGAGACACTAAGCTAAGATCCACCCCTGAATACAAAATGCAGTACAAAAATAACGTTGCCACATTAATCTTCAACAAGGTGGAAAAGACAGATAGTGGTGAATATATCTGCAAAGCAGAAAATATTGTTGGATCTGCCTCTTCCAGCGCTCTTTTCACTGTGCAAGGTGAAATTAACTTCTTTACAACCACTCTTGAAGACTATGCAAACTTTTACTGCATGGGGGGAAAAACTGCTTGGGGTTTGAAACACTCTTTTGACAATAAAACTTGTTCTTTTGCAGAGCGTAAGGTGGCACCTTCATTTGCAAGGAAAGTTAAAGATGTTCAGGAAACTATTGGCTTGCCTGTTACTTTTGACTGCCGTATAAACGGTTCAGAACCAATTGAGGTTTCTTGGTATAAGGATGGTGTTCTTTTGGGAGATGACAGTAATCTGCAAACATCATACATAGGCAACATTGCCACTCTTCATATTTTGAGCACTAGTGTTGACCATCTTGGTCAGTATTCTTGCACAGCTACAAATCCCATTGGTTCAGCATCTTCCAGCGCTAAACTTATTCTGACAGGTTTGTTGAATTATGAGTGCCATTGTTTGTTTTTTTTAGCACTGCAGAACTTTTTATAAACATATGGACATAATCTTAATTATCTTTCACTTCCAGAACCCAAATCAGCTCCTGTCTTTGATATAAAACCTGAATCTACTCATGTTCCTATTGGAGAAGCTGCCACTTTCGAGGGCCATGTCACCGGAACACAGCCAATCAGAGTCTCTTGGGCAAAAGACAACAGAGAAATTCGCTCTGGTGGAAACTACAAGATTACTTTTGCAGAAAACAGGGCACTGTTAAAGATTCTGAAAGTCAGCAAGGTTGATGCTGGTCATTATACGTGTTACGCCAGCAATGAAGTTGGAAAAGACTCTTGCTCAGCCTCTCTTGATGTGCAAGGTAAACTTACACCAGAATGTATAGTATATCGTAATGTATCGCTTGTATGCACCATATTATAGTGAGACATTATGTATGCAGACCTGATTCTTCATATAGTTTTTCATGGTTATAACATTTCATAGTATTTCATGAGTTCAACAAAGGTAGCTTTCATAATCTCACAGTATACAAGTGAAAGCTATTAGCCTGCAGATAATCCCCACCACCTTCAAGCCACTGTGTTACAGTGACACATTTCAATTTAATTTTCAGATACAGTTGCAATATTAAAAAGTAATAGATACATTATTAAGTTAATTTGTGATGCTTTTGTTGTAACATTAAATGTTTCCTTTGAAATGTTTTAATATATTTTGTTGTCTTCTCAGAACCACCACGTTTTGCAAAGAAGTTAGAGTCCTCAAAGATCATCAAGCAAGGAGATTCTGATAGGTTTGAATGCAAAATCAGTGGATCCCCTGAGATTAGAGTTGTGTGGTTCAAGAATGATACTGAAATCCAACCTAGTGACAAATATACAATGTCCTTTGCTGACTCTGTAGCAGTATTGGAAATAGCTAATGCCAACATTGATGACAGTGGAGACTACACTTGTGAAGCACACAATAATGCCGGCAGTGCCAGCTGTAGTGGTTCCCTAAAAGTGAAAGGTAAGAGTTATGTTTTATTTACTATATATAACTATACAGTGCTTCAGTCTGTATCAGTCTTCCCCTTATCTTATATCAGTTTCTTATTGCCCCCTAAAATATCCAGCTTACCAAAGAAGATTACACGTTTGTGCTACTGATATGCTCTTTTGTTTTATCATAATGGTCTCTAACAACTTGAAATGTAACCGAAAGGATCAAGTTGTAAATGTTTTTTTTAAATAGTTTATTGAAATTTTTGTTCAGAGTTTACAAAACATTTAAAACTCAATCAAACATTAGAACATGTGCATTAATCCATCAGTGCATTTCTTGAGATTGCAATTTGGTATGCAGAATAAGAAACATTAGGGTGAGATGCCTAAATATCTTAAAGGCTCTGTTGGGTTCTTCTTTGGTAAGAATCTCATGAATGTATGGTTTCCACCTTTTGTAAATATGATGTGCCCTTGAACTTTTTCCCTGGTTTGAATCTAGTAGTTCAATTTTAAAAAGAGATTGAAGTTGGGCAGTGACATAGTGTAGTATTGGTTTTTTTTTTAGGATTATGAGCCTTGCCGCTAGTAATGAAATGTGGAGTAAAGTGTGATATCTTCATACACTTGATTTAAACTCTGGAGAGATCCTCTGAATACAGGGGATCTAGGGGGATAGACGTGCACATCTATCAAGTTGTACATTTATGTGCAGGCTGTATATTACCTTCGTTTTGATGTGACAAGCTCTTTAGCTGGGAATAGACGGTATGATTTACCATCTATTCCTTATCTTATTCTCTGCACTAGGAGCGGCGTGATGACGTCATCACGCCCACCTGCTAGTGCCGAGAATCAGACGGCACTCTTTATGTGCAGCTCATTACTTCGGCTGGGGGCAGCCGTACCCAGCAGAATGAATGGGATCGGGTTAAAATTTACCGTCCTGTCGGATAACTGTGCGATCCGACAGGACGACTGATTTTAGCCCAATCCTCGTTAGTTGCTGCATCTAATTCCTGCACGACCCGCTCCCTAAGGGATGCGGGAGCGCGCACGGCATTGGATTGGTAATCGGATCGTGCAGGAATTGGACCGTCTATGGCCAGCTTTACACTGGAGATTTGTTTATGCTAACATTGTTTGCACCAGTATGTTATTGTTAAAGTGAGAAATTATGAAAAATGCTAAATTATAAAAGCTGCTATTGGCAAACACATTTTAGAAAATGCTAATTGCATGAATGTGTAAAGCAGGTCACACATCTACAACAAACATGCCAACTGTGCGTCAAGCTCTAACTAGAATGGCCAAGCATCTAAGCTGCATACTCTAGTTCAGTGATTCAGACTGACATTTTGAAGGATCGATTTACGATGATCTCTTGGTAAAAAATTCAGTTTAAGATCAATGTGAATTGCAGGCTGGAGTGACTTAAAATGGAAGTTGAAATGGTTGTACAGTAAAAGATCAACTCAGTTTTTTGCATAAATTATACTTATCAGCAAAATTAGTATTGTACACTGATTAAATATATCTTCTATTGCAGAGCCTCCTGTCTTCATTGCAAAGCCAGAACCTGTGCTCACATTGAAAGGACTTGATGTAACGCTTAAATGTCAACTGAATGGTACACCACCATTTGAAGTCTCCTGGTTTAAAGACAGAAGGGAGATTAAGAGCAGCAAAAAGTTTAAGATCATCGCAGAAAACTTTCTTGCTTCAATACATATCCTTAAAGTAGATGCTGGTGACATTGGAGAATATCAATGCAAAGCTGTGAATGATGTTGGAAGTGACAGCTGCTTGTGTACCATTAAGCTTAAAGGTCTGTACAATTTAACTGCTCCAAGTTATCTTTTTGTTATAAAAATATATTTTTCCTTGCTTTGGTCTTTTGTGCTTTATAAGGTATTTTTTTTTATTACAGAACCCCCAAGATTTGTCCAGAAGCTTGAGAACTTTACTTCAGTGGTGGGAGAGCCAGCTCAGCTTCAGGCTGTAGTTGATGGTACCCCACCCATTACTGTTGTTTGGCTAAAGGACAAAGAAGAGGTTGTCAGAGAAAGTGAAAACATCAGTTTTTCTTTTGTAAATAACATTGCAACTCTTAACATTGCCAGCACTAGACCAGAGAATACCGGAAAGTACACCTGCCAGATCAAAAATGAGGCTGGTTCACAGGAAAGCTTTGCCAGCTTAACAGTTCTAGGTCAGTACTGCTTTAGTAAGGGTCACTTTATTATTGGTCATTAAACGGTGGCCATACACAGATACATTTTTAAATCGATTCAAGCACAATTAATCGCCGTGCAGGTTTGCGGTAAATGATTGTTCTAGTTTTTATTGCGGTCACCCTTTCTTCAAGCAGGATCAATCTATCCCACTCGAAAAAAGCTTGATCGAACAGTGAACTAACATGTTGGTAAATTCCTCTTTGATTGGCAACGATTGCCATTACTTTGGATAAAGACCAAGAGTCCCCATCCAAAGTATAAAACAGGATCGTCTGCGCAGAAGTGCTGTGCAACGATTTTCCATTCAATCGACAAAGCTCGAGAGCAATGTGTCATAATGCCGTGCTTGAGGGTCCATTCATTGAACGGGTGATCGATCGACCCATGAATGGCCAGCCTAAGCAAGACTTCCCTATTTTACTTCCCTGTTAGAATCTGAAACTTGCCTTAGGATTAGTGATGAGCGGCATAGTCAATATTCGAATTCGTGATATTTCATGAATAATTCTACTAATATTCGATTCTATATTCGGAAATTCGAATATTCGCTGTATGACCATGTATTGCGAAAATCATATTCGCATTGCGAAAATAATATTCGCATCGCAAAAATCTTTAAAATGAATGGTCACATGCTATGTTTATTTTCGCAATGCGAATATTATTTTCGCGATACATGCCCATATTGCGAATATTCGAAATTGCGAATATCCGCCGACATATTCGAGATATTGGCAAATTCTCGAATTGCCGATATTCGCGAAAAATATTCGGCATTCGAATATTCGAGCTCAACACTACTTAGGATACTAAAATATCCTACTTAATATTGGGCACTACAATTTTTGTAAAATAACCCCAAAAAGGCAATGGTTTTGACCAATATATGACTCGAAACTTTTGTAATAGTGTTTATTACCGTATATTTACCCATAATGGTAAAACAGCACCTAAAGAATATACCATATTGATTAACTCAAGTCCTCATAATCTTCTAACCAATGTTTTTCAGAGCCTGCAATCATTATTGAAAAACCACAGCCAACAAAGGTCACTGCAGGTGATTCTTGCACCCTGGAGTGCACCGTTGGTGGAACACCAGAGTTTATTACCACCTGGTTTAAAGATGGAACAGAACTAACAAGTGATGAGAAATACAAAGTGAGCTTCTTTGGCAAAGTTGCCAGCCTAAAAATTCTGTCCACTGGAACCAATGACAGTGGGGAATATGTGTTTGAGGTGAAGAACGATGTTGGCAAGAGCAGCTGCACAGCCATTGTTGATGTCTCAGGTTAGTACTGTAATATGCCTTAATACAATTCAGTCTATCATCTTTTTAAATTAACCATTGTCTTTAAGAAAAGAAGAAGAATTTCTTCTAGGATTCAACAGAGGGAAAATATGTGCCTGTCCAGGGGGAGGACAAACATATTTTTTTCCAGTTGTTAATAATCCTTTTCAATTTAAAGTGATCACTTACCATATTTTTGTAAAATGTCCTTAACATCCCCCCCCCCCCCCCCCCCCCGATTGAAGGGCAACAACAAATGATTTTCTTAGATTAGACATTAATGATGAATGTCCTCCTTTGCTAATGATCAATTCATTAATTACACTTAATTAGCAACACCTGGTGGATATTACCTTCTTACATTTCTAAAGAAGTGGTTTTTATTTCACACACTGCATCTGCATTTTAACTTTTTGTTAAGTAAACAGCTATTTATTTAGATTTATTAAACTTTGATTGCTATTGCTACCCTGATGTTAAATGTACCTAATTTTAATACCTGGGGTTGTTTTTTTTTTGTCATCTTGAAATTGAAGTGAGTTCCTTATTTTTCCCATGGTGATATATTGGGTTATGATATGTATATATGTGCATGTAGGATTAAGATGAGTCTACACTGAGGAAAACCGTGCGGTTTTCCCGCGTGTAGACCAAGGCGAAAGCCGCGCAGTGCAGCCGCCCCCTGTAATCCTATGGGGAATGACGTGCCAGTCTATACTGGCGCGTCATGCCCGTGGGTGGGGGCAGCGCGGCAGCACCCGTCCGGGTGTTGGGGATCCGGGGACATTCCGCTGCCGCAGGAGGACACGTGCCGCGCCCATTGTTTACCCATTGTGTGACGCGCGCAAACCACGCCCCA